>JADLSH010000395.1:3522500-4122500 GCA_016169945.1 Trachythela sp. YZ-2020
GCAAACAAGCAAACAAGCAAACAAGCAAACAAGCAAACAAGCAAACAAGCAAACAAGCAAACAAGCAAACAAGCAAACAAGCAAACAAGCAAACAAGCAAACAAGCAAACAAGCAAACAAGCAAACAAGCAAACAAGCAAACAAGCAAACAAGCAAACAAGCAAACAAGCAAACAAGCAAACAAGCAAATACAAACAAGCAACAAGCAAACAAGCAAACAAGCAAACAAGCAAACAAGCAAACAAGCAAACAATCAAACAACAAAACAAGCAAACAAGCAAACAAGCAAACAAGCAAACAAGCAAACAAGCAAACAAGCAAACAAGCAAACAAGCAAACAAGCAAACAAGCAAACAAGCAAACAAGCAAACAAGCAAACAAACAAACAAGCAAACAAGCAAACAAGCAAACAAGCAAACAAGCAAACAAGCAAACAAGCAAACAAGCAAACAAGCAAACAATACAAACAAGCAAACAAGCAAACAAGCAAACAAGCAAACAAGCAAGCAAACAAACAAACAAGCAAAACAAGCAAACAAGCAAACAAGCAAGAACAAGCAAACAAGCAAAACAAGCAAACAATAACAACAAACAAGCAAACAAGCAAACAAGCAAACAAGCAAACAAGCAAACAAGCAAACAAGCAAACAAGCAAACAAGCAAACAAGCAAACAAGCAAACAAGCAAACAAGCAAACAAGCAAACAAGCAAACAAGCAAACAAGCAAACAAGCAAACAAACAAAACAAGCAAGCAAACAAGCAAGCAAACTAGAAAACAAACAAGCAAGCAAACAAGCAACAAGCAAACAAGCAACAACCAAACAAGCAAACAAGCAAACAAGCAAACAAGCAAACAAGCAAACAAGCAAACAAGCAAACAAGCAAACAAGCAAACAAGCAAACAAGCAAACAAGCAAACAAGCAAACAAGCAAACAAGCAAACAAGCAAACAAGCAAACAAAAGCAAACAAGCAAACAAAAGCAAACAAGCAAACAAGCAAACAAAAGCAAACAAGCAAACAAAAGCAAACAAGCAAACAAAAGCAAACAAGCAAACAAGTTACATACCAGTGCGCCCGCGTATCATGAAAATCTTTAGTCGTTGAAATCTGAACACGAAAATCTAACACATTTCTCTCACCAAATGTACTCGACCACATCGCCTGACTTTCAGGGTGAACAAAAGAGGAACTGGAAGGGATAGCCCAGGTTTCTGGTGTATCTATGACGCCAATCAACAAGAATCCGCCACCGTCTGTGTCAACATCACACCATGCCTAAATCAAATAGATTCTCAAGTTAGGAAAGCTAAACTAAGACTGGATAAATAAGACTAGAGTCATGGCCAAATGTTTGTGGTGGCAAATATTGTGCTAATTAATGTGCGTGATTTATTCTGCTACATAATTTCCTGCAGCACCTTTAAATTTTGGTGTTCTTGTGGCATTGTATCTCAGCTCTCATCCTCGTTGGATTCTTTCAGTGACGATTACACTAAGTATCCTCGCTTATCTATGTACTTAATTTAGCCTCTATATTCATTTTTAAGAATTGTGAGTTAATATTTTCCTAATCTGTATATCCTAACCCACCCAGTCAACTCCGGAGTGCCCGGGGAAAACCCCCGACTTTCGGCAGAGCATTGACTTATCCTTTTCACATGAGTGTGATGAGTAAACCCCGAAGGAGGGTCGAACTGCAAGATCGAGGTGAAGGCGCTTGCCTCTGACGACTGGGGGCTGTTTGATGCGAAGATAAAAGGGGTTGTTTGATTTGAATTCCTCAACCATCCAACAAGTATGACCACTCTTTACGACAACAGTTTTGCCAGGAGTAAATTCTAAACTAAAACAACACAGAGGTAGCAAACTAAACAACTGAAAGCTAAACTAAGACTGGATAAATAAGACTAGAGTCATGGCCAAATGTTTGTGGTAGGCGCGCAAATATTGTAAGCACGTGCGTGAGTTATTCCTTTGCCATATAGACACCCCCTGCCACCTTTTAAATGTTGGTGTTCTTGTTGTACATACATACATTATAATTCAGCTCATCCCCGTTGGGACTTTTCAGTGACGGATTACATCAAGTATCTCGCTTATCTATATTATGTACTTAGCCTACATTCTCTATTTTTGCAATAATTGTGATATTACTTTCCTAATCTGTATATCCTAACCCACCCAGTCAACTCCGGAGTGCCCGGGGAAAACCCCCGACTTTCGGCAGAGCATTGACTTATCCTTTTCACATGGTGTGATGAACTCTCTCCTCGGCGAGGGTCGAACTCCAGACTCAGGGTGACTAACTCCTGACGACTTGAGAGGGGAGATTGTTTGATGCGAAGATAAAAGTATAAAATTAGATTAATTTCGTTCCTCAACTATCCAACAAGTAAGGACCATCCCTTATTGACCCAGTTTTTTTGCCACAGGAGGTAACTTAAACTAAACAACTATTTAAACTAAACTAAACTAAAATAAACTAAACTAACCGTATCTATACTGGATAGTTCTATCAGTTCTAAACTTTTTTTTCTTTGCGTTTCAAGTAAGGGCAAATCCTTATTGGTCCTGTGTTATACTCTAGGAGTGCTCTCAGAAAACTCGCAGTATTTGATAGAGTCAAAGAGCAGCACTCTTCTCACATGTGACTAAGGCGAAATTATAATAAAAAAACTGGATATTGCAGAAATTGAACCACAAATGCGGAGGTGAGAAGCACATGAACTAGCAAGCCTTGGGCTGCATATACCAGGGAGTTCTGAAATATTTGGGTATACGAAGCCTTTTGGGGTTGAAATTCACGTACTGAAACTTTGGAGTGATTCTTTTTCATGAGAAACAATCTTAACTAGGCAATGAAGTTATGTTTTTCACATTAAATTAACATTATTTAGCTTACTTTTTTCGGAGTGCCATTTTGTGTTTGAATCCAGTAAACTCCACTCTTTGCTTTTGGAACATTGTCAACAACATATGAACAATCTTTTGCTGGGTCGAAATAGTTGCCATACGAATGACCTAAACAATAGATCAAGCAAAATTATAACAATGATTATTATGTATAACATTTCACTCTAGTTTTTTTATATGTCACGACTTTTAATGATCGGATACCCAAAGTATTTAACCTTTATAGACATGCCCCTAACAACAATTGAAAATTAAACAATTATACTGTTATCAAAAACGTATACACTGTTTATTTTATAAAAAAGTATAAATACCATTTATCATGTCCCATTGATATTTTCCATGATGTTCAACACAAGCCACGATTTTATCATCATCATTATAATCTTTAACAACCTCAAACGTTCCTCTCTTTTGTTCTGTGCAAATGCCAGGATCGTATGGATTTACCTGGTGTGTTTAAGATGACATTTAAATACTTTTATTAATATCAATTCTATCTAATTCTCCTACGACCGTCTCCTAAACTTAGAGGTTCAGTAAGGGCCATCACGTATTCGTCCTGACCAGTTTTACTACATACTAAACTAACTTTTCAATATTTATACTGGGTAGCGCTTTCAGTTCTCTCCAGTGACGCCCAGTTAGAGCCATCCCTTATTAATCCTGTGTTACTACACTACATGAGGAACTACCTTAACTAAACTAAATCTATTTGTACTGGATAGCACCATCAGTTCTAAACAGTTTCTATAGCGGTCCAGTAGAGGCCATCTCCCATTCTCGAAGAATCTGTTTTCGGTTTGATAACGTCAAATTGATTATAATCCTGCAATTAAACCTCAGCCGCAGAAGTGACAGGAAGACGCATGCACTAAGCGATCATTACAGGATATCAAATCCGTTTCAGCTCTGACCAAATCAACCATCTGTTATAGAGTTAGCGTTAAGAAAATATATTTTGATCTATTGAGCTTTAATCGCGAATACTAAAAGGAATTGTGGCAACTAAAATCAACGATATTCACTCAAATTTGCGATTTTTTCGGACTTTTTAGTCCAACCTAAAAATGTGTCATGTGATCGCGTAGATCCACTGGCCTATAAACAAATCAATAATAATAAACAAATACATCGTGATAAAATACATTTTGTTTTACTCACAGAATAGTTAAAAAATTACTTATGTACTTACAGCACAAAGCGTTGTAACGAAATTTAACGCGATAACTGCTGATAACAGTTTCATTTTAAGTTGCGTATATAGTTCTTTCCCTTGCTAAATCTGACCTCAAATGACGAGATATTTTTAAGGATATCAAATTTGTATTGTATTCGAAATTGTGTTGATGTACGTCAAGTGTTGAGGAAATTAGAGCGCATAAATTGCGCGTAAACAGGATACATATGTTACGCAGGGGCGTAGTGTACGTGACCTCTTTAAGCTGGGGGTTGTATTGTGTTTTTATCTTACTGAGAGATATCTCGTATATCTTTGACCCTTAAGTAGATAAAATCGTATGCTGTATTCACTCGTTTGAGAGCCGCGGCGCTCTTAAAATTTTAGTGTTTTGGAGGCGGCGTTTATTCGATGGCGGCGCCCTTTAAAAATCATTCTATTTATCATGATGGAAATGGAAGAGTGCCGGAGAAAGAGATATTAATAGTACTATAGGCCTAAGTTGCATTTTTCTCAACTGCTCCTGGCTAGGTCTAAAAAATGTATATAAATTTCCGTTCGAGTATTCCATCTACTAACACCTTCTACTATTTATCCTATCGAACGAGATGTCGAGATGGCGAGAAAAATCTTGACATTTAATTTACCCATATATATATATAAATACAGAACTTGTGGTTAATGCTCAGGAACTGGACTCTGTAGCGCAGTTGGTTAGAGTGCTGCACCGGAATCGCAGGGCCGCAGATTCAATTCCTGCCAGAGGGTCTAAGTTGCTCCTGGCTAGGTCTAAAAAACGTATATAAATTTCCGTTCGAGTATTCTATCTACTAACGGCCAAAGTTCTGGAGGGAGAGAGAGAGAGTTAAACGTCAGAGCATTGAAATATACTCACTTTGAACTCGTTCAAAACCTGAAAAACAATGATGAAAGATTGAGATGTGCTGCAGTTGTTTTCAGCTGGAGCAATTCCGTCTGACGTTGGTTCGATTAAGCGCCCCGTTGTTGTACATAAGTGCGGCGCTTATTCGATGGCCTTGCTCTCATATGCGGCGCTTATTTCTGAGGCGGCGCTTAAACAAGTAAATACGGTATCTTCCGGTGCTTGCCGACTACAACCCGATTAAGGTAAAGTATTAAACGGAGTATTTGTATTTTGTAGGATAATATATAAAATAACGAGAATTTAATCTATCAGATTCTTAATGACAACCATTGAAAAGTCAAGAAACGTCACAACCCACAAATGTCAATAGCTTGCCCAAAAGTAATTCTAGACGAACAAGTAACGTTTCAGACGCATGCGACAAAACTATCAGGAAATTATTAGGACTTATTTGCCCAGAAGCATTGCCAGTATAGTCAGGGGCGTAGCGAAGGTGGGGGGTCCGGGGGTACCAGACCCCCCACTGTAACGTCTGTCGGCCCAAGTTGGACTCTGTCGGGAAATTGAACGGCTAGATCTAGTTAGTGCGATATTATTTAGGGAACATTGAAAATAACGAAAAGTCGGAATCTGAACATTTTTGTCGGGAAAATCAGAAAATGCGCACAAAATATCGGTAAAGTTGATTGCGGTCATAATTCTGAGAGCCTCCCACATCATAAGTCCGCACGGAATTAATAATTGACCTTAATACTCTGTCATATCTGATTAACAACACCGGGCGGCGCGCTTGGAAGGTGATATGTGGACAGGTCCTATGAGGGGTGATTACCGCCATAATAAAACACGTATATTATGCAATTATTGGAAGCATTTCATTATGACGCATTGCATTTTGTCATTCTATATTGTGTTAGATTATGCCTGCCAAATTCGGTACACTGCATTATGTAATTGAATCCGGCATTTCGTTCTGACACTCAGATATTTCGATATTCGATTTCGTATTTCATTATGCTGACGTAACCTTATGCATGACGCTCAGTGAACGAATTTTGGTTGCTAACCGCGCAACACTGGAACGAGACAGTAGAAAATAAAATGGAGGACCCTGAAGAAGACATTACTCATTAGAGCTGTCGTGAGAAATTATGCGCTGGTAAATATCGGATCTGGTGTAAACGCTTAGGAATCTTGTGATGCCGTCATGCTGAGAATAAGTTGTGTTTAGATGTTTAGTTTATAGTCGCTTAATAAATGTTTCTTTCTATGCCTACATGCTGATACCAGTTCGTTTCTTGTGAGAACTGATAAAAACATAGTAAAACTTTTCTATAGCGAGATTAAACCTTTGTTGACACAGCATGCCAAGGTAAACATCAGTAAGCCTCTGTGTTCAATCACTTCAATGAGCCGTGCGCGCATAAATTTAGGTTAAATTGCAGGGGGTTCCCTAGGGGTTCTCTTGGGGGTTCTGTAGGGGTTCTCTCGGGGTTCTCACATATTTAGCAAGTCACGTAGAAGTACTCCTTTACGGGACCTTGTTGCGGGACATATTTAGCGGGTCCCGACGTCCCTTGCGTCCCGTTTGAACGATTTGCTAGCCATCTTTTTGCGGACATACTTTCAAGAACGCAGGGAAATTTTTCAAGTAGAGGTTCTCATCGAAACCGTACTGATTTTTAGAGTAAAATATCGCTACCGGTACACCGTTTTGGTTGACTGCATGTATAAATTAACACAACACGGATTAACATTTTAAACAAATTTATTCCTTTATGTATAACAATTTTACAGAAATAAACAGTGATTAAGTATATTGTCCAGCTTAGAACGTTTGACTTTGTAAACATTTCCTCTGTTAGCAAAAGTTTACGTTTCTGTCCCTTACGCGCTACGGGCTTAACAGAAATGTGTAAGACATGGTTTATTGAGATCACAGCTGAACAGGGCTGCTCTAAACATCTGCTGGCTTACACCGTTTCAGGAAAAAAGTAAGTGATCAAACAATTTGACTGAGGCAATTGCTTTATTTTAACACATTTATTATTAATGATAATGTAATTCATTTTTCAATTGATAATGTACGCCAGTATCATCACCATCATCACCACCATCATCATCACCATCATCATCACTATCATCATCATCACTGTCATGGAAATGTTGTCTGTCTTCTCACATACGCTGCAAGAGAAATTTCCGCTTTTCAATAGCAGCACCCAAAGCTTCGTCAGGATCGAAAGAGTCGTCTTCGACGAATCTTTTTCTAGTTTCCATAATCTTTTTATGCATTGGATCCTTTTTCATTTGCGACATCCATTGCAGGCGATCCGAATAAACATTTCCCAATTCCTTTTGAAGTTTTGGTAGAATTTCTGAAAAGGCCTGTTTCTTTGCATCAATTTTACCAGATCCGTCATTTTGAAAACTTTGTACAAGTTCATCGTGCTTTGTGCGAAGTTTCGACGGTGCTTCGTGTATCAATACACTTCGGAACATTTGATGAACTGAAATTATCTTCATTGGATACTGTTGACACTTCATCATCTGACTCATATCGTATTCTTTTTTGACTGGGCATTTCTTCACAGTCAGACTCCCTTTCGTCACTACGTAATCTGGCTTGAGAAAGATAATGTTGTCTTTCATCACAGGAGAGTTGATGCATGTCTGCTAAATGGTTCGATAACTTCACGAGATTCATCTTACCGCAAATAGGACAATCTCTACGCCTTCGTGGCATACCGCATACTGAGTTTTACTTCTAACGATTGTTTCTCTGAGTGGGGAAACGTACCTGCTGGAGTACCTCAGGGTACAAAGCTTGGACCATGGCTGTTTATCGTAATGATTAATGACCTAACTCTGACAGGAAGTGACCAGGCAAAATTTGTTGACGATCTTACGATATCGGAGACAATACCTAAATTTAGTCAAAGCTCGATTCAAGAAACTGTAACGAATATTGAAAGTTGGTCTGATATCAATTCATTTCGGCTTCATGACGAGAAATGCAAGGAGCTTAGAATTGATTTTAAGAAGACGAAGGGTATCTTCGCTCCCATCCTCGTAAATGGGAAACCATTAGAAGTCGTACAAGAAGCAAAATTACTTGGTCTTACTTTTACATCCGATCTTAAATGGAACAATCACGTGGATAACATTGTCTCTAAATGCTCGAAACGATTATATCTCTTGGTGCAGTTAAAACGAGCTAAAGTTCCAAAAAGTGACATAATACAATTTTACCAAACATGTATAAGACCAGTTCTGGAATATGCCTCCATTGTATATCACTATTCTCTACCAAAATATCTCAGCGACGACATTGAACGTATTCAAAAACGTGCTCATTCTATTGTGTATCCCGGATACAAATACGAAGACTCTCTCGTTGAAAGTGGACTTTCGACTCTCCACGAGAGGAGGGATCAGGCATCTGAGAAGTTTTTTAATCAAATTTTAGAAAATGATAATCATAAATTAGCGAACCTTATTTCGAAAGTGGATTCCATGTCTTGTCACATTCTGAGAAAAGTCAAGGAAGTGGAAATACCGAAGTTTAAAACAGAACGGTTTAAAAAATCATTTTTAATCGCCAGTAGTATTAATACGAACAAGTAGTCTTAAACATTTTAATAACAACAAGTAGTGAGTAGTTTTTTTATAATCAACCTGAATTGTAATTATATTTATATGTATATAAACATTGTAATCACCATGTAATTCAGTAATTTTACTGCAAAATGTGTGAAATTAACTGACTATCTATCTATCTATCTATCTATCTATCTATCTAAATGCACCTCCTTAAAAACAGTCCCGCAATGAAGTCCCTTGTGTTCCGTAAGAGCAGATGTTTAGAGAAGCCCTGTTCGGCTGTGATCTCAATAAACCATGTCTTACACATTTTTAAGCCCGTAGCACGTAAGGGACAGAAACGTAAACTTTTGCTAACAGAGGAAATGTTTACAAAGTCAAACGTTCTAAGCTGGACAATATACTTAATCACTGTTTATTTCTGTAAAATTGTTATACTTAAAGGAATAAATTTGTTTAAAATGTTAATCCGTGTTGTGTTAATTTATACATGCAGTCAACCAAAGATATTTTACTCTAAAAATCAGTACGGTTTCGATGAGAACCTCCACTTGAAAAATTTCCCTACGTTCCTAAAATTATGTCCGCAAAAAGATGGCTAGCAAATCGTTCAAACGGGACGCAAGGGACGCGTCGGGACCCGCTAAATATGTCCCGCAACAAGGTCCCGTAAAGGAGTACTTCTATGTGACTTGCTAAATATGTGAGAACCCCGAGAGAACCCCTACAGAACCCCTAGGGAACCCCCTACAATTTAACCTAAATTTATGCGCGCAGGGCTCATTGAAGTGATTGAAGGCTTACTGATGTTTACCTTGGCATGCTGTGTCAACAAAGGTTTAAATTAATCTCGCTATAGAAAAGTTTTACTATGTTTTTATCAGTTCTCACAAGAAACGAACAGGTATCAGCATGTAGGCATAGAAAGAAACATTTATTAAGCGACTATAAACTAAACATCTAAACATAACTTATTCTCAGCATGACGGCATCACAAGATTCCTAAGCGTTTACATATTATTTCTGACACTGCAGAGAACAACGAAAAATCCGTTTTCTAAATCGAGATTGGAACTTGCATCTTTGGGTTTCTTGACTGCCGCTCAACTCATTTAACTATTGTCTATGAATCCTTGTTAGATGTTATTAGACATTCACATCACCGAACTACGCCGACTTTTTTCTATATATTTAAAGACCGCTCGATATTTGTAAAGAGGGACAAATTTCCGAATGGAGGGACATATCTTTTCTGTGTGTGGTGGGGGGAGGCATATTTCCTGTTACACCGGTAGACATTCTGTGACAAGGCTTGATTCATCAATATCAGATAATCAAATGTAAATGGTTATGATATTATTCGAAAAGATAGATCAAGAAATGGAGGTGGTGTTTTATGTATTTGAGTAGCTCCATTAATTATCGTATTAGGCAATAGGCATGATCTAGTGCCTGATAATCTCGAGACTGTTTGTATTGAAATCATTAAGCCTCAAAGTCAGACCTCCAAATTCGTCATCCGAATTTTTTATTGATTTAGAAAATCTTGTAAAAAAATAGATGATGAAAACAAAGAAATTCACATTCTTGGTGATTTAAACTGTGATTTACTTAAAACAAATCCAGACCAATAAGTAAAAAACTAAAATCCATATATGAAATATATATCAATTGTCATAAATGATTGATGAAGCTACGCGCATAACATCAACAACATCCATCCTTATTGATCATTTTATTACAAATAGGCCAGAGAAAATTTCTGACTCTGGGGTAATACATACTGGAATTAGTGATCATAGTATGATTTTCGCAATAAGAAAAATTAAATTAGAAATTAGAAACATGCAGAAATTCAATGATCAAAAATTTCTTAAGGATTTGCAGAATCAACCCTGGGATCATATCTATTATTTTCCTGATAATCCAAATAGTATGTGGGAGATTTGGAAAAAAATCTTTTTAGAGGTCCTGGATAAGCGTACACCACTTAAAACAAAAAGGTAAAATAAAAAAATGTTCATAACAAGAAAATGTCCTGATAACAAGAAAAATTAAAATGCTCATAACCGAAAGAGATAAATTGAAAAGAAAAGCAATTATTACAAAACAAGAATCTGATTGGCTCAATTATAAAAAACCCAGAAATCAAACAAATGCCAAAACAGACTATTATTCTAAAAAGATTGCTAACCAAAAATGCAACCCAAAACAGGCTCGGAGAACTAATATAAATAGTTTGATTGGAAAGGGAAAGAAACCCACAATTTTAAATGAAATAATTATCAATGAATCTAAATTAACAAATCCTACAGACATTGCAGAAGGGTTAAACGAATTCTTTGCAAATGCTGGACCAAACTTGGCAAGCAATTTTGATGAACCCAGCTGTGATTTTCAAAATTATACTAAAAGTTCTGAATCCGAGTTCACTGCATTTACACCAATTGCGGTCAACAAAATTTCTGATCTTTTAAGAGGGCTTGCTTGTAACAAAGCATGTGGTGTTGACAAAATTTCCAGTAAAATTATTAAATTAGCATCACCAGCTATTTCTACTACACTTACATATATTTTTAATCAAAGTATTACTCTTTGCAGCTTTCCAGATGAATGGAAAGTAGCTAGAGTTTTACCTCTTTATAAAAGTGGTCATCGTAATATTCCTGGTAATTAATTACAGGCCAATATCGATACTGCCAGTCATAAGCAAAATCATGGAAAGAATACTGTACGACCAGCTGTATGAATATTTAATTAAAAACGAAATTCTTTCTGATAACCAGTTTGGCTTTCGTATAAGTTTCACTCCACCGCTACGTCCCTATTAGATTCAACAAATAGTTGGTACGTTATCATGGATAGAAAAATGTTTAACTTACTAGTTTTTATAGATCTGGAAAAAGCATTTGACACCGTAGATCATCAAATTCTACTTGAGAAGATGATAATTTATGGTATTAAGGATAAGGCATATTCGTTGTTGAGATCATATCTTACTGATCGCACCCAAAAATGCAAAGTCAATGGTGTCGTCTGGTCTGAACACAACATTAAATGTGGTGTTCGTCAAAGCTCCATTTTAGGTCCTTTATTTTTCCTAATATATATACATAAATGATTTATCTGAATGCCTAAATAAGACAAAGCCAAGACTTTTTGCAGATGACACAAACCTAACTGCTTCCGGTGGAACAATAAATGATGTTGAAAATGCAATGAACTCTGATTTGGAAACCTCAGAATGTTGCTAACCGCAAACAAACTGAGCCTAAACATTGCTAAAACTGAATTTATGCTAATTGGAACAAGATCTCTAGTGCATACTGTTTCAGATTCACATTTAAACATAATGATTGAAAACAAACCAATTAAACAAGTGCAGGAATGTAAGACACTAGGTTGATCAGCATCTATCTTGGAAAAGCATGCAACACTGAGAGTATCTGTAAGAAAATCACTTCCGGTATTTCTGTTGTTAGAAAACTAAAATAATTTGTTGACCGTGATATACTGGTTTCTATATTTAATGCAATTGTACAACCATACTTTACTTATTGTTGTGAAGTGTGGGACATTTTTGGTGAAACTCAATCACAACGATTACAAAAGCTCCAAAATAGAATTAAATTCGTTAGGATGGGAGATACTAAAAGTACAGAGAATTCAATGTTCAAAATTGTAAATAAATCTGGGCAAAAAGTCTAACAGACCTTTTTAGCTACAAGAATGAGAATACACATTACTGTCTCCGTGACAATGAAACAACACTCGTCAGTTTGCCACAGCCTCGCACAAATAGCGTGAAAAAGAGTTTCATGTTTGATGGGGCAAAAATATGGAACTCAGTCCATAAAGAAATCAGAGGGATTGGGTCCCTCTATTTGAAAGAAAAATTGCTGCTCACGTTGCTACATAATATATTTATATATATTTACATATATTTATATATATATAAATCCTTTATTGTAAATAGTTAACTTTTCACATGTGAGATTATCAGTTTTATCAGTGCTCGAAATCTCTATAATAAGGCACAGTTGGTGCTTGTCTTAGAAAGCGGCACATGTCTTCACTTTATATCGACTTTAAATTTCAAAACCTCTTTGGAAGAGAAGGGTTTTCAGTTGTTATTTATATCAGGGCGCATTCAAAAGACTTGATTAAGAAACAATGCTCTCTTTTAATAACGTACAAGACTTGTGCACTGACTATGAGTTGTGCATTAGTCTGATTGATGCTGCACGAAACGACGTTCGATCTGCATGGAGGAATGAGGCCTAGCTCAGTTTTCAGTTTTGCAAAAAGCGTGTAGCAAGTTCCTTGGTAGTGTTAGTAGTTCCTTTGCTCCAATCCCAATTTCTCTGGCCCACTACATTACGAATGAAATGACGTACACTCTAGCGAGAGAGAGAGGGAGAGAAATAGGGACTTCTCACCATTGGACCCAGTTCAATAATCATAATGTTTAGCTTCATTCGCTTGTATTCAATTTTGTTCAGTTCAGTTAGTCTGCTCAGAAGTAATTTATTCATATTTATTATATGAAGTATAGTGCTTTATCGTTGGTGTGGCAGGTACTGGTAAGAGTTACCTTATTAATGCTATTCGCAACCTTCTCCAAAATAGATGTACAGTTACTGCAACAACTGGTAAAGCTTCTTACAATATAAGAGGCGTCACTATACATTCCTTGTTGAAATTACCCATTGGATCAAGGGCTAAAAAAGATCTTACAGGTCAAAGCTGAATGGAGTTGGCTATATTCTCATTGATGAATATTCAATGCTTGGTCAAGTTGCTTTTGGCTGGATAGATAAGCGTTGCAAACAAGCAACCGGCTGTTTTAACAAAGTTCTTGGAGGAAAGTCCTTTATTTTAATCGGTGATCCAGGGCAATTACCACCAGTAGGAGATAAACCTTTGTACCACGCTAAACCATCAAATGCTGATGGTGAACAAGGGTATCAGACTTACAGAACGTTTGATAAAGTTGCTAAACTTACTGTCAATCAGAGAGTACAAGGTATGAACTCTGAACAAGTCAACTTCAGAGATTTACTATTCCGACTTCGCAAAGCTGAGTCAACAGTTGACGACAGGAAGTTACTTTTAACTCGTCAACCATCAAACGTTACAAATTTGTGTGAGTTTGAAGATTCTACCAGACTCTTCTACCGCAATGAACAAGTTGCAAATTACAACCATGAACAACTAATTAAACTTGAGGGTCGATCCAGTTGCTCATGTCAATGCTCGACATTCATCAGCAATTGCCAAGAGAATTTCTTCAGACATGTCTGGATTAGAACCTGTTGTGTTTTTAGCAAAGGGTGCTAGAGTCAGGTTAACCATGAATTTATGGTCAAGTGTTGGTCTCTGCAATGGGGCAACTGGAATAGTTGCCGGTTGCTGTAATTGTTCAATTTGAGAACTACAGAGGTCCTTCACTTGACACTCGACCATCATGATTAGAATTATTTTGTGGTGTACAAGCATCAACTAGCCATACAATCATATTTTTGTACTATATATATATATATATTCTACAGATGCATTTTGCAACAAAAGCCTTGTCAACTGTAATTGTATTTTAATATAATTAAATTTTTTGCCAAACATGTTCACCATGTTATAGTTCATAAAAATGGCGGCCACACGTATCAATGCTGGTTGTACTTTCTTCGTGATACTTCTTTGGTTTTTACTTATATATACTCGTTTTGATGACAATCAGTGCTTTAAAGATCGCATGCATGTACCTCTCGGTACAGAGAAGGCTGTTGGAGTTCGACATGGAAATATTTTAAGCCATCTCTGTCTGCAAAGACGACTGGTACGGAATTCAAGCGACGAACATATCGAACATTTACCGGCCCTGGTGGCTATATCACCGGCTTTCTACTTCTCTGTGGGGACATAATCAGCCAGCCTGGACCTACTGTCCTTTCATCATCTACTAGTTCTAGCCAACACTATGTCAAATGCCTTACTATCAACGCCAGAAGCCTTAAAAGCATGCATAGAGTGACACAGCTACCTGCCGTTAGTAACCTGTCCCGTGTACAAGACCTTGTATACGCTGACAACTGCGATGTTGTGTGTATAAACGAAACCTGGCTAAACAGCGACTTTGACAACCAAGAATTGTTACACACTGGGTACACCCTCTATAGGAATGACAGACTAAATCGAAATGGCGGCGGGGTGCTTATCGCAATTAAAACCGATTCCTTTACATCAGTGAGAGAGTACATAGCTGACTCGGATGAGTTATTAGATTTAGAAATTGTTTGTGCCGAGGTCACCACCGGCTGTAAGCAAAAAGTACTTTTTGGTTCCTGTTATCGACCACCAAATGCTGATATAAGCTGGGTTAAAAAATTTAATACATTTTTAGACCTTGCTAGTGATTTATACGACAACATGCTAATCACTGGTGACATGAATTTTCCAAATATCCTGTGGGACTCATCATCCAGTGCAGGAGGTGCTAATGAAGTCGCTTTTGTTGATGCACTTAATGACCATTATCTGTCGCAAGTAAATGACGTTGCCACTCGCGATCGGAATGTGTTAGATCTAATAATAACAAGCGTACCTGACCAGGTTACTGTGACGGAAGTATTGTCTCCGGAACAGAGCGGCGTCTTTACCGATCATTGCGCATTGTCCTTCGAGTTTTCTGCCTTTGTAAAATCACGTAATAAGATCAATCGAACTGTGTATGATTATGAGAGAGGAGACTTTGAGGGCTTGCGCGTTGCTCTTGATGCAATAAATCTGTCCGCAATGCTGGGATCTGAAGATATTAACACTGATTGGCAAAACTGGAAAGACACATTCCTGGCAGCAGTTACCGACTATATATATACCCACTAAACAGATCAAGGGCAAAAATCCTTTACCATGGATTAATGGTCCGATTCTTAATGTGATAAAGAAAAAAGAATCATTACGGCAAAAACTCAAGAAATCGTCATCCAGATACTTAAGGGAGAAATATAGTCATCTTCGCGCAGAAGTGAAGCGTATGTTACGTGAGAGCCGCGATAAATATCTCGGGTCAGTAGAATCTGATTTCAAGTCAAACCCTAAACGATTCTGGTCGGTACTGAGACTAAACTCAAAGTCACGCAGCGTACCTCCTCGGATCTCCATGGCAACTGGGCCTGGAAGGACAAAAGCAGAAGGCCCAAAAGCAATGGCGCGAGTCTCTTTAATCGTTATTTCGCTTCTGTGTTCACCGAAAACAGTCCTGAGTCGGAAGAACTGAATGACATCTATGATCCTACTCAGACAGATATGACTGAGCTTAGATTAACTGAGGATGAAGTTCGAGCTGTACTTCTTTCTTTGGATGTATCCAAGGCAACTGGACCGGACGAAATCCCGGCAAGACTGCTCAGAGAAACTGCAGATATCATTGCACCATCATTATGCTGCTTGTTCAACAAGTCGCTTAGTACTGGATCTTTACCTACAGAGTGGAAACTAGCAAATGTGGTACCGATACACAAAAAGGGGGACCGCGAACATACAGAGAATTACAGACCTATCTCTCTATTGTCGATAATATCGAAAGTATTGGAACGATGCGTTCTTGACAATATTAATGACCGGCTCCATAGTATAGTTAATTACAACCAACACGGATTCATCGCTTCCAAATCTTGCATTACGAACCTAATCGAGTCCTTAGAACATATTGGGTCTGTCCTGGATAGAGGTGGACAAGTTGATAGGAATACACGTCGTATCAAGAGTGAATCAATAAGAAGATCAATGTATCTTACAATGGTTCGTCCACATATAGGTTATGCCACACAGGTTTGGGCACCTCAATCAATCGATTTAAAGTTAAAGCTTGAGAGGATTCAGAGGAGAGCCACAAGATATATCTTAAACCTACCGTTCAGTAGTTCTGTTTGCTATACGTCAAGACTGCAGTCGTTATCACTCCTACCGATATGCTACTGGCATGAATATTTAGATCTGGTATTCTTCTTCAAATCAACTCATGGTCTGATTGACTTAAACTCGTTAATTATTCCTCGTGTGCGCAGTACCAGATGCACTCGTTCATCTGCGGATGTTAAGTCCATAAAGTATGATATACCAAGATGCAAAACAACGACATATCAACGCTCTTATATTGTAAGAGTTGCTCGGACTTGGAATGTCCTAGCAGATGAACTGAATCCTTATATGGACAGCTTAGCGGTTTTTAAATCTTTTCTTTTGAAATATTACTTTAACGCCCTGAATACAAGTTTTAATATAGAGGATCCGAAAACTTTTAAAACTATCTGCAGTATAAGTGTAATACTGCTCGCAGGCTTAATGACAGAATAACTTGCTGTTTTTAGAACTTACGAATCTGAGTAAATACTCTGTTTTTTGTTGTAAATAATGTAGAATTTATATTCGGGCCCGCTGTAATTGGCTTTTGCTGTTGCGGATACCCTGCCTGTTGTGTCTTTGGAGTTTCTTTTTGTTAAGTATTTGTAAATGTAATGTAAAAGGCGAAGTTTTTAAATAAATAAATAAATAAATAAATAGACAGTTAGTAACGATTTCATGTTTAGGCTGGAGGCAGCACTTTCCTTGCGATAGTAACTTCTAGTAGTAAGAATTGTGTCTAATTAAACAGGCCGCCCGTTTAATAGAGGTAATAAACTAGAAGTTACTATCGCAAGGAAGTGCTGCCTTTTGACCACAGGCGTGGAGATTTATTATTCCGGGTTTCAAATGACTTAAACACACTGTATGTATGCATTTGGTTCAAAAATAGTGAAATTAGGATATAGTTTGTACTCTAGATGTATTTTGGGATTTCATATGTTTACATCCACCGTACATAAACATTAGCCACATAAGCTAGGTCACTAGGTAATTACAGCCAGGAGCCCGTTTAGTTGATAAACTAAATCTATACGACGCTCTCGCACAGCTTGTAAACGACAGATTTTAAGTTCCGTGAGAAGAATATTTAGTTGTACATAAATTTTCTTTTCAAGTTAAAAAATATCATGTTTGATCATTCATTCAATGTATAGAACTGTATAGGTCTTGGTGAATTTGTTTACGAGAAGGGAAATATAAGTGAAAGCGATCCAACTTTTTCGCGGCAAAACTACATGGCAATTACTATTAAAACGCATCAGCCAAAAGGCACTGGTGTGCCTTGCGTTTATATACATGCAGAAACAATATTATATACATGCAGAAACAAGAAGTTAATGTGTAATAAATTTGAAATATGAACAAGGTTACACTAGAAATTATATTATATGATCACCTCGTTTGGCTGTCAAACATTCCTACGGATGATTCGTTAAGGCCGATCTACAAGGATGCGGTTGTCATTCCGGTGTATGAAAATGACGGCTTTAAAGTGCGACATTTTATGCGTGTTTATTAGATCACATACACCAGGATAAGAATCATATGCAACAAGGTGCATCCTGTATAGATGGTCTTTACAAACAAAATATAAATCAATGGTTTGAACTAGAAATGTACCTATACAATATTTTCCATTCAACATGGGTAACACGAAATAATCACCAATTATAAACAAGTACAGAATTGTTCTAACAGAACTGTTCTTTTAACGTTTTCATCTTGAATGAAGTTCTATATATAATGTCCAATTTATCAGTCGTTTTTTGTGTTTATTACCGAGTTTACGTTGGTAACTTTGTGACTGATAGGATCAAAAGATATAGAAATGACTTTGGCAGAGGTTAAGATAGCGAGGCAGACATCCTGTTCATTTATACTGGTGGTCAAATTCTTAGACCAAATGTTCAGTTAACTTTTAAAAATTAACAAATTATACCTGTAAAGGTGTTTTACTTTCGTATATTCTCACTGAGATTTTGTTGCCGAAGGCTGGCAAGGCAAAAATATATGCCTTCGTATGTATTGTTTCAGCGAAAACAATGCTTCGCTTGTTAATTTGGTTTTAACGAACACAATGGTTTCGTTTGATTATAATTGTTTTTATTTGAGTTGCCTGTTGCCACACCGTGCATGGTCACACGCAAATAGTGTCCGATCAGATGTCGATAGAATGGAATCGGGAATGGAAAAACTTTATTTAAACAGGGTGGCCCTTTCAGCACGAAGGCTGGTCGATCAGTAATAGACCATTTTGATGACACTGACGACATATATAGACAATATAGTAATAATGAAACGCAATCGCAATTCTTACAAGTACAAAGTACAATGTGCAGCAAAATTACATATTCGATTTGGCGTATTATTCAACGGGTGTCAGTACGTAACTTTGTTGAAAATCGCAAATGTGAATATTAATGAGATGCAATGCATTTCGGGAAGACCCTCATTCCTCCTCTAGGATTGGAGCGATGTTTGTAATTTTTTTATGACGTTTTGTGACGTATTTCTTCGCAGCAAAATTACATATTCGATTTGGCGTATTATTCAACGGGTGTTTACGGAACTGGTTACGAATGAGTCAAGATTAGCGTGCTGCCTCGCTGGCGCTTGGCAGCAATAATACAAAACATCGTTTGGGACTGCTCGCAGGTGGCCGCGGCCGCTCAATAGAGGTGGCCGTCTAATAGATGTGTAATCTAAAGAAAAGAATAAGGAATATTTTTGGGACTTCGGTAGTAATAGGGTGACCGCTTAATAGAGGACCGCTTAATAGAGGTTAGACTGTACATAGTTTTAACTAGGGGTCTTAACTTAAAAGCCTGTTTAAGGTTTCTAGTAGACCCCTAGCCCTAGATCATAATTATGTATATATATATATATAATATATATTCAGTATTTTGTATAATAAATGGACGAATAAAAAATATTAATAAACAAGTTGGAATGTAAACGTAAGGGAAGGTTGGTTGGTGTGTGTACGAAGAAAATTTGAAAGTCCGTTTATGCTTCTTGAAACTTGAGATTGTGCTAAAAAGGCAGCATTTACTACATTTTAGGTAACCTAGTAATAAACGTATTACAATTGTTTCGTGGAGATCCGGAAATAATCGGACAAGTTCATAACTTCGTGTGTTGTAAAATAACATGTGCTCGCTGTAAGGAAAACCCGCCATGTTTATATAGAATTATGTAAAAGAAAACAGTTTTCGTTAGTACAAGCTTGGACAAGTGTACGTGAATGACTGCATTTATTATTCTGTTAAAAGGGCGAACATTTGAACTATATATTTAGTATTATATTAAGTAAACTTTTCTGTATTTTATACTTATAGTTTCAGATTGAATAATAATATATTAAAATCCTGAAATCCAAGTTTGTGTTTATTCGTGTAAATTCATCGCTACAACAATCTTTTTACATTAATTAGAAATATATGAAGCGAAATTTAGGGGCTGATTACATGGAGCATTTTCAACCCCTCATGGGTTGAACTCAGCCCTGTTTACCGGGTTGAATTTTTTTGCGATTACATGGACGATTTCAACCCCGGGGTTGAAATGCTCCATTTTGTTTTCTTGTAATAAATAGTCACTAAATAGTAATAAATAGTCACGCATGCTCCAATAACTCATGAATAATTTCAGCCCTGGATTGAAACGATTACATGGCAAAATTTTCATGTAATCGACCCCTTACAGTGTTAAAATATACATATGTAGGATTAAAATTTAAATTTGGATAGAATGCTAAGTTAAAAATATTTACAGTATATACTATTTAATCTATGAATATATTCTAATACCCTGGTTCCAGAGGCTCTTATTAAAGTGCTTATAAACCCAAAATGGGTTTTTACTGATTCGGATAGAACATAAAAAGTTAGTTAATAAGTTCTAGATTAGTTTTTGGTTTAGACTTTTAGTTTCGGAGATATAAAGGCTCAAAGTCGCTATTTTGGAAAAAAAGTAGCGTCTTCCGGGGGACTGGGTCCCAGGAACGTGTGTACTGTCACTACTGTGTATTTAATTTTACTATAAAAACTATTACATTTGGATATATCATCTTGAAAAGTCGGCTATTTCTTGAGGAAAAAAACACATTTTTGAACTCAAACACATTTTTGAGTGTGTAAAGTAACCCTTCTAGTGGTTTGCATCGTCAATCGTGGAATATAGACGAAGGAATGGATTTAAATGCGATTTCAAAGTCGATCGTGGAGACGACCATGACACTTGCAGTAACTTATGTCTATAAATTCTGGGACATAGATGCCTCTTCTGGGGAACCAATTGCTTATAAAATTCTTTCGTATAGTATCAAATAAAGAAAGAAGAAATAAATGAACGAATGCAAGGGTTAAAAGTTTGTTGGAATGGAACTTAAACCTTTTACTGCATTGTATAGTCTTCATGCCTTCATGGACATGGGAATCGGTTGCATTTCATTTCTGATTTCTACACCTGCTTTAAAGTTGGTTCTCACTTTAGCAAGGAAGCTTGTTTCCCTACAAATTTTACATCCAAATTTACCCAAAATTTGGACATTTTCAAGAATAATAACTGGTTAACTGCAACTGGCCAACCCACAATCTAATGAAATTGGCCCCTGTGTATATTCTCACAGAACCTTTCATAGGAAGATTGGATGACAGATTATCATCTTTGTCCATGTAAATGAAAGATGATCAATACACAGATATCATAAACTGGATATATAGATATATGGAATTATTGTGACAACACTAAACATTAATTGCCACATAAATAGGCTTAGAATAATATTCATCTTTTGAGAATGTTTTAGTGGGGAAACATATCTAATTTAATAAATAAGCCATAAGGCCAGTATGTGATCTGTAAAACATCATACTTTCTATTACAGTAGCTTTGCCTGTGTGGGCAGAGCAAACATGCTTCAACTTTCACATTAGATGTCTGGTGTGAGAGTGATGTTTGCTTTACTCACAGTGTACACACATCCAACTTTCTTGGCATGCCCACATAGCTGATTTAAGTGACTCAGAAAGGTGCTTCTCTGTGCAAGTAAAATGACTTTCTCTCCATGGAGGGAAATGGATGTTGACCCCCTCCCCTACCAGATGTCCTTGCACATTTTGTGGAATCTCTCCTTCCAGATGGGTAAAGTTCCTCCATAGTGGGAGTCTGGCTCTTTTCTAGGTAACCCATTACCCAAAAAGCAGCTAAGGTTTAGCCGATCCAATCAAGCGCAGTTAACCCATTAATTGGCAGTACTCTACCACTGATGAGTAAAATTTGCCAATTAATGGGTTAAGCCAATCGATCCAATCAAGGGGCTGAGCTATTAAAAGTGCACTTGCCCCCAAGACACAGTAGAGTCACAATACAACATATATTGATAAAGATGTTTAATAAATATTTAATTAAAAATGTTAATTCATCTTTCACTGATGGTTCCAGTTTACTTCACTGATAATCTAGATGAAATAACAAACAAATAGTTTAATGGGCTATACAATTTTGAAGTGTATATCTCTATTCAGGGAATTTTTTCTTAGCCTCCCTAAGGTTCTTCAACATAGGTGGCTAACAAACCAAGGCCTAACCGCAGAAATGTCTGATACTCAGGTTAAGGTGGTTCCACTAGTGGGACAGTGCAGCACTTGGTGATCAACTTTGTGCCAAATACATGTATCAATCAAACATATAGCATCAGTATCTCACTGTCATATAAAACATTTGACATTGACCACATGTGTAGGATAATACAAGACACTGAAAGTCCACATATAAAGTAGGTTGAAATCTAAAAGTAGAATGGCCTATTAATTTATATTAGTTAAATACCATAAAGGCATTAAAGTTGTGATAATTTTCACATTGAAACATATATGATATATTATTCTATAACAGCAGTATGTAATCTCTCAGAGGTAGAAGCACTTCAATCGATTTGTGTGCCAACAAACACCGTTGTACACCGTTGTATACTAAGCAAATAATATGCACATTTAGGTGGCATGATTCAACGTTAAATATCCAAAGTTCATACGCACGAATAGACATCATTGCATTTGTTAAAATCACAGCTTACCTGTATGTTGATTCCTGTCCTATGTTGGGACAACTGGGTACATTTGTCTTTGTTTATAGGTCGATAACTATGGCCTGTATTTGCCACCAAATGTCTCAGATCGATGAGTTTCGGTGTCCTCTTTTCTATCGGTTTAAAGCCGCAGTAGGTGATTTATCATCCAAAAAAGGTGTCAGATAGCTAGATATATTACTGTTGGTACTTTCTGTGTAATATCACGCACAAACGAAACATCGTTTAGACAAAATATGCAAAAAAAACACAATACATCGATATCTTCGCCATATATTTCTTAGTTGTTTATCAAAGTTGGGTTCCTGGGATCCAGGCCCCTTGGTGATATTTTGGTCGCGCTACTTTTTTTCAGAAAATGCCAAAATTTGCCTGTTTGAGCCTTTATATCTCCGAAACTAAAAGTCTAAGCCAAAAACTAATCTAGAACTTACTAACTAACTTTTCATGCCTTATCCGAATCAATAAAAACTTTGGTTTATAAGCACTTTAAAGAACGACGAGGCAAAACAACGGCGAGGCGAAATAAATACGAGGCGAAAGAGCCTCTGGTCAAATCGAATTGCGAATCTCACTTCCATACTTAATTAGGTTCAGAATCTGAACCTCGCATGTGATTGGCTGTTTGTAAAAACATGTCAAACCGGTTTGGAAAATAAACAAACATTGAACTAATTTTAAACACACAAAGGCTATAATTAGTTCAATGTTTGTTTACTTTCCAAACCGGTTTGACATGTTTTTTCAAACAGCCAATCACATGCGAGGTTCAGATTCTGAACCTAATAAAGCATGGAAGTGAGATTCGCAATCGATTTGACCAGAGGCTCTTTCGCCTCGTATTTATTTCGCTTCGCCGTTGTTTTGCCTCGTCGTTCGATTCTTTAAGAGCCTCTGAACCAGGGTAATATTCTAATTGCATACGGTATAAAACTAACTATATTTCTAAAACTTTCTGTCTTAGTTTTAATAGATGGAAGGCGATCATTTCGTAAATTGTACAGTATTGATGACACTTCTAGATGGTAATAGTTTAATAGACTTATTTATACGATTAAAATATTTGGAGCATAACGTGCAGTTCTCTTCGATCTTTCAGGGTCTTCAAACCAGTAGTTTCCATATTTCCTGTATATAAGATGAGTCCTGGCAAATAATACGAAGAGCTCGTTTTTGTACTGTTTGCCAGGACTCGTCGTTAAAGGAAATAATTTAACAGAAACTTTTATCAGAACAGATAACAGTAAAACTAAAAGTTTCTACACCACCTAAATTCCTTATAAAGAATGCTATAGTCATTACGTTTGACCGTTGTCTTATAGTGCAGCTTCGTTTCTACGCTCTATATCTATGTTGTTTCTATATGCCAGCGTGTATCATTATTACAGTAAACGTTATTAATTTTAACTGTAGCTAAAATTTGGTTGCCATTCAGCGCCTGCTACGCAGACTAACAACTTCCATACAACTGTTGTCATACTGTATGACGAGAGTGTGGTAGGGACTGAACTAGAAGACGAATTAACAAAGATATCTTTTTCGACTTTTACACTCATGCAGTTCATTAAATAAAACAAAACTATTTTAATTGTTGTTTTTGTTATCGCTTTTGAAAGTTCATTACTTCTGGTCGAAGGGCCCAGTCAACTGGGGCAGCAAGCCCTTTTTTTCCTTCAGTGGTGGGACAATAGAAAGCCGGGGCCCACTGGAGAAAATGCCCCACCACGCTACGGTATTAAAAAATGCCCTGTTATTATCACTAGCTCATAACAATACACTCGATATATGAACGTTTGCATCATGCGGTTATCTAAGTGTGTTATACGCATCCTGTTATTCAAATTTTCTAGGTAATGAGGTGACGAGAATAAACCTGATGGTTCGTTTAAAAAACCTGTGAAGCATAGTTTGGTGATTATATGTGATGGTTATTAAGAATTGTGTATAGCCTGTGGGTGCCGAGACGATAAATACAAAATAGATGTTCACGACTCATATATATATAGTTATAATTAACCCATATCAGTTAGTTTACATTGGCAATATAACTATATATACGTATATCATTAGAAAGCCTGAAAAAAGTGATCAGTTTCCTTTCAGTTATTAGTCTTACTACACTGCTCCAAATTGTGAAAAATATATTCTGATCACTACAGATAAATGTTCGCGAAATATTTTTTACCACGCAATAATTATTTTAAAAGCTAAGCCTCGCTTATTCTCCTGGAATCAGTACATCATTTTGTGCATCATGTAGTCCTAATGCACAACTAGTCATTCAGTGCACAAGTCTTGTACGTTATTGTAAAAAGAGAACATTTGAATGTTCTCTGATATTGAAAGACGCGGAAAACCCCTGCATGTCTTCCAAAGAGGCTTCGAAACTTAAAATTGATAGTAAGACTGATTTTAAGGCATGCATGCAGTTCAAGTTTATTATAGTGCATTGAGATCATCAGTAATTCTTGGTGCGGGTTCTCATTGCATGGCGGTAACAAAGGTTGTCAGTGACCTATTTGGACTTTCAGAAATGATATGCGGCTTGTTGCCGTACGTCGGCTTGGTACTTTTCTCTACAGTTCAACAACTTGTCAATTCTATTTAGCCCCTATACGTTTATTTTACGTCATAGTGCATAACATTAGTATTTGAGACAAATGAGTTGAATCCTGAATAAACAGTTGTGCAATTGACGGTTGCAGTTCCTTCGTTGACTTTTAAGAGCTTGACAGTCATGAGTCATTCAATATTTGAAATCATTCGTGGCATGCATGCTGTTGTAAGACACTTTGTTGTCTAGCCTCGGATTGTCAATCACACTGATAACACAATACACACATACCAACAACACTCGAAATTATACTTATACGCTCCTCACTGCATGAGCTCTTGCGTCAATTATATTTTATTATAGTATTTTCGGATGTATCTAAGTATGTTACGCATCAGTTGGTTAAAATCCCTCGCTCTCTGTCACATTCATTTATGCATTGAAATCGCACACTTTGTTTCGCTATAGCCCAGATCAGTTTGTTTGTATAGTAGAGGCAGAAATAGTTTATCCCGACTCAAATGTATTCGAGACTATGTAATATTATGTGCATGATCAAACTTCCGGAGCAACGTTCCTATAAAAATTCACTTAGATCTTGCATCTACATACATCTGTAATTGACTGTAAAGTCAGTTAATAAAAATAAATTGACAATATTTTACCCCATTTCCCACAATCTGGAGCCATGGCTATAAAAGGGTCTTCATGCATTTGCAACTGTAACAGATTATAGCGCTATGAACGTACTGATGAAATGTTGTCAACGTAACATCCAATTGCTAGTTCATAGCCATGGCACGGGGTTCAGGATATTTGGTGCATTGTCATTAAATATTTGGTGCAAGTAGTCTGGCGACTTATTTAGTAACAACTTGTTACAACTTGTACACAGCTTGCATTGTCCACTTGTTGTATAATATGCCTAATTCTGCAGTTCAATACAATATTAATGAATTTAATTCTTAATAGAAAAATTATGCATGCAAGTTCGTTGCTGAGAAGTTTTCTATATTAAGTGGCAACTTTTCGAAACGTTTGATAACCGCAACCATGGTCCATGTAGAGAACTTAAAATAGATAGTTGTCGACATTTAAATAACTTACTGTCGTTCCAATTGAAGTGATCTAGATCTCGTGCAGACCAAATGACCAATAGACTCTTTCGATAATTACGTCATTTGGCCTGGGAGCCTCACTCCCACGAACAGTGGGCCAATCACGTTTCGTCTTGATGCACGAAAGCGAGGATCCCAGGCCAAATAGGAGGATGTGACGTAATTATCGAAAGAGTCTATTCATTTGTTCAAGTTCCTCGTGACATTCATATCATACACTTCCGGCTGTGAAAGTTGATCAATCACAATCCGTATATGATTTAACTACGAATCAACTGACCAATGAGTAACTGATCCTGCATTGCAGGAAGTAAACAATATTCAAAAATCAAGAATTCGGTTGTTTTCATCATTCATGTAACTGAAATTCTTCAAATGTGTTACATTTGTGCTCAGAAAAACGTTTAATTGAAATATGGCTTCTCAAGAAAAATGTCAAAGTGTTGAAGATTTTCTATGGTTTAGAAAACGGTTTAGAACCAGAATTGAATAAATATGCAAAGCCTTTGCGAGATCAAGGTTTTACTTCAACAAATATAACAAATATTCATTTTATTGTTAGAAACTAAGCGATCAAACGTGGGGTTTTCTAATCTATATTTCAAACGAAAATGTCACTTTCATCTGTTTTTCCCCGTTAACTTTTTAGTACAGTAAAAATATTGGAAGTGTATGACAAAAATGACAGGTGTAATTTTATACTGCAATAAATGTCAGTGGCAATTTTTGGTTTGGTCATCCTGACCATAAATGTCAAGCAAGTACATAAATACATATTTGTGTTCTAAAACTATAAAACTATAAAATCGTATACTATAATCTATATTGTTTATAATAATATTACTATATTACAGTAAAGTTTGTTACAATTTCATACAAAGAACAAGTTTGAAAGTTAGAAAAAACTTTTCTTCGTACCTTCTTACAATTTGGTTTATAAACCAAAATTTGCCACTGACATTCATTGCACTATATAATGACGCCTGTCATTTTTGCCATACACTAGCTTGCATTACTTTTACTGTACTAAAAGAGTTAACGGGAAAAATGTATATTGTAAGCAGATGAAAGTGACATTTTCCTTTGAAATATAGATTGGAAAACCCCACGTTTGATCGCTTAGTTTCTAACAATAAAATGAATATTTGTTATATTTGTTGAAGTAAAACCTTGATCTCGCAACGGCTTTGTATATTTATTCAATTCTGGTTCTAAACCGTTTTCTAAACCATAGAAAATCTTCAACACTTTGACAGTTTCTTGAGAAGCCATATTTCAATTAAACGTTTTTCTGAGCACAAATGTAAACACATTTGAAGAATATCAGTTACATGAATGATGAAAACACAAAACAACAGATTCTTGAATTTTGAATATTGTTTACTTCCTCAGTGCAATGCAAGATCAGTTCCTCATTAATATTGGTCAGTTGATTCGTATTCAAATCACATACGGATTGTGATTGGTCAACTTTCACAGGAAGTGTATGAATATCTCGAGGAACTTGAACAAATGAATTGGTCTGCACGAGGTAATGTATCGTATCGAATCAATATTTGAGGAACACTTCAATTGGAACGACAGTAAAAAATGCCCTGTTATTATCACTAGCTCATAACAATACACTCGATATGCTTGAAATTCCGGAATAACGTTCTTGCGTTTGCATCATCCGGTTATCTAAGTGTGTTATACGCATCTTGTTATTCAAATTTTCTAGGTAAAGAGGTGACGAGAATAAACCTGATGGTTCGTTTAAAAAACCTGCAGCATGTGAAACATAGTTTGGTGATTATATGTGATGGTTATTAAGAATCGTGTATATCCTGTAGGTGCCGAGACGATATATACAAAATAGATGTTCACGACTCATATATAGGTTATAATTAACCCATATCAGTTAGTTTACATTGGCAATATAACTATACGTATATCATTAGAAAGGCTGCAAAAAAGTGATCAGTTTCCTTTCAGTTATTAGTCTTACTACACTGCTCCAAATTGTGAAAAATATATTCTGATCACTACAGATAAATGTTCGCGAAATATTTTTTACCACGCAATAATTCGTTTAAAAGCTAAGCCTCACTTATTCTCCTGGAGTCAATACATCATTTTGTGCATCATGCAGTCCTAATGCACAACTAGTCATTTAGTCGGCCGGCCAAGAGTTCAAAATATGCTCCTAAAAGATTTTGATGGCAATTTTATGTTAGAAGCTGTCAACAACCATATTCATACTCAGGTAGATGTAGGGAATAAGATTTGAGGTGTTGCCAAGTCAAAATCTTACATTTTGAGTGAAAAAATATGATATTTCTAAGCCTCCTTCCCGCGAAATCGCGGTAGTTTAACTTCAAACGATTACCGACAATTCTGCTGCTGTGAGACAGACTTATTTGCTCTGATTGGCTATCGGCATTGATTCCTAAATTGGTCAGCCAATGGGCGAACGTCGAAAAGTCCTGACGCTTCCGGTTTTTGCAACATGCGAGGTAAACAACATCAAAGTTATTCAAAGTACAAGAAAGAAATATGCTATTTTAAAGATTTTTCGTGGTAATGCGATCAATATTATCTATACCCAATTGTTCTTTGCTTAGTTATACTGATTTATAAACTCCTTTGCCCGCATTTGCTTGATTATCGCCGCTACCTATGGCTTATGTCGTGTCAAGGCAAATATAGTTTTAATACAGCCAGTACAATAATATAGTGCACAAAATATTGTACTGTCTGACCGGAAAAAGTATGACTATTTTATTCAATCGATACTATCTCATTTCTCGACTTATTGAATACTATCAGAGAGTATTCTTATAATTTCAACAAGATTTTACCGCACTGTTCAGTTCAATTCTTTAGCCTTTGGTTTAGCGTAGCAGCAAGTTGCAGCTGTTTGTGTCGGACTGATCAAATTCCTGTGTTCGATTTTTATTAAAAATAACGTATCATTCCCAATGATAACAGGTCTCGTAAGCCATTCTAGAAGTCAGAACTTTAAAAATTTCCGTGCTTGAGTTTGTTCACGAACATTATTTAGAACTTGACAAATTGCAAAGTACATTTTTATTGTTAGTTCCATTCAAAAGCCGAATATGTTTCTAACAGTTAACACTAAAATATAAAAATATATATACAATAGTTTCTTAATGAATAAAGTCATTTTAGTCAAATGCGTTTGTGTTTATAATTACAGGCTAGAGCGATAGACATTGAATAATACAGGCTAGCCTTGAAATAGGTCAGTGCAAACATATATGCAACAATCAATCAAATTATCAAAACAATCAAAACAGACGCGAGTCCTACTGACTGCAGTTCGTTAGACAATCAGGTAAATCGTTAAATACACTTCCATTGGTAGACTGATATACAATGTGAGAGTATGGTTTTAAACATTGAGTGAACAAAATTCAACAAAGATTGGATACAGTATAAAATATTTAAAATATTTTATCTCGACACAATTCAGCACCGGACAAAATACAAAACATTTTGGCACGATACGTAGTAATTTTAAAAGCAAATGTTGGAGAAACGGGGGCTGTATCAGTATAGATAATATTGATCGCACTAACACGAAAAATCTTACCTAAATATCATTAAAATCGTATAAATAGCATATTTCTTTCTTGTACTTTGAATAACTTTGATGTTGTTTACCTCGCATGTTGCAATAACCGGAAGCGTCAGGACCTTTCGACGTTCGGTCATTGGCTGACTAATTTAGGAACCAATGCCGATAGCCAATCAGAGCAAAGAAGTCTGTCTCACATCAGCAGAATTGTCGGTAATCGTTTGAAGTTAAACTACCGCGATTTCGCGGGAAGGTGGCTTAGAAATATCATATTTTTTCATTCAAAATATAAGATTTCGACTTGGCAACACCTCAAACCTTGTTCCTTACATCTATCTGAGTATGAATATGATTGTTGCCAGCTTCTAACATAAAATTGCCATCAAGTTGCAAGATACGATGACTTGGCCGGCCGTCTAATTCAGTGCACAAGTCTTGTACGTTATTGTAAAAAGAGAACATTTGAATGTTCTCTGATATTGAAAGATGCGGAAAACCCCTGCATGTCTTCCAAAGAGGCTTCGAAACTTAAAATTGATAGCAAGACTGATTTCAAGGCATGCATGCAGTTCAAGTTTATTATAGTGCATTGAGATCATCAGTAATGCGTAGTAGGTGCGGGTTCTCATTAAGCATGGCGGTAACAAAGGTTGTCAGTGACCTATTTGGACTTTCAGAAATGATATGCGGCTTGTTGCCGTACGCCGGCTTGGTACTTTTCTCTACAGTTCAACAACTTGTCAATTCTATTTAGCCCCTATACGTTTATTTTACAGTCATAGTACATAACATTAGTATTTGAGACAAATGAGTTGAATCCTGAATAAACAGCTGTGCAATTGACGGTTGCAGTTCCATCGTTGATTTTTAAGAGCTTGACAGTCATTCAATATTTGAAATCATTCGTGACATGCATACATGCATGCATGCATGTTCTGCTGTTGTAAGACTCAAAGAACTGAGCAGTAACTCTTTGTTCATTGTCTAGCCTCGGATTGTCAATCACACTGATCACACAATACACACATACCAACAACACTCGAAATTATACTTATACGCTCCTCACTGAGCTCTTGCGTCAATTATATTTTATTATAGTATTTTCGGATGTTCTAAGTATGTTACGCATCAGTTGAAATCCCTCGCTCTCTGTCACATTCATTTATGCATTGAAATCGCACACTAGCTTTGTTTCGCTTTAGCCCAGATCAGTTTGTTTGTCCCCGAGACGGCGCGAAGCGCCTTGCGAGATTTACACCCGGGTATGTGAAAACATTGTGGAATGCAAAATCGTTCGCCATTTTTTTTGTCATGGACTCGACCTTTTCGTAAGTTATGCGCATTGCGCAAGTTCAAGCCGAGAGAAGACTTCCATTTTGGAAACTTTTTTCAAAAATAGTTTTGCACTCATTTTATAAGCAAGTCTCTATGTAGGCCTACGTACGTTTATATGTTAAGTCTCCAAAACAAGATATATGAAAATTATTTAGAGGACAAATTAACAAGAGGAAAAACAGTTGAAAGACCGAAAAAGGAGCGATGCAGTATAGTTTGTGAATTTGAAAATATGTAGATCATTCTGTGTGGTCAATACAACATTGATTGATCTTTAAGAGTATTGATTCAAATATGTTATAGAAAAAAGAAAAACATTAATCTCAAAAACATTAAATTATGGTTTAGAAAACGGTTTAGAACCAGAATTGAATAAATATACAAAGCCGTTGGGAGATCAAGGTTTTACTTCAACAAATATAACAAATATTCATTTTATTGTTAGAAACTAAGCGATCAAACGTGGGGTTTTCTAATCTATATTTCAAACGAAAATGTCACTTTCATCTGTTTTTTCCCGTTAACTCTTTTAGTACAGTAAAAATATTGGAAGTGTATGACAAAAATGACAGGTGTCATTTTATAGTGCAATGAATGTCAGTGGCAATTTTTGGTTTATACTTTATTGTAAAGGTACGAAGAAAAGTTTTTTCTAAATTTCAATTTGTTCTCTGTATGAAATTGTAACAAACTTTACTGTAATATATAGTAATATTATTATAAACAATATAGATTATAGCATACAATTTTGTAGTTTTATAGTTTTAGAACACAAATATGTATTTATGTACTTGCTTGAAATTTAGGATTTATTATCATATATATCAGAATCGAACGTCAAAATAGCGCCACAAAAATAAACACTGTCACTATTTGTCCGAATCATAAATGTCAAGCAAGTACATAAATACATATTTGTGTTCTAAAACTATAAAACTATAAAATCGTATACTATAATCTATATTGTTTATAATAATATTACTATATTACAGTAAAGTTTGTTACAATTTCATACAAAGAACAAGTTTGAAAGTTAGAAAAAACTTTTCTTTGTACCTTGTTACAATTTGGTCTACTGTCATTTCTGCGATACACTAGCTTGCATTACTTTTACTGTACTAAAAGAGTTAATGGAAAAAATGTATATTGTAAACAGATGAAAGTTACATTTTCCTTTGAAATATAGATTACAAAACCCCACATTTTATCGCTTAGTTTCTAACAATAAAATGAATATATTTGTTATATTTGTTGAAGTAAAACCTTGATCTCGCAACGGTTTTGTATATTTATTCAATTCTGGTTCTAAACCGTTTTCTAAACCATAGAAAATCTTCAACACTTTGACAGTTTTCTTGAGAAGCCATATTTCAATTAAACGTTTTTCTGAGCACAAATGTAAATACATTTGAAGAATATCAGTTACATGAATGATGAAAACACAAAACAACGGATTCTTGAATTTTGAATATTGTTTACTTCCTCAGTGCAATGCAAGTCTAGATCAGTTCCTCATTGGTCAGTTGATTCGTATTCAAATCACATACGGATTGTGATTGGTCAACTTTCACAGGAAGTGTATGAATATCTCACTCGAGGAACTTGAACAAATGATAGTGATGGGCGATACCAAGAATATCGATTCGATTACGATTACGATTACTTTTCGGACCAAGTATCGATGGTATCGATTACTCAAACGATTACTTATTGCGTAATTCTTCTAATATGTTGTTTGTTACAAAAGCTTCGCAAAAGAATTTTCCTGTCATATTTCCCGCCATTTTCGTCTTAAACCGCGCGAATACAAAATAGAGACTGGGACCGTCGAACGAGTTTAGTCTTAATTCTGATAAAATGCACAGAACTGACAAATACGAAGCTAACACACTTGCAAAATGTGTAGATTATTGTTTTAAATATTGCTGAAAAGTAATCTTTATAATAATAATAGTAAATTCAGCGAGTAATCGAAAATATTTCGATACCACTCTGGTATCGATTACTTCCGGTAGTAGCCTGGTATCGAGCGGTATCGATTACTCGGTAATCGGTAGTCGCCCATCACTAACAAATGAATTAGTCTGCACGAGGTAATGTATCGATCAATATTTGAGGAACACTTCAATTGGAACGACAGTAACATGCATCATACTGATATCATTCACGACATGAACTTGCGGCCTTGCATACGTTTGTTCTCAGATATGCCTAAGTACTCAATCCATCTTGTTATTCCTAAATTGTATCAGCTCCACTAAGAATGCGTCATTTGAATGCGCAGTTGAGACTATATGAACAATACACTCGAAATTCCGGAACAACGTTTCTTAAAAAGTACTCTTAGTTAAAATGTATTTACCTGCGTTTGTCTACACCAAAACAGACCTGATGATTCATTTTCTTATAGATACTATTTTCAAAATGTGGAATCACACTTGAAATTGTTTGATCAATTACTTGATATACCGTGATCATTTATAACATGCATGCATGCCCTTTTTGAGTTGTGTTACTTTCGGATGTCAGTATAATATAAGTATCGGTTACACATCTTCTTATTATTGAAATTTTTCGCGATTCAGAACGCGTCATTTGCATGCGCATACAAGAGTATGAATTTCATTACTATATATATTATATGACTTAACACTCGGACTTTCCAAAACAATGTTTTTTGACATATTATGCACTTATCAAATATAGTTGTTGTGTTTATATCCGCTTACCTAAGTGTGTTACGCATCTTGGTATTCAAATTCCATCTTATTACCTGAGTTATGTGACAAAAATAGCCCTGATATGATTGCTTTGAGGCTGAAAACCACCAAACGTTCGGGAAAATCAAATATACTAAATTTTGGGCATCTCGCTCAATTGGACTGAATGTTGCTATGGAAACTTCCATCACTGGAGGCTAAGACCCTTGCAAGGTGCCCTTCCTTTAATTACATTAAAATTCTACATTCTATAGAAATGTTCTAACTAAATAACTATAATTGTAATGAACTGATATCTAATCTAGTACTCCTTATTATGACAACCGCAAATACGGCTAAGTGACCAAGTACAAGTCATGTCTTGGTCAAAAATTGTTTTAAGCAAGTCAGCATACATTATCTTCAGATGTCTTTTGACAGAGGATGGATTAGAGGAAGAATGCCGACAGAAATCCGAGATAACCGATTTGATGATTATTGATGCTGAGCGCATGCAGCATGCACATGACTATGTGAATAACTGAAAATATATAAAGAATACATTCTTTTCTGCACCCAAAAGCTTAGAACTACATTGGATCGTTATTGTTGTCAGTAATATTCTAGCGGTTGCATACTTGCATTGGCATTGAATGATTCGATTGCATTTTCGTGAGGATGCGCATGCACTTGAAGTTACGCTCCTTGAATTCGCGCACGTCCTAAGTACGTATGTCACGCATCTTGATATTCAAATTTGTTTCTTCTTCGTACGCTTTCATGCAAAACACGCGCAGTTATAACGGCGCGCATGAAACCAGATTGATCATAATTGACCGAGAAGTTGTCAAACGTTACCTGTTAGACCAAAATCACCAGGAGTAAAATGGATCTCGCGTTTAAAGTGCTTGTTTTGTTTCTGTTATCGCAGATCGTTTTTGGCCAAGGTAAACCTTTACTGTATCTCTATATCATGTTATATAGGTTTCTCTAAATAAGTATAAGAAAGAAACATTCATGCATTTTCACATATGACTCTCGACTATAAAACTATGTAATTTTGTTTTAACTTTGTTCTGTTCCAGCTTATGATTAGAACACAGATTACGATTAGGTGTTTATAGATAGCATGTGGTAATGTCTTGCCATTTCATAAGCTTGTATACTAGGTGAAAACGAGCGTTGAGCTATTTATAAAAAGCCAAAAGCGCAGTCTGAATTATGTACCCGAACAGCTCTGCCTATCTTGCAAAATAGATTTTAAGGTGTCATGTTACTCCGTAGTGCCAGTTAGCTGTGCACTCTAACCCCCCTCCCCCCAAACAAGTGCTCTCTACATCTTCGGCTGACAAGAAATATCTAGAGTAGAGAGCTTGCTAAGACGACATTCGTAGTTAAGGACGACTTACAGTCGACTTACAGTCTCCCTCTTTTAGACAGATGTTTCAGAAAGTGTCCAAAGATATTATCTCCTGTTTGCGGATCAAATGATAAAACCTACCCTAATGAATGTGTTCTGAAAGTGGCTATCTGTAGAAGTGGAGGCACAATATCAAAAGCTTATAATGGACGTTGCAGTAAGCTATTAAGTTAAATTCAAATTTTCCGCGTATCCTCTACAGTATCATAATAGCAAATTAAAGAAATACCTTGTAAAGATCTAAAACATACACCACATCGGTTATCACACACCACATCGGTTATATCTAATTATTTGGTAAACTTCACTGAGCACTCGTTATGTAGGCTAACCACACGCTCATGCCTAAGTAGTATTATAAACGCCCACCGAGCCCCTTTTTGCGATGGTATGAGATGGTATAAGGGTGAGTGAGGTAGTGTAAGTAGAGTGGAGGAGGGCGGAGTAAGGGTGGAGTTAATTAATATTCGTAATCGTAAGGAGGAGTGAGGGCGATCTTATTAGTATTCAGATAGTGAGGAGGATCTCATTAGCATTTAGATAAATGAGGAGGATCTCAGGTAAGCAATTGATAAATGAGGGGATCTCAAAGTGAGTAATAGTTAAATGAGAGAATTTCAGGGTGAGCAATAGATAAATGAGGAAGATCTCAGGGTGAGCAATAGATAAATGAGGAGGATCTCAGAATGAGCAATTGATAAATGTGGAGGATCTCAGAATGAGAAATAGATAAATGAGGAGGATCTCAGGGTGAACAATAGATTAATGTGGAGGATATCGTCGTAAGCAATAGATAAATGTGAAGGATCTGATCAGGGAGAGCAATAGATAAATGTAGAAGATCTCAGAGTGAGGAATAGATAAATGAGGAGGATCTTAGGGTGAGCAATAGATAAATGAGGAAGATCTCAGAGTGAGCAATAGATGAATAATGTGGAGGATCTCAGAGTGAACAATAGATGAATGTGGAGGATATCAGGGTAAGCAATAGATAAATGTGAAGGATCTCAGAATGAGCAATACAGTGGCCGACATTTCGGTGGGTTGGTTGGGGAATAGACAATTTGTCAATTGGGGCTCTATCGGAAATTTGAAGGTTTTGTCGGAAATTTAGACGGTTTTTCCCTCCCCCCCACTTTCCCATATTTAGCTTAACTTTCTCCTCTTTTCACAGCATGTATACTAGATATGATAGACTAAATCTAAGAATGTTTACCTTAATTGTTTCGTTTTGAGAAAGTACATTTCCAATCGGCCTTCCTGACTTTTTTAGAAAATTATAGATATTTTTGTCCCGATAACCACGCGGTAATAGCGATTCAAAGCAAAATATTAAATAGCACTCCTTGCATCTTAACGACTTGAAAATTTTGCGCACGTTCATTTATGTATTGTTCCAGTGGCGGAAAGTTTTCCGGTGGAGGGTATTATTATTATTTATTATGTAAACTATTTATTATTTGTTAAACTATATTTATTTACCCTAACCCCCTTTCCAAGGGAGGCGTGAAATTTTAAATATACGACGAATTTGTTACAGAAACTTATATTGTGATGATGTCGATTTTAAAACGTCTCGATTTTAAATGGCGTCAAAACTGTTCTTTTAAGAACAACCCAATTTGCAGATGCATCATGCATATTTTGTCGCGTGTGAGATTTTAGGATGAAATAGGACTGATAAAATATATTAACTCTAACTGTATTTGGAAATCATCTGTTTGAGGATCTGTTTACTGTATAATCGTATCTTTTCTAAGTTCAAATATGTGTATGTCATTCAACGTAATTATATACTGTAGTGGTTTTTTTCTGATAAACTACTACATATAGTTAAGACCAGATTCCAGAATGCATGCATGCACTGATTTTTCAGAGATAAACGTGAATTTATTTATTTCATACAGATCGTCGTGATTATTGTTTATTCGTTTTATTATCTTTATTGAGATTTACAAGACCTAAATAGCTCCCTGACTTCCCTGTTCTTGATTTTTAGTCTCCTTTAATTACTCAATGCATAAATTTTACGAGCAAATTTCAAATCATAAAATATATTGTATTTTCTTCGATTTGATTTAAGAGAGAAGTTCATTTTAGTTCATTATCTCTTTGATATATTTGACATGCATAATATGCATGATTTCGTATATATAGTAATGTGTTTATACCGTGGTAAGTTCACTATTCTCTGACTCACTTCCCTTGTCATATGTTGATGCAACACTGCATGCAGATGGTGAAGTATGCACATGCATTAACTTGGGTTTTCTTATTATTTTAGTAAAGAATACAGTCTGTCCAGCCTTCTGTGCTTCTGAGTATAATCCAGTGTGTGGATCAAACGGCAAGACTTACCGTAATCTATGCAGCATGCGGTTTGCAGATTGCGAACTTGAAAACGACGAAGAAATAACATTAAAACATGAAGGACCATGCAAAGAAAAAGGTAAATGTCCGTAAGACTGATATATTCTAACACAATTGATCGAGCTTTTAATTTGTATATATCAACACATATTTTAATAACCAATATCTAATGGGCAAGAGTGTATAGGGTAGAAGGTTGGAAACCCGATGAACCCAGGGACGCCCAGAGGGGGGAAGGGGAAAATGTGCCCTGGGCCCGGCAACTAAAGGGGCCCCCCATGAATGTGTGTTGAAAGTGACTGCTTGTAAGAATGAAGAAAATATCACGATTGTCCATAATGGACCTTGCAGTAAGTAATTAAAAGTAATTTTTTGTAAGTCTTCGAATTATTTCAACAGTATGATTTGTTTCAAATCGCTTAGAATATAAGCATTTAATTTATTCAAGTATTTCTTTGAATTAAAATTTATAATTCTACTGTTCGTTTTTCTCTCTAAAATGTAAGATGAAAGAATTTTAGATCTTCATGAAATTTTTAAAAAATTCAATAAATATGTCGCAAACTTATGACATGCATACATGCAAATAACAAAAAATTCTGTGACGGGATTCCGTAACAACAGAAATCCCAATTGAGAACTTTTATTTTTCCATAATTCTATTTTCTTGTTATTGTCTTTATATAAAAGAACCAAAGTGCAAAGAAGTTTGCCCTCTAATATACGCTCCAGTATGTGGATCAGACGGGAAAACATATTCCAATGAATGTGTGTTGAATGCGACTGCTTGTATAAATGAAGAAACTATCACGATAGTCCACAGTGGAGCTTGCAGTGAGTAAAATAATTTTTTTGCTATGTGGAATGTCTAAATATTAATTATTAAATCACTAAAAATATATACGTTTAAGTGCATGGTTAAACATCTGTTATTTGTTTCTCTATGTTTCTTTCAGGAAAATTATAGAATGAAAATAAATTTGCCACGAATAATTATTTAAAAAAATATTTAAATAAATATGGCATTTCTAATTGATTAATCTTTCATCGCTACTTCTTCAGTTGTCCGGTCTGTCATTGCCGGACATTTAACAGCACCAAACTGTTCAGAATTTCCATTAGATATTAATAATTAAAAGTGAGGGAAGGGGGTATTCAGGTTGCATTAATTACTTTTTCAGGGTTCTGCTTGTGTAGGAGTTTTTGGCGGAATTATAAAATTAATAAAATCTGTTTTGTTCGGTTTCCTTTTTGTACGATTTTTCTATCATTTTTTCCCTTGCGCGAATTCTCTTTCTATTTTTGCCCACACCTACTGGTCTGTCCCTAAGAATGTAGGATTAAAATAATTTTAGATCTCGATGACAAATTGATTTCTACAAATCTAAATCCTTTGTATTTTGTTATTGACTTTTATGTAAAGAACCAGAGTGTCCAGAAATTTGCCCTGCAGTATACGCTCCAGTATGTGGATCAGATGGACAAACATATTCCAATAAATGTATGTTGCAAGTGACTGCTTGTACGAATGAAGAAAACATCACGATTGTCCACAATGGACCTTGCAGTAAGTAATGAAAAGTAATTTTTTGTAAGTCTTCGAATTATTTCAAGTATGATTTGTTTCAAATTGCTTAGAATATAAGCATTTAATTTATTCAAGTATTTCTTTGAATTAAAATTTATAATTCTACTGTTTGTTTTTTCTATCTCTAAAAATGTAAGATGAAAAATTTTTAAATTTCCATGAAATTTTAAAAAATTCAATAAATATGTCGCAAACTTATGACATATACATACATGCAAATAACAAAAAATTCTGTGACGGGATTCAGTAACAACAGAAATCCCAAATGAGAACTTTTATTTTTCTATAATTCTATTTTCTTGTTATTGTCTTTATATACAAGAACCAAAGTGCAAAGAAGTTTGCCCTGCAATATACGCTCCAGTATGTGGATCAGAAGGGAAAACATATCCCAATGAATGTGTGTTGAATGTGGCCGCATGTAAGAATGAAAAAAACATCACGATTGTCCACAATGGAGCTTGCAGTGAGTAAAATAATTTTGTTGCTGTGTGGAATGTCTAAATATTAATTATTAAATCACTAAATATTATATACGTTTAGGTGCATGGTTAAACATCTGTTATTTGTTTCTCTATGTTTCAGGAAAATTATAGAATGAAAATAAATTTGCCATGAATAATTATTTAAAAAATATTTAAAGAAATATGGCATTTCTAATTGATTAATCTTTCATCGCTACTTCTTCAGTTGTCAGGTCTGTCATTGCCGGACATTTAACAGTACCAAACTGTTCAGAATTTTGCCATTAGATATTAATAATTAAAAGTGAGAGAAGGGGGTATTCAGGTTGCATTAATTACTTTTTCAGCCTTCTGCTTGTGTAGGATTTTTTGGCGGAATTATGATACTAATAAAAGCTCTGCTTTCCTTTTTGTACGATTTTTCTAAGTCTTCGAATTATTTCAGCAGTATGATTTGTTTCAAATCACTTAGAATCTAAATATTTAATTTATTCAAGTATTTATTTGAATTAAAATTTATAATTCTACTGTTCGTTTTTTTTCTCTAAAGATGTAAGATGAAAGAATTTGAGATCTTCATGTCGCAAACTTATCACATACATACATGCAAATAACAAAAAATTCTGTGACAGGATTCAGTAACAACAGAAATCCCAATTGAGAACTTTTATTTTTCTATAATTCTATTTTCTTGTTATTGTCTTTATATAAAAGAACCAAAGTGCAATGAAGTTTGCCCTCTAATATACGCTCCAGTATGTGGATCAGACGGGAAAACATATCCCAATGAATGTATGTTGAATGCGACTGCTTGTATAAATGAAGAAACTATCACGATTGTCCACGGTGGAGCTTGCAGTGAGTAAAATAATTTTGTTACTGTGTGGAATGTCTAAATATTAATTATTAAATCACTAAATATTATATACGTTTAGGTGCATGGTTAAACATCTGTTATTTGTTTCTCTATGTTTCTTTCAGGAAAATTATAGAATGAAAATAAATTTGCCATGAATAATTATTTAAAAAATATTTAAATAAATATGGCATTTCTAATTGATTAATCTTTCATCGCGACCTCTTTAGTTGTCAGGTCTGTCATTGCCGGACATTTAACAGTACCAAACTGTTCAGAATTTTGCCATTAGATATTAATAATTAAAAGTGATGGAAGGGGGTATTCAGGTTGTATTAATTACTTTTTCAGCCTTCTGCTTGTGTAGGATTTTTTGGCGGAATTATGATACTAATAAAAGCTCTGCTTTCCTTTTTGTACGATTTTTCTATCATTTTTTCCCCTTGCTCGAATTCTCTTTCTATTTTTGCCCACGCCTACTGGTCTGTCCCTAAGAATGTAGGATTGAAATAATTTTTAGATCTCAATGACAAATTGATTTCTACAAATCTAAATGCTTTGTATCTTGTTATTGTAATGACTTTTATATAAAGAACCAGAATGTCCAAAACTTTGCCCTGCAATATACGCTCCAGTGTGTGGATCAGATGGGAAAACGTATTCCAATGAATGCCAATTTAATGCCACTGCTTGTAAAAGTGAAGATCTCATCATTGTTTACCATGGACCTTGCAGTGAGTGAAATAGTTTTGTTGCTATGTAGAATGTTTAAATATCTATTATTAAATCGCTGAAAATATATACCTTTAAGTGGACACGAATACGATATAGCCAACATCTGTTATTTGTCTATATATGATTCTTTCAGGAAATAATACTAAAAAGAACCTTTCTGTAAAGTATTACAAATATTTAAAGAAATACGTCAATTTTAATTGATTAATCTTTCATGCCTTAATTCTTTTGCCGGCATGTCTGCTATTGCCTAGTCTCCTACACAGCCTGATCGCGGGTGCGAGGGGAGTGGGGAGAATACTGTACCTCGAACCCGCGATCAGGCTGCGTAGGAGACTAGCTATTGCCAGGCATAAAGAAAATTGATTTAGCCACTTTTTAACACTCGTCATCAGTCCCCTCATCAACATCGGAGTGGCTAATTGTTCAGAATTTTGCCCTCGAATACTCAGTCCAGTATACTTATCACATGGAGAAACATGTAGTTAAATTACGATAACGAATGCTATTTGTTACGATTATTTTCTCTCAATCGTTAAAATATATACATTTGATTACATTAGAACAATTGCTTTTGTTAGCATTTTCTATTCGTAAGTTACTCGTTAGTTGGTTTACTGAACCCTAATTCTTTAAAAGGTTTAGAAACGAACTTTCGCTGAGCCTCATTTTATAATTGATTTCTGTGTTTCTTAATATAGACCAGAATAAGGCTTTAAATTTTTATTTAACAAAATCGACGTTTCGGAGTTTACTTTAAATAAACTGCGTAAGCATAAAATGTTATTAACATTTAATACAGCATGTAGTAATATTATTCTATTACATTCCTAATTTTATTAGAACTAATTTTTCTCGGACACGTCATTTATATGCATACGTCGATTTTGTTAAATAAAAATTTAAACCGTAATTGATAACTTATACTTTTCTATAAATCTATTTTCTTAATTGTTATTGTTTTTTATATAAAAGAACCAGAATGTCCAGATATTTGCCCTCTAACATACGCTCCAGTATGTGGATCAGATGGAAAAACGTATCCCAATGAATGTGTGTTGAATGCGACTGCTTGTAAAAGTGGAGAAGATCTTACGATCGCTTACGATGGAGTTTGCAGTGCCAGTGAGTAAAATAGTTTTTAACTCCTTAAAAAGTTTTTTATATAAACAATACAATTTGTTCTAAATTATCCAACATTGTGAAACACTGATCTGAAATTTATTGCTTGAAATTTATTTGATACCTGACATGATAAAATAATGTAGTAATCTGGTATTTTTAGAGTTCGGAGAAGCTATTAAAAACAAATATAAATAGAGTCAATATATTCCTGTATATTTGGTCCCTTAAGGCTCTTTTCCACTCATCGCAAAAACAAACTTGCAAGCTCGCTGCGAGTACTTTTATCCAATCAGAATGCTCGATAGTTAATTTTAATTATATGCAAGCACTCGCGGCGAGCTTGCGAGTTGGTTTTGCGATGAGTGGAAAAGAGCCTTTAGCCTCATGGCGGATTTTTATTGTCTAGCGATGTTTAACTAGCTTCATTTTCTGCACAAGTGAACAATAGGTTGCGCTATTCAGTATTCTTTTCAGGTCAGTGGGGGAAAGCTCTTGTCCTTTGAATCCCTGTGGATTGGTTGCACACCAACGATAGTCGATTAAAATATATTTCCTTTTTGTTTGCATGCTTGTTTTGTTATGTATTATAGTATATTGAAATGTTATATGAAGCATCTACAACTACTATTATTTTCTTGTTACCTGTACATAAAAGAACCGAACGCTCCAAAGGCAAAGTGTCAAGAGTCTTGCTCTCAAATATACGATCCAGTATGTGGTTCAGATGGGAAAACATATCCCAATGAATGTGTGCTGAATGCAACTGCTTGTAAGAATGGAGAAGATATCACAGTAGTTCACGATGGACCTTGCAGTGAGTAAATAATTTTGTAATTCCTTAAATATTTTTGTCAATTTTTTCCAAATCGCGTTTTAAATCAAACCACTTTATTGATTCAAATATTGGTTTGAGTCGAAATCTTTAATTGCTCGTTTGTTCGTTCCACTAGAAAATATAGGATACATGGAAATTTAGATCCCTAGCTGTTTACGACATTTAAAATGTTTAAACATTTTTTATATCGCTTAAAAAAACGTTTGACTAGATTAACATGCATGCAAAAGTTTTAGGTCACTAAAACTTACACACATATTCATTTTCTGAGCGGAACTAACTATAACATAGCACACTTATAATAATTCGTCAAAGTGTCCTCTTAATTCTTTGGCTCCTTTATTCCTTGGTAAAGATGCTAAATGGAGTTTATGGTATGGTTTTTTCCCATCCCCTTTAAACCTGCATAAAAGTGAAAGAACACACTATGTGTTCCAAGAACACACTGTGTGTTCCAAGAGCACCAGTGACGTAGGAACCGGAGGGGCACAGGTCGGGGCACTTGCCCCCCAAGTTTTCTTCAAAGTGCCCTTTTCTCCAACTGAAACAATGGGAAAAGTGCCCTTTTCTAATAGAAGAGGTATCCTTAGGACGAAGTGCCCCTCCAATTTGAAATTGCTTCCTACGCCCATGAAGAGCACACAACACGCTTTTGCCGTGTCGTATACTAACACTTATTCCGAAGGTCTGACGGGTATACGAGATTTACCCCTCGAAGCCAGGAGCCAGAATTCGTATCCCCTGAAGCGCCAAGCGCTGAGGGGGATACGAATTCTGGCTCCAGGCTGAGAGGGGTAAATCTCCTATACCCCGGCAGACCTTCGGAACAAGGATTTTGTCTATTACCTCACAGTGATTAATTTCGAGTTGGTTTCATGTGATTCACATGATTTTGTCTATCACCTCACAGTGATTCACATTCTTGTTATGGTGTTTTTGTTAAGCAAATATTGTCTTTTCTGTGCAAATTATATGTTACGTATATGTTACGTAAAAGAAAAATTGATAGAAAATAATGGTGACGTTTAATTGTAGAGAGAGATTTCAAGTCACTATTATTCATGGTAGTTACGAAGAGCAGGGCAACATGTTCGTACATATATTTTTATGTTTTAGCTGAAGTTTGCAAGTGCTGCTTGTTTGTATATTGGTATCTAAGGGCCTGTTCGTATAATCCCGCTTACCGAGACGTCTCCCATAGCGGGACGAATATTTCCGTGTGTTCATAATTATGGAGATTTTCATCCCGCTTGCCGAGATGAAATTACAAGTTGTTCTATAATTAGCGCTGCAAAACATGTACATCAGTCATGCACGCAACACAAATATTTTAACGGTTTTGTTATTTTTCTTGATTTTTTTGCAATTAAAAGCATTGGTTTAGCAACATATTTGATGCTTGTTTGTAAAACAAACAATAAAACTACGTAAAAATCGTCAAATTAAGCGACAAAATCGGAATTTTGGTTTCTCGATTTCATCTCGGTAAGCGGTCTCGGCTCACACAGGCGAGATCTCGCCAATCGGGCCAGCCCGCTTTCTCATATGAACGCGATGTAATTTGTTATCATAGCGAGATCAGAGGTAGGCGAGACGTCTCGGTAAACGGGATCATATGAACAGACCCTAGACCGTCTTTCGTTTTTTCTTGTTAGAAGCCACACAAGATGGTGAGGAAGAGAAACAAAAATCCTGACAAGGACAATTTGAACATTTAATTTCACATTAATACCAAGTAATCTTGAATGTTCGCTGTTTTACTGTATACAAATCGTCGTTATTGAACGTCGGTGTTTATAAGAGAGTGGTAAAGGGTATTTTCGTGAGCCGGGTTTTTGTGTCGTGAAACGGGATTTATATCCACAGCCGTGGGCCGTGATTGCCGGAAATTGTTGTCCGTGAAACGAGAATTTATTTGAGGTCGGTAGAACAAAGACAGGACGAGTATAGTGAGAAAGTGAGATCGTCAAGAAGAGCAATTTCTTGGGATTTAAAAATTTTACTGCATGCATGTATTTTCTTGATTTTCACTAAATATATCGGTAGTTTTTTAAAAATTGTTTCCATGTTGTGTTCTCATTGGTAAAATTAGTTTCGAAAACGTAAAATAGGGCAACACGAGTTAAGAAAGAATAAAATTTACACAGTTAAAAACGTATTTCTTAGTTTTCCTGAAATGGCTAATTTTTTACATGTGAAACGTGAAATGGCTGTTTTACTTCACGTGAAACATGATCCGAACTCACCCCCTTTACCATCCTCTTATAAGATATGGGTAATTAAGTTGTTTTAGTAATTTAGTTAGAAACAATCTTTAAAACTGTGATGTGAGTGAAATATAGTGCCTGTGTAAACCTGTGGTTCAATAAATGTCGTTGCAGCAGCAAGCAATGTAGACACTTACTAAAAAAGTTACGGTTTTCAACGGTAGGAAGCCTTCAGCAGGAAGTCTTCAGAAAGTTCGCATTATCCAACAGGAAGTCTTCAGGAAGTTCGGCAGATTCAACGGCGGCGTCTGCAGGCGGTTGGATTTCAGTTTCGTCTCGTTCGAAAGTCGCTGAATCATCAGGAGTTTCGTCTCTTTGCAGATAGTGTATAGGATCTCGTTCTTCTTGGTCGTTGACATCTTCATTGTCACTCTCAGGAACCATGTATGACTGCTTGACATTTGTGCGGGGATGGATGTGTCTTTGTTGACCAGGTTACGATGAAGTGTGCGTCGTTTGTCACCGCCTTGTTGCTGGATTTCGTATACAGGTAAATCTCCTGCTCTGCGAAACACAATATAAGGTACGTCCTCCCATCGATCTTGGAGTTTGTGTTTGCCTCAGTTAACTGAGGTCGACTCTTGCTAAAACGCCTTAGCATCGTATAGTCGTTTGTTGGCTGCAGCTTTTGTGTTTGATCCTCGGGAAGGCAGGTTGTACGCTTGTGCAAGTCGTGCCCTCAAGTTTTCGGCATAGGCTGCGTAGCTGGGTTGTGCGTTGTCAGTTTTGATCGGCAGTCCAAGGGTGACATCGATTGGCAATCGTGGGGACGTATGTTAAGAAGTAAGGGGCGTATCCAGTTTGACGCATGTTTGGTACAGTTGTAAGCGTGGACCAATGGGGCTTACGTAGGCTGGCCAATCGGATTTATTGTCACAATCAAGTATCTAACATGCCCAGGAGTGTTCGGTTGAAACGTTCGGTTTGCCCGTTTCCTTGGGGAGGGGGGTGGTGATAAGGCGCAGTTCTCCTCTTCTTTGTTGTGCCAGGGGGCGGTTGTACGAAAGGCGTTTAACTTAAACTGTGTTTAGTCGTTATCCAACGGTTAGTTAATTAACCGGCAGGTAAAATTGCGTTGTACGATGCCCGTTTAGCGCCGCGCTTAACTATCCGTCGGATAACCTTAAAGCCCGTTTTCAACTTCAACCGTATCGTAGCGACACGTACCGGTGAGCATGCGTACATTGAAAATAGGTTAAAAAATTCACGTACTTCCGGGTGTATTCGCGTATCAAAATAAAAAGTTCGTCGCAAGTCAACTTTTTGGCGTACTACGGAAATATTTCCCAACGAATATTCCCTAAATTTTGAAATTTAAAATTTGTTTTGATACGTTACGGTACGGTACGGGCGTAGTGGAAAACGGCCTAAAACTAACCGGGGGAAACCGGATTTTCCTGAAGTTTCTTACGTCTACATCATCTGTTGTTAGGCAATTTTGAACATTTCAACTTTAAAATTTATTCAACTTGTGAAATCAACAAAACTTTAAATGCAGTAGAGATTTTTGCTGTTGGTTGGAATTTTGTCATTCATGCAGTCGTTGCAGTAAGGAGTTTCGTATCCATTTTTCTGCATTTCGCTTCGAAGACTTTCGGCTTCTTAGTTTATATGCGAATGCAATAGCAAATATTGTTTGTTTCTTCAAATAACTAAAAGTTGGAATTTTACGTACTGCTTGTTTTCAAAAGGAAAGGAGAAAAAAAGCCAGAATACTGAACTCGTATATAAAACCGACTGACACCGGCATGAAAATATTACAACAAAGACATTGCATTGCTAGTTACCTTGGCTCCGTGAATTTTAAGACCATGAGGACTCAAGAGAAGTCAAAAGTGAGTTTTTATGCTTATTCGATACAGAAAAGGGACTCACAACGGGTTTTTGCATTTTTATTACAATCTGACCCCTCTTTCATGCGAAATATTCATTGTTTTTCTTGACTGAACTTCGAATTTATCCGCCGGATAGCGATTTAAACGACCTCAAGACACCGTTTAAATTTATCCACCGTTTGACAAAATTTAACCTGTGGATAACGCTAAACGGGCTTCGTACAACGCGATTTCTCGAGCGTTTAAATTTTATCCAGCGGATAGCGAGTTAAATGGTGGATAGCGACTTAAACGCCTTTCGTACAACCGGCTCCAGCTATTTTGCAGAGGTCTTTGATGAGGTTTCGACTGATGACAAGGATGTTCTCAAATGTACCTCTCTCCACTGCCAGGTAATCGACAGCCAGAAGTTCCACGGGTTCTACAATAGGTACCAATGGTGATCGCATTGAAACACCGATCACAATTCTTGATATGTATGCTTCCACCAATGATGAGAGACCAGGCCAGTAGAAATACTGCAATACCAATTCAATCGTCTTATCCTTCCCGAAATGGCCCACGTTGTTATGGAGACGCTTTAGATTTGTTTGATGCAGTGACTTTCGCAACACCAATTCAGAAAGCTCTCTTTTCCACTTACCACTCGCCGCCGGGACAATACTTCACGATCTAACTACCTGAACTAGTGGCGTTTTTAGGAGTAGTAGTAGTAGTATAACTTTATTTATACACGCTAACCCCGTCAACCGTAGCTGATTTACACGGGGGACGTGTGCCAGATATGGAGATATGGAGTAATTAACAAATGAATGAAGGTTTTAGACTATTATATTTACAGGTAAATTATTTAATACAATAGTTTTTTACGCACTGATGTGAGCAGCGATTTTATTACGAAAGGAAGGAAGTGATGTGCTTTCCCTAATTTCTTTTGGAATAGAATTCCAAAGGTGTGCTCCGTCGTACATAAAACTATGTTTCATGTTATTTGTATGCGGTTTTGGTAAACTAAGACCACTTGAAATGTCCCGAAGGTGATAATTAGTTTTCTCACTCTTATACGAAAATAGATTTGTGAGTGATTTGGGACCCATTTTGTTTAATAACTTATACATCATTTTTGCTTTAGCTTTTTTCCTTTCTGTTTGGATTGGCTCCCAGCTCAAAGCACCCAAAGCAATCGTATGATCTACGTCATTGCTTACATTCAGAATAATTCTAGCTGCTCTATTTTGCAGTTTTTTGAGGCGTTTTGATTGAGTTTTGCCAAATACATCCCATACTTCACAGCAGTAGTCAAAGTATGGACGAACAATAGCGTTATAAATCAAAATAAGTGTATCTTGGTCAACAAATGGTTTGATTCGACGAATAGCAAAGATTCCTGCTGTTACCTTTTTGCAAATATTTTCAGTGTTACTTTTCCAAGATAAATGCTGGTCAACTGTCACTCCAAGAGTTTTGCATTCATGAACTTGTTTAATTAATTTATTTTCAATGAGAACATTCGAATGATAGTCAGAAATATTTTTTATCATAGGTTTTGAGCCAACTAACATAAACTCTGTCTTAGCTACATTGAGGCTAAGTTTATTGGCTATTAACCATTTTCTTAGGTTCTCTAAATCAGAATTTACTGTAGTCTCTAGGTCAGTCAAAGAATTTGCTGAAGCAGTCAAATTTTGTCATCAGCAAATAACCTTGGTTTTGTTTTGCTTAGACAATGAGGCATATTATTGATGTACAACAAAAAGAATAATGGCCCTAAGATAGAGCCTTGTGGCACACCACATTTGATCAAGCGGTCAGATGAAAAGGAGTTTTTTATTTGGCACTTCTGGTTTCGATTTGTGAGATAAGATTTGAGAAAAGTTAGAGCTTGCCCTTTTATTCCATATAGCTCCAATTTGCTGAACAAAATTTTATGATCAACAGTATCAAAGGCTTTCTTCAAATCAATTAAAACTACTAGGTTAAACATTTTTCTGTCTAGATTCACATACCATTCATTAGTACAGTCTAGTAATGCACTAGCTGTGGAGTGAAATTTTCGAAATCCAAATTGGGAATCACTGAGAAGCTCAAATTTTGTTAAATAATTATACAGTTGATTATATAATATTCGTTCCATAATTTTACTAATGGCCGGTAAAACTGATATTGGTCTGTAGTTTCCAGGAATACTACGTTGGCCATTTTTATACAGAGGCATTACTCTAGCTACTTTCCATTCATCAGGAAAAGAAGATAGAGTAATAGCCTGATTAAAAATAAGTGTCAGTGAATCTGAGATGACAGGTGCAGCTAATTTAATAATTTTGCAAGAAATATTATCAATGCCAGTGGCTTTATTGCCAGAAAGTCCATGTAAAAGACGAGAAACATGACTGACAGTAACAGGCTGGAATGCAGCAAACTCTGATTTAGCATTTTTGACATATGTTTCAAAATTGCAATTTGAAGAATCTATTTTGCCAGCTAGATCAGGGCCAATATTTGAAAAATAATTATTAAAACTCTCTGCAATATCTTCAGGACTTGTTAAATTATTTTGACCTACATTTAGTTCATTTACCACAGTTTGTTCGTTTTGCCTACCTAACAAGTTGTTTATACTTTTCCAAGCTTTCTTGGGATTAAATTTTTGACCAGCTATTTTCGAGGAATAATAATCTTTTTTGGCATTTCTTAGTTCTATATTTACTTTATTTCTAGTTGTTTTAAAGTTTAACCAGTCATTTTCATAGTTTGTCAAAATGGCTTTTCGTTTAAACTTGTCCCTCATATTCATCAATTTCTTTATATCACTCGTAATCCAAGGGACTTTTTTCGATCTTATCTTTTTGTGCTGAAGTGGTGCATGTTTGTCTAGGACTTCTAGAAATATTTCTTTCCAAATTCCCCACATGGCATTTGGATCTTCAGCAAGGAAATACATATATTCCCAGTGTTGATTTTGCAGTTCTTCAATAAATTTTTTTTCATTAAAATTTTTCATGTTTCTAATTTCAATAGTATTTTCTTTTCCTTGTTTGTTTATGACAGAAATATTCCTGATTGCAAATACTAAGCTATGATCACTAATACCTGTATGAATGACACCAGAGTCAGAGATTTTCTCTGGCGTATTAGTAGCAATATGATCAATAAGACTGGTTGTTGTCATAGTCACTCGGGTAGCTTCATCTATCAGTTGTGTTAACTGGTATAACTCATATAATGACTTTATTTTCTTTGTTGGGAAGTTTGAATCTTTATTTGTTTTTAACATATCACAGTTTAGATCACCCAGTATATACATTTCTTTATTTTCATTATCAATACCTTTGATCAATTTTTCAAAACGATCAAAGAATTCTGATAATGCACTGGGTGGTCTATAGACTGTAGTAACAAAAAATGGTTTGCTATGCGGCTTGATAATTTCAACACAGACCGCTTCCAGTTCAGAGGGAACTAGATCATGTCTTACTTTATAATTGATGGAGCTACGCAAGTAAATACAAACCCCACCACCATTTCTTGATCTATATTTTCTTACAATATCATAGCCATCAAGATTAATCATGTTATCAGTTATATTCGCATCAAGTCATGTTTCATTAAATGCTATCAGATCAATGAATTTGTTTGTCATTGAAAAATTAATTTCATCTATTTTTTTAATATTGTTTTTATAATAAGCTTCGGGTCTACGTCTAGCTTTGGGATCAATCTTCGACGTTTCAAGCGAATTAGGCCCTTCGTCTGGAAGTTAGTAGCGTGGGTCGGGGGAAAACATGTGCTTTTATACTTTTATAGTGAATACAAAAGCGATCACGTGATAAAAATATACCAATCAGATGGATTTAGTCAAAACAGACTATAATCAAAATATGTAAATCACATTACAAAATTATTAACATGTATAGGAGAAAATACAGAACTATGTATGAGATGAGGTGAGATGTAGAATATCTGCTGATATGGCAGGCATCATAGAAATAAGAGACATAGAATGCGTACTTGATCACGAATCATGTCTCCACTTTTTTTCTTGCATGCCCTTAGAAAACCGCCATTTTGAATGGCAAAACAATGCAAAATACCTGTTCAGCATTAGGTTGCAGCAGTAGATATAGAAAGAGCGGTGACAAGACTGGTCGGGAACCAGTCAGTATTTTTACCGCGCGAAATTCCTTGCGACGTGAGTCTGGGACGAGTCAAAGTGCCCTTAGAAAACCGCCATTTTGTGGAGACAAAATTTTGACTGAGAAAAGATAGGAGTACGCATTCTATGTCTCTTATTTCTATGGCAGGCATAAACAGATATATAAGAGTTAAATGTAAGAGAAGCATTCATTAATACCGCGAGGATGAATGGTGAGAAGTTGGAAAATGAGACCCATTTCTTGTCTTTACGGCTTTCTCATTGCATGACTGAAATGGGACACAATTTTCTCGAATTTTCATATCTGAAACACTGTGATTGCCAGTGTTGAAATGTCTGGCAACAGGCTGTTTAGCATCGACGTTGTCTGTGACAGCATGCATGACGATGCAAGTTATCAAAAACCTTTCAATTAACTAATTGCAGGTCCCCGTCATAAGTCTGTTGTATGTCTTGCAATATATTATATAAAGTCCTCACTTTATGTTACACAAGATCTTGGATTATTTTTGTGAGGTTAATGTAAAGATCAAGTGCGTCTTTAACATTACTGGGAGCCTGCCAACCAAGTTCATCCATAACACATGTGGCAAATTCATTGAATTCATTAGTGACATCAGCAGGGCACATTGCCGCATGATCAAATTCTTCCAATTCATCGAAAGCAATAGTTACTTGATAATTTTCTGTGCCATAAAGGTGTGGTAGAAAAAAACATACAATCAAGTTTTCCCCTTGGCCCATTGCTGTGCTGTTTCCAAACTTGCTTGGTGATATAATATGCTCATTCCACAGCTCTGCAACTTGATGCAACTCTTTTCTTAAAATCTGCATAAAACAAAACCTGATGCATTCGATATGTAATGGATCTGAATCATTGAATAGATTTAGGTCACGCAGATCTTTAAAAAAGTTAATCCACCAACCAGGGCCATCTTTGACCAAATGTGACCAATAGGCTTCAATTCTCTGATTCGTAGTTGACCGACCAATTGAAAAACAGCATGAATCACTAGGAGTGTCATTGTCGGAATTGGCGTACCTTAGGTAAGTATGTATGGCTTCTATTAAGCTGTTTTCAGATCCATCATCTGATCTGATTTTTGTGGAGCGCCTCCAATCTGTCCAACAGCGTCAAGGTAGTATTGTGCAATCACTCCGGGGTTTTTATTGGTTGTATTGACCTCTAGACAAATTAATCTTCTCGAAAAGCCGTCGATACATCCATGAATACTAAACCCGAATGGCTTTAGTTTGTCGTGACCATCGATGTGCCAGATGTAATTCGGCCCTTTTGTGCTGTATGCTCTTCGACGAAGCCTCTTCTTCTTTCTGTTCTCTACGCCATCGGGATCTAACTCTCTTAAAAGTGTCATCACTCTCCTTCGTTGGACAAAAATCCCTTTCTTTTTTAATCTAGCCCACATCTTACGATACCCAACAAAGCAACCACTTCCTGCAAGCTCTTCCTCAATACCCTTGCTAAGTTCGTCATCGTTTATTATATCTGCACGTTGCTTTCGTCTTGATAGTTTCAGTGTCTGAAGGCGTCTTTTCAATGTTGCCAAGCTAATAGTTATGTTGTGAAGCTTCAGAAATTCGATAATTTCCTCGTTGGTGTATCCCTGCTTAAAATAGCGTGTAATGAGTTCGTGCTCTTCCAAGTTTTCATCTTTATTTATACATGGAGAATACAGGTAAAGACATTTAATGTTATAGGTGATCGGTGTGACAGTGTGTTATCGGGCAAGATGGATGTCAATTAGAACTTAACAACTGATTTAAAAATACTTTCCAGATTCAATTAATCAATTACCACTAAAAAAATTATACAAAACTTTGAGAACTGTGTGAAAAATTCAGAACTGAACCGTGTGAAAAAATCAGAACTGAACTGTGTGAGAAAATCAGAACTGAACCGTGTGAAAAAATCAGAACTGAACTGCGTGAGAAAATCAGAACTGAACTGCGTGAGAAAATCAGAACTGAACTGCGTGAGAAAATCAGAACTGAACTGTGTGAGAAAATCAGAACTGAACTGTAGAAAATCAGAACTGAACTGTGAAAAATTCATAACTGAACTGTAGAAAATCAGAACTGAACTGTAGAAAATCAGAACTGAACTGTGACGGCCTTCTGGGACATCGTACTATATATGTTTCTGAATTAGACTGAATACATCAGTATATAACTATTTTCATAGAGATTAACATTATATGTTTAGACGGCATTAAATACTTCACGTTTTGCAATATATTTAGTGTGCAGAAATGTTAATACTACTGTAAGCAATATCTCGACAATCTCGCATATTTGTGTTTCGTTATTCCGATCATTTAACGCAGGTTTGCGTTTTGAAATTATGGCATCGGTTTCAAATCTGGGTCCAAACGCTTTTGTTTCAAGGAATAATTTGCCAAATTCTAAGATTTTGTAACCAGAATAATTTCAAGTATTCATGAGTCTTTGCTATTTTTATTATTTATATATAGTGAAAATAGCTAAATATATTACAAGGTCGACCACCTTGACCTAAAATGACACCTGATACACGCTATCGAACTACGTTGTATATATATTTTTTCAGTACGGACCGACCTAAACGGTAAATAACGTTTTTATTTTTTTATCGCTTATAACAGAAAAATATACGGAAATTTAGAATACCGTTGACCGTGGACCGTGGTCAGATATCGTAAAAAACCGCCCGCTCACGTAGCCAATCAAATTGCAGGAAAGCGTAGGATATCGCCCGCTCACAAAAAATAAAACATGTTATTATCGTTGCAGCAGTTTCAATTATATCCATATATTTCATATTTGTAAGCATATATATAGGCTATAAAGACGTTAAACAGCCGGGTAAACAGCTAAGGCACAAAGGCACTCGTCGCTATATTTCCAAACACTTAAAAATCCATATGAAAATGTAGTCTTGACGACTGTGTACATATTATTTAAAAATCAAATTAGACGAAAACAATCAATGTGCAGCTTTAAAAATATTAAACTCGTCAACTAAATTCAAACTAAAGTGTCCTTACCTTTGCCGGTTTGGGCAGCCTGATGCACATATACTATTTATACGTTTGGCATTATACTTTTATATAAATCTGAGTGCCTTCTAGTATCAGTATATAAATTCAATTGACGAACTCCACAGTTTCAGACAGAATATATTACAAAATAATCCACTCGCTTACCGCTAGGTATATACACGACAATTATATGCACGCTACACAAATATGTCATAAAATACATAAAAAGTATCATAACATACAAGTAAATTCAAAGCAAGTCCAAGTTTACTTCAAAAATCTGTGCAATTTAAAATTCAAAACATAAAAGCGTAAACAAACGTAATTCGGATATCTCCGAAAAGTGAATCCTTGAATCTTACACATGCAGTCCAGCCTCGTACCCAGGCTCGAAAGAGAGAAAAAATAAATAGAGATCAGTTGTTGAGCGAGCGCGCGGGTCCTCCCCAAGCACCCCCGCGCGCTCGCTCAGCATAACCACTGATCTATATAAAACACTGGAGTAGTGCTTTTTTTCTCTCTTTTGCGCCTGGGTACGAGGCTGCAAAGCTGAGGCTGCATGCAGTCGACAACATATACGTCTCCTGTTACACAGTAGACGCAAAAATACATATTGCATTAGACTTGCTCCAAGTCTGTCTCTTATAGGGGGAGTATATTAGGTAATATTGCATGGACATTTTGATGCAATTCACCTAACAGGGGTGACCTGTTCTTTTCTGACCCCAGGGCTCAAAATAACCGCCGGTCAACGGTCAATAACCGGCCAAAAATGCCTGTTGACCGGTCACTTTTAAACCTCGCCGGTCATTTTGACCGGCCACATTTTCATGCCTTCCGCTAGAATTTTAAATCCTTATGATAAAGATTTCCCCGAAAGCACTACAGTAACACTGATAACGTTGCCTATTCACCTAAATACACGGTGATTGCTATTTGCTAACGTCTTGAGCGTTTAGAACGTCACCGTGAAACAATAAAAGCGATGTCTCTGAACAAATTCTTATGATTTGTTTCACTGTTAGTATATGCCGATTAGTGACCGGTCAAAAACAGATTTTGACCGAGCTAAAATCAAGCTGACCGGTCATTTTGACCGGAGACCTATCGGCCGTTATTTTGAGCCCTGGACCCCTATACATAATGGCTACAATTCATAATGATAAACGTTTAAACTATGAAATTCTTGAAAATCATAATGCAAGTGTGTTTACGGCTTTTCCCATGCACGATTTGATCTTGTCCTTAAAATTTGTTCCAGTTCCTCCCTAAACGACCGTTTGATACGGACAAAACCTGTGTTAATTTATACCCTCGACAGATCGAGTCTATATATGGTTGCAAATGTTTATGTATAATTATAATCTTTCAAAACGTTCAACTTTCGTGTGCTTTTAACATGTGTACTTTTACAGATTTAACCACAGAGCATGAAGGTTGACGTGACATATAGGTTGATTATATTATCTTAAATCTTAATTATATCAAAACATTTACGACGCACGACTTTTTACAGTTATTCTACGAACTCGAGTCGTATATGAGCTCATATAGGTTATCAGTCATATACGACGACATATACGACCGTTTTATTATATACACAAGCTCTGGATATGAACAGAACATTTTGGCGTACTTTTTTCAAGTAAAACTTGAATTTCCTCTTCATTTAATTGTCCAAATCTGCCAGCCATTTTTCTACTTTTCTCTACTAGCAGGATATGAGCTAATATCCTGCTAGTGGAGAACCAATCAAATTGCAGAATACCTCATATCCAGAGCTTGTGTATAAAATAACAGTTCTTATTATTCATTGTTATGTGTTATCGTTTTCTCATTGGCTAAAAACTTGCGAAATATTATCGATATCTGCCGGTGCCCGCGCTATTTTTCAACGGAAACAGTAATCTGCAGAGATAATTGGACGGCGCCCGGAATATTCCAGCGGTATATCGCATAAAATTACAAATAAGCGGGGAAATCAGTTTGAAGTTTGTTTTGTCTTCAAGTTTGTTTTGAAGTTTGTTTTGTTTCATATTTCTTCTGTATTGATATTTATGAACAGTAATAAAATCTTTGTTTTCAATATTTGCTTGTTCTATTCGTCAATGCATGTTACAAAATGAATAATAAAACAATTATTGAATTCGGCTTACGCAGGATATCGATAATTATTCAGACCAAGGTCAACGTTATTCCGCCTCAGCTTCGCTTCGGCAGATAACGTTGACCTTGGTCTGAATAATTATCGATATCCTGCTCCGCTTCATCCAATAATTGTTAATTATCATGTCTATATTAATATATAACTCCTCCTAAACAAGCAATTATTTTTTAAACATTTCTGTGATTGTGGCGGGTATCGTTGACAAAAATCCCTTCGTGAAAGCACGAGTGCCAAACAAGGAAAAGTTGTCTCCGCATGTGTCAAGATGAAAAACCATTTGTCAAGGTTAGCGAAATTTTGTGGTTCGTCATCATTATACAACAAATATTTATAACAATCTTTGAAAGTTCATTGACCGAGAACCGCCCATTGTGGCATTGGCGCTACCAAGCTGTGTAAATAGACAGATAGATAGATAGATAGATAGATAGATAGATAAACCTTATTTATAGAGGGTAACACCTATTACAAATTAATTTGTGTTCTTCCTAGTGGCCCTCTGAATCAGTCAAGATTAGTCAAGGTAAGTTTGTCAAGGTTAATCCCTAAGAGTTAGTTTTTAGCGAGAGAGGAAAACAGGATTACCCGGAGAAAAACCCTCGAAGCACAGGAAAGAACAAACCAATCTCAACTTACATGAGTTTATCAAGGATACTGGCGTTATCCAACTCAAGTAAATCCGTTCCCTTGACCTGCTGTATAACCGACTTAACTCCGAGGTAAGGGGCACCCCCTGCCGCACCCATGCCACCGTGCTTTCACAGAAGCAGTGTCTAGCAGCAGGGTCTATTTGCGTTGGCTTAACCGCATTGCCATTGGCTTCCGGTGCCAAAGGGTAAAGCAGTTTTCCTTAAAAATGCTGCTTTCTTTTCAGCTTTTGGACAACAATACACATGTTTACCCTAAAACTTCTTCTATCTCTTAAGTTCTTCCATGTTTACCCTAAAACTTCTTAAGTAAGGTTTTTTGCCAACTTCACTGATTGACATTCGTTTGTCGGCTTCTTAGCAACATGCAGATAATCGATACTTGTTCTAGAATTCATGGATCACTGATAATTGCCTATAGGCTATATTCACACATTAAATGACAAGTATGCAAGATATATAACATTCAAACAGTGACTGCATTTTTGGCATATGCGAGAAATGATTTAATTTTGTTGCATTCAAGATTTAAGGTATATACTTTTCCCTAATGTTTCAACCAGGTGATTTTACGTGATGGTAGGTGCATTCATTGTATATTGTATTGAGACTTTAATTTGCAAACATTTAAACTATTAAGTTTAAAGGACTCAGACTTAATCTTCCACAAGCACAGGCAAGAGTTTTAATCATAGGAATAGTCTTCCAAAGGAAGATCAAACGAATGTGTCACGTTCTATTGTTATATCATAATATGTCGTCAATCTGTGAAAAAGTATTCCGAATGGCACTCTAGCTTTGCAAGAGTACTCCCTGTATACGTACTGCACTCGGTTTCAAATCGGCATATTGGTTGTGTATAAGAGATGGGAACCGTGCAGTAGTTCGTACGGTTCCAAACGCCAGGTTCGAAATTTTGTCTAATACTGCAGTGTCCTCTGATTCGTCTCTGCTGGCAGAAACTTTCTCATGAAATATACTTGTCATCATACAGTTAAGTCGTTCATTTAGCCTTACTGAGTGGTTTAATTAGACTGTAACATACAGGTAATCATGCAATAATGAGACTTTAATCGACATGCTAACGAAATAAATAATTATTCTTATGTGTAGATGCTGCTGATTCTGTTGCTTTGCCTGGTTTCGACTTCATTTCAACATGGTAAGAAACAACGATACAACGTATTTTGTAAATGCATGGGAGATTTTTTGAGAAACTATAACTTTGACCCCCCCCCCCCCCCCCCATAATTTGTGAATGTCGGTCCCAAATTGTAAAATTACACTACTTATTCGGTCCGAGTTGGTCCGAAGCATCCTGTCTAAAAAAACGTATAATAAACGATACAAAAATTCTCAATAGAGGAAATCAACATTGCAAAACCCAGAGATATATTTTCCTCTTAAAGCAATATACTCAAATGTAAGATGACATAGCCATACACGACTGCGCAAAACCTCCTAACTTTTGCTATGCCGCATTGTGCGTTCTATTTCCACGTCAGTTCTCGAGTAAAATTAAGACAACTCTGTTGTAAAAATGCAGTTTCTAATTGGGTCTTTATGATGTTGAAGGTTACGTTTTGGAGGGCGTTTTTAAATGAAAATTGCAGCGAAATATTTGAATTCGAAACTTGAGTGTTTGCAATCTTATATATATTAATGAAAGGGCCTATAACGAAAGAGGTAGAGAAGACTCTGAAAATGCAATTTCCGACGATCTACAGACTCAAGTTTTTCAATTTTTTCCCTGTCGGCGCCAACCATCGTGGCGCCTCGTGGGAGTCGGCCTCCTATTTATAGTTTAACAATCCTTCTACACCCCTGGCACTACACATATTTTTACATTATCTCGTAATACATGTTTTGATGTGGTCAAACAAATATAAAAAGTCGGTCCCTGAACAATGGACACCCCCCAAACTTTTTTGAAATGTGCGCCCCTGGCTATATATCTTCCTTCGGTGCAAATACTAGTACGGAAATTTCGAGAATATAATCATCAGGAAACTGCATATTGCAGGAATAGAATGATCCGGCGTAGATGTGAAAGTCATGCACATGCGCTAACCACGACTGTGCCAGCAGCACTCCTTACACTGAGGTGTATCCGGCGAAGAACTAGTTTTTTACTCCATTTCAACTGAAATAGTTTGTGCTTAGATTTATGCAACCTAATCACTATACTTCTAAATTTCTTTGTAATGTTAGTACAATATTATTAAATATTATTTTTTATCAAATCTAGCTGATTAATAGTCAAGTGAGTTTCTGTATATAGTTGCTATACAAATAATGAATCTGCATGTTTATATATATTTTAAGATAATGTGCAGACAAAGCAAATTCCTGATACCCTGTACAATGATCTAAATTTAAAAGATAAAGAACTCTTAGGCAAATTAAAGAAATACGAAATTGTTCATCCTCAAGATGTAACACCTATATCCAACGAATTTCCCGATTTCTACCGCCAGGTATAAAATTTTGATGTGGTTATTATATTCTTTATTCTTTTTGATGTGATGGTGCGTTTAAATTTTACCTTTGTGTTCAATTCGTTGATGTTACAGAATGAAAGAATTGAGAGAAGTATATCATTCGTACATAATGGGAAAACGGTTGTCCTTGATCTTGTGCCTAACAGGTCAGTAACTCTTTTTCTCTTTATAAGCCTCTTTTTAAACTGCCAAAAATGTGGGTTTCACTGAGGCAAGCATTATCAACCGACAGCTACCTTCATGTATCAGAGTGGAAAGATGTTTATTCTTATCACTATATGACTGAGTAGCTTTGAATTTAGTGGCAAATAGTATTGATGCCGTCCCTCTGAACATGCGATTATACGAAAGACAGTACTTTAAATTTCCGCATTAGGATTTGAGTGTTGCATTACGCTGTGTTTATTGGGCGAAATTACTAATAAGCACACATCAAAACATTCAACACGTTGCCTTGGATTAATCTGGCTGGGGTAACGAAATTATTAATTTTTAACTTTCAAAAATAGAATTCATATTATAAATGTTCTAAAACAGTTTTGCCCAGTAAAGGTGAGGGCAAGATTACGCCATTACCTACAAAAACTAGCAATTAACAACAATATAATATGGATGCAGACATGGGGAGGAGGTGGGTTATTAATAATTATTGATACAGTATATTCAACCAGTGGTGTTCACTTGAAAATATAAACTGAATGCGACTGATTCGAACCGCATACAAGGGTAGTTTATAACCCCTTTTGCAATCATTTACTTAATCATCCAGCCCCCTAGAAGTATTTTAGGTATTTCTTTTGTATGACGGCACTTATCTTTCCATTAAATGACATTGGCAACGAAAATTTGTATTCCTTATATTGATAGAGCATGCCTATACGGAATACTTAATTTCATAGTTTCCCTTGTCCAGCGCATTTAGTTGTTGAGAAAATTTGTGACAAAGTTCAACAGTCGCCACCATTTTGAAAAATTCCGCATATGCTAATTTATGCATGAAAACATTAAAGACGTCATTAGTAGGGTTAGCACAGATCAGTGGGTTAGCACCATTTCACGGCATGGTGGAATTTGCGGGTAGCGGACTGCGGATGCGGACTGCGGATTGCGGATGCGAATTGCGGATTGCGGATGCAGATCGCGGATGCGGATGCGGATTGCGGATGCGGATTGCAGATGCGGATTGCGGATGCGGATTGATACGTACGCATGATGACCTTTGCTTGTCAATTTCGCCGCAAGAAAACAACTCTGTTTGAAAACTAACAGTCAAAAAGGTGTAAAAGCATTAAAATTGTTTTTAAATAGTATTGAAAGTTTTATAATTCGCATTAAATTTTTTTTTATTATGATTTTAAATTTTGGCGGGAAAATTTCCGTGTTTCTATATCATAATAGATTTCGTGTGTACTGAATTAAAAGCATTTCCCTATTATTTTCCAGAAACTTTGTTTCACGTCGATATAAGGAGAGATATTACCTTCCCAATGGAAACACTGTGTTGAGAAAGGTTTGGTGTACAATTGTAATTTATTCTGCATGTACTAACAACGTATTTAACTGTAATTGATGGACTTGTGAAATTCATCTTTATTAGGCCAAGTAAAAAAAATTACTTGTTTATCCGGCCCGTCCGCATCCTTTGTTAATGCCGCATCAATTTTTCTTTTTTTTATTTAAAACAAACTTGGAAAGAAAAATATTAAAAATAAAAATCTGCATATATAGCTAGTTGATCGATAAACATTCGCAACTTTCCGGTATGTTTTCGGTTTCTTGCGTCAATTGGGATCAGCGTGTTTATTTACATGCCATGCATATGGTTTGCGTGTGCAGCCAAGGCCGATAACCAATTTAATGAAGTAATTAGGAAGGAAAGATGAAGAAGAAAAAGAAAAACAAGTAATTTTTTTTACTTGGCATTACCTTGAATTTTAGCGAACCCACTATTGCTTTTTTCATGGTCATGCAAGGAACGAAGAAAATTCAAATCTGGCTCTGACTACATGTGAAGGTTTCCAGTAAGTTTATTTTTCTGCTCAATTTCATGCTCTTACACTGGCTATTTATAGATATGGGAATTATTTGTTTTTCTTTCTGTAGTGGTTACTTCAGAATAAATGACGATACATTCTTTATTCAACCGCTGTTAGATAAAGATCAGAAAGTAAGTCAATGTGATAAATTTACTCTATATTTGACCTGGAAAAATATTGATCATTTATAATCCGTTTAGAGCGTGGCTCACATCATCTATAGTCCTCATGATATTATGGGAGATAAATTAAAATGTGGTAAGTTAGAGATGTATACTGTATATTAAATAAGAATAACACTTTAGTCAACATGATATACAGTGCAATACCGTACTATAGCTTACAATACCATACTACAATATACTGTAACAATACGACACTATACTTATAACATACAGCAGCATGTCATACATTACGATACTACACCACACAACTACTATATACATCTACAAAATAAAACCATACGATATACAGTACCATACTAATGATACTATTACCAAACAAGATCAATATATCGGAATACTATTTACGGTGCTCGCCAAGTGCTTACAACAATTTATACTCACATTTATTTTCAGGTCATGATGGAAACCAAACAAAAAATAGCGACTACGACATTTTGAATCAATTTCCTATAAGTGAACACCACAGAGTAAGATATAAATTTCTATGAATTACAGTAACTTCAATTCTGAGCTTCAATTCAGAATTTCTGTACATTAATTTAAATATGTTGTCTGGTTATAATTTTGTGTCAGTCGCATGTGAGGAAGTCAGTTCCAGTTTGAATTTACCAAGCACAGCAGTTTTACTCCGCTTTCAATCCTTTCATCCTAACAGTTTAGGAATGGTAAAACTTCTAGTATAAAGTATCTAGTATAAAATTAATGAAGTTAGTACGATAAATATGGAAAATTTGCGGAGAAAAACGTATACAATTGTCAAATTTCCAGGCTCGTCGTGATGTCCGGACCGAAACTAAATATGTCGAACTGATCTTGGTAAATGACTATAGCCAGGTATGAATTAACCCGTTTCTGCCTTTGTCAATTTTTGGTTGACATGAAATACGACTTGTATGATTATCTTAATAGTATCCATACTATACAGGTAACAACCACATCTTACATAGAGTGATTTCTTACTCTTAAATCTACTAATTATCTCAATTTATCTTTAACGCTTACCCTAACACTCCTCTTAATCTATTCGTAATTAACCTGATGCTAACCCTAATCCTTACGCTTAGCTTAACTCCAATCTTAGCTCTTATCCTCACCCCAACCTAACCCAATCTCCATATAATAAGATATCTTCTTTTCAGTTCCTTCGTTACGGATGCGATATAGGCCAAACCAAACTCAGAGCTATCAGCATAGCTAATGTTGTTGACTCGGTGAGTTGTCCTCAGTTTAAGCTGTATTTGAACATGCAGTATGCAGATTGTGATTAAGTCATCAGAGTTAGAAAATGATTTTAATTATTTTCGTTATATGTAGTCTAACTTGCATTGATGGCTGGTTAATGGAATGAGAACAGATTTAGTTTTGAAATTAATTAACCACTATATCTGCAGTCCAGCCAAACGCTCACTGGAACCACCTATTTTCAACAAAACTACTCTGATCAACAAATCTATTGTACGTATGTACCATTATAAATGAGTGGGAATACGCTCATATTTTTAGATATACAAAGTGCACAATATCCGTATTACATTGGTAATGGTTGAAACGTGGACAAATAGAAATTTGATACCAGTAGTCGGCGATTCCACTACAACACTGTATAATTTTAGAGGTTACAAAAACGATGTCTTGGATGCTAATGCAGAAACAATGGATCACGATAATGCTCATTTAATATCGTATGTGATTTTACGTTATCGTATATAATTAACAGATTAACAGGCCAGTGTTTAGCTAAAGAGAGAGGGATAGATCACCATGCTTGCGGTCAGTGAGTCTAAAGCTTCCTTGACGATTTTATTTGTTAGTGTGTACGGCAAACAATTTTTCGACCAATTTATCAAAAGCTGGTATGACTAGCTTTTAAACAAGGCTCCTTGTCAAGGAAAACTTGTCACTTTTTCGCCTTTAACAAACGAGCAAATAAAACTTGTCAAGGAAAACCTTCCCGTCTTTGCGGGGCTTAAGTCTTGACGGACTGTGAAAGTAGTTCCATATTGTACTTTGAACTAGTTAAATTGACTTTATTTTTACTAGATATCTCAAGCAGTTATGTCTAAACTCTCTAGAAGTCCAATAAAGGCCATCTCTCATTTGTCCTGTGTTCATACAGGAGGAACTTGAGTATCTGGAGAAAACCTGCCGTAGAGTCAAACTGGAAAAACTATTCTGACACTCGTGACTACAAAGGCTGGTTCAGACGATCCGATTGTCGGATACAATTCTCTACTTGACGCATGTGATTCACTGGATTTGCCACTCACAGAGATTGAAGGCATGTGCCCTAAGCACTGTACGTGCCACATATAACATTCCTTTTCTACGCCTTACAGACAAAACCGTTATGACCGAAATGTGCTTGGAGTTGCATTTCTTAGAAGAATCTGTGATCCGGACTGGTCTGTTGGTATTGTTTCGGTGAGTGAAGAATGCTTTGTTGACTGTTATGTAAACAAACAAATAAATCATTTGAAACATGTTGCCCGACTTTTCACTACTAGAGGCAGATCATCCATCTGACGGATTATGTCAAACAAGACGGATTATCCAGATGAACTAGCTAGAATATTGCGATATATACTGGCAATGGTCCTGTAGAAAACCATATCTTAATTGGTTTTATTGCAAAAATCCGTTAACCGTCTATTGCCGGTTTTATACATGCACATAGACGGATCATCCGTCAAAAGGCACTACCAAGTTCGACCAGACGAATCATCCGCCTCTACTATAAATCACGTCACTGTTAAAAGAAAATACAATGCTTTTATTTCTATCAGGATAGTAGATCTAATTTGGCATACACCGGTGCTATCATGGCGCATGAAATGGGACATAACTTTGGTCTTTACCACGATGATGGTATGATATATATTTTCTTCTTTGACGCACAGTCATTCAAATATACTGACCAATCGATCATGATCATCACCACCAAAATGTATAACCACCATCATTTCAAATTGTTCTAATGCTGTAACGATCACTAATACCACCATCATTCCTATCAGTATCACTCAACCAATGCTCACCAATCTCGCAATTAGAACCACACTCTAAAAAATAGGTGTGTAGATATTACACACCTTCCTTGTCGCCAAATTCGCACACCTTTTACCGTGTATTTTTACACACCTAAAGGTGTGTATTTGCAGGGAAAAGGTGTGTAATTATACACACCTATTTGCTACAAAAGGTGTGTATAATTACAGACTTTAAGGTGTGTAACCTAACCCCCTTTTTCTCCTTTTGATGTTGCCTATACATGCTCCGCTGTGGAAAACCATTCTTGCTTTGTTCTAAGATTTTCAAAAACATGTTGGATACAATTTTTGTGAGATGAGCATTGCGCATGCGCAGTAAGGCATTAACCGAGTGCTCATTGAGCGCAAGGAAGCATGTGCTCATAAAAGTACCGTGCTGCTCAATATCAAGTCATTTCTGGACAGACAGTGCTAGCGGAATGAGCTGCAAATTTTGCGGAAAACAATTTAGCCGTGGTTACAATCTACGTAGACACGAAATGGAATACTGTCCACTACGCGAACAAGAGAGAGATATGTCAGAAACAGAAAGTCAGATAATGGATTCCGAAGACGATGTTTCGAGCCTTATAAACAACGGTCTTGATGAGCAATCTGCTACCGACAAAGCTTACACCAATATTCTGCCTGAACTCCAGAAGGAACTTGAAAATATTTATATGCAACGTCTCCTGTGGATGAAACAACTAAAGAAAGATCCCGTACATAGAAAAATAATGCAGACAAAGGATGCGCTTGTGGAAAGCGATGACTTTGATCCAGAAGAAGCTTTAGAAGCAGCTATTGATAAGAGGAAATTTCTTATAAAAAGACTTTTAAAGGATTACGATTTTGATGAGGAAGATGATGACGCAGAAAGCGATGATTAAACTCGGTCAAACGGTTTAATGCGGTTCGAGCTTTTGTTAAAGAAACCATGGCTAACGAACAATAAAGCCAAAACTATAAAACGACAATGGAGAAGCATGGCTTTCTTATTAGAAGAAACATTTAAATTGTTGTGTGTAATTTAAATAAAATCAAACACAAAACTCTCTGCTGTTATTTATTTCTCTCTACTGTGAAGACGTAACGTCAAGTACAAGTTTATTATATAAAAAATAAATAAATTACAAAACACGTGATAAACACGAACAAACTACATAGTTTACAGGTTTAACTTGTTTGCAAAATCATAAATATATTTCTCTATACGGTATGATGGCCCGTTTGACCTTTCCTGCCCGTTTGGCCTGTGTTTGGCCTTTTTTGCCTGCCTTTGGCCTTTCTTGCCTGACTTTTGGCCTGTTAGGCCTGACTTTTGGCCTGTTTCGTCTTTGATATAAACCAAAATTCAGGTGAAAACATGTCATTTGCATCTGTTCTTCAACATGGCTAAGCGAGTTTTTCGTGACTGTCCTGTTCCCGATTGCGGTGCAAAATACCTTGTAAGATTGGCGAACCATCTCGTGGACGTGCATTTACTAGATATTAACCAAAGAAGAAAGTACCTCCAAGAAGCCAAACTACAGCCGAAAGTAAAAATTGTTGTATACAAAGTTATAAAGTTAAAGTTACAAAGTTATAACAGCAAGACATTTTCTTTACATTGGCTTACATTGGCTTACAAGAGAAATATGTTGCCACCTCTGATTTTGAATTTACCGCCAAAAATTTGAGAATTTTAGAGTTTTGCCTATTGAATTACTATAATAGCAAAAAATGCAGAATTTCAAGTTCACTTTTAACAAAAATAAACTATGCCAATAGAACGTTCACCAAAAAGTATACATAAGACAATTAAATGGCTAATGCGATTTTTCAAGCCCGTTTTGAGTTAAAGAAGGTTAAAGTTGGCAAATAGTAACTGAATGCATTAATTAGTGCTGAATAGCATTAATTAGTGCATTTTCTGCATTTTTGAGCGTCAACAACTCAAAATACGGTATGAAAAACGTACAACTCGTTTAAATGTCTTATATATACTTTTTTGTGAACTTTCTAATGATATAGTTTATTTTTGTAAAACGTCAATATGAAATTTTGAATTTTTTGCTGTTATAGTAATTCAATAGGAAAAATTTCTTAATTCTCAAATTTTTGGCTGTAAATTCAAAATCAGAGATGGCAACATATATAGTCTTGTTCGCCAATGCATAAGCTTTAAGAAAATGCCTGTTGGCAACTTGTAACAAACAATGCCATCAAACACTTTTTCTGGGCACATTTTTAAGAGTTGGCCGGCCGTCTAAAGCAAATGAAGACAATTTATCGCAGCAGCAGGACATGATGTATGTACAGCCAAGGTCCAAGAGAACTATAATGAACCATAAAGCTATTCTGCTGGATATGCCCCTGTGTACAGGAGTTCAGTAAAAATATGAAACGTAACTTACACAAGTTGAATTGTGCGGCTACTCATGCCCAAGTTATGGCATTATATTGTATTATAAGAATAGGTAATAGATAATTAATCAAATTACTAACAAAGCGCGGACGCTTGATAAATATTATATGACTATATTGATTAAATTTAATAATTCATTAATTCACACCAACGAACATAATTATGAAAGATAAACTGTCTTGATCAGCTTCCACTCAAAAATTTTCATTATGATACTAGCGACACCACTCAAGTCTGTAAATCCTGTCCCTAATAATTTTATCACCTTAGAGGTTAGCACTGACAGCACTGTGTACGTAATTTCTAAAAACTGAAGGCAGTATGACATGAACTCTCATGCGCAGTACGTACTCAATGTAACTGAAAGTCTTATACAAGGTGGTCATTAGTATGTGTGTACATATTTTGTTTACTGAATTGTGTTGCCATTCAACTTATTGGAACAGCACACGTAATTTTTCAGTGACTTTTCGATTTAGAATTGGGGGGGGTGAGAGGTCGGTCTGAATTTATGAGTCGGTCTCATTTCGAAACTTCACACCCCCCAGCCAAAATCGATATGTACGCCCCTTGGGGGAGCAACACCACCCCAATAATCTCTCAAAGCATTTGGATGATGGAATTTGGATTTATAACCACGAAAGCCTTGATAGACTATAATTTAAGTAAATTTGAAGCCAAAATGCTTTTGAGACGTCACATTTGCAGCAACAACGGGTTAGCAACCTACGTTTGTACCTCCAATATTTTGTGAAGTGTCTGCCACAGCTGACTAACGGTCTAACATAATTTAATTATTATATAGCAAGTGTCAAAGTTCAATTTTCCTGTTTGCCGATTGGACAAAACCATATCACGTGCCGGTCCACAAAACGTGATGTTCGACAACCGGTCAACAATGAAACAATTGTTGACCGGTCAACAATAAAACCGGAAGTGAGGCGCGAGCTGCTCGCATCTGCCGGTCGGTTGCAAGTCGTTCAGAAGAAGATATTAATCTATTATTAAGAGATAAAGACGGAATACCAGGTGAATTATTGAGACTTTGACACTTGCTATATAATAAAACACTTATTTACTGAGACCTCGGGAAAAAAGCGTGTTTTGTGGCCCCGAGACCGCCGTTGTTGCCCGAGGCGAACACAAAACACGCTGTTTCCCTCGGTCTCAGTAAATAAGTGATAATTGGTAGACATACATGGTTGCTAAAGTTAACCCATTAATTGGAAGTACCCTACCACTGAAGAGTAAAATCATCTGGCGTTCGACAGGGTAAAATGCTAATCAGATAATGTAGGGTGCATTGCAAGCTAATGCGTTAATATAGTACATAGCCAAATTCACATTTTGGCCAATGCAGCAAAGTATGTTAACCTATGTTGGATCCATCCCAACTAACTAATGTTGAGCCATATGAAGTATTTTAACTTGAATTATTATATAGCAAGTGTCAAAGTTCAATTTTCCTGTTTGCCGATTGGACAAAACCGTATCACGTGCCGGTCCACAAAACGTCATGTTCACTGCATGCTTGCAACCGGTCCACAATGAAACAATTATTGACCGGTCAATGATAATACCGGAAGTGAGGCGCGAGGTGTTCGCGTCTACCGTCGGTTTGCAAGTCGTTCAGAAGAAGATAATAATCTATTATTAAGCGATAAAGACGGAATACGAAGTGAATTATCGAGACTTTTACACTTGCTACATAATAAAACACTTATTTACTGAGACCTCGGGAAAAGACCCCGTTGTTGCCTTCGGCTTCGCCTCGGCCACAAAACACGCTGTTTCCCTCGGTCTCGGTGAATAAGTGATAATTAAACATTGCACAAACAATATCTGGACAGTGTCTGGCTTGTACAGGATGCCGTCATTATCTAACTACCTAGTAAATTTGGTATTACTTACAATACATATTTTCCTTGGTTATAATTCTCCCAAGATCTGGCTAACACCTAAAACAAGAATAATTATTATTTAGGGACTATTTAGTGGGATTATAACAGGGATTGTTTCGTGAAAGATATATGTTTCCACATAAACGAGGCCTTGTTACTACATTCCGTTGTTGGGGTAAATTTAAGACACAGAATTGGTAGAAAACTATAGCGAAATCCTGAGAGAGACATTGCAACATTCAGACACTTCACCATTACTAGATTTGAGAAATGAACTAACCAAACACGATCGAGATAACATTCGTAATTAAGAAGAGGGTTCTCTAAAGTTTTATACCTTCTGACACCCCTGATGACATTAGTACAGTTTTCTTGTTCACATTCCAGAATTTACTTTTAGAAATGGAACAACGTTCAATGTCCCACAGTAAATAATGCACAAAGCAGCTAGAATTTTACTATGTCGGTTGTCTTGAAAGCAAGCTAGATTATATGCTTTGTCTCAGTGGCGAAGCTAGACATTAGAAACTGGTGATGCTATATACAAATTAATATATTTTTATATTATTCAAACCTTTAGAAATGTATTGTCTTTAGCCTTAAGGCTCTTTTCCACTCATCGCAAAACCAACTCGCAAACTCGCTGCGAGTTCTTGCATGTAATTAAAATAAACTGTCGAGCATTGTGATTGGATGAAAGTACTCGCAGCGAGCTTGCGAGTTGGTTTTTGCGATGAGTGGAAAAGAGCCCTAAGTGCACATTTATTTGAATAGCAAGACCAGTTGCCATGGCTAGGTTTGCCGTGGAGACAATTTGAGTTATTATAGTTAGAGTGGGAGACTGCCTGAACAATCACCAGGAAATATTTCAGATTTTGTGTTATATATAAAGCTCTTAAATACATAGATAGTCGTTGAAATGCTCTTCTGAAATATGTCGAGGAATAAAATGCTACACAAAAACATGAAATCGGAAATAGACCGCAGAAAACTTGAGCATACCGATACATCCCCGCGATATATGTCAATATATTCGTAGAAATATTATAGTATACACATGGTTTATGATGGGATTTATTGTATAAGGTCATTATCTCATGTTATTAAGGTGGCTCCCTGCTGAGTTTTTAAACAGGGAAGTTCTCTGGGACTGCGAGAAGGGGACAGAAGGAGGGGGGGTGTAAGATTGGCCAAGGTGTGTATGGTTGAAAGGTGTGTAATTAGCAAAGCGTGTATTTGCCAAAAAGGTGTGTATAAACACACATATTTTGTAAATAGAAGGTATGTAAAGCAAAGGTGTGTAATTGCATAAATACAAGGTGTGGACTCGTACACACCTAAGGTGTGTAATTTTGTAAACAAGGTGTGTATAAATATACACCTTGTCATCAATATTGGAAAAGATGTGTAATTATACCCATCTTTTTTCCAAAAGATGTGTATTTATACACACCTTAGGTGTGTATAATTACACGCTAGTTTTTAGAGAGCAAATAATCAAACATCAACGTCACTGTGACCATTATACTCATTACATTAGGTAATAATAATAATCATATGTTATTATAACGATTTGAGCACCGAGAAATATTTTGAAAAACGAGATGCTAACCGAATTATTTAAACTACTTTAATGAACGATTTCGCATGTATGATATTGCTTCTCAAACAAACATTATTTAATGAAAGATTTAACGTGACACTCGATTATTGCGTGGTATCAAGACAACGATAGTCGATATGTTTTATTTTTTTGTTTTATTTAGCTTCGCCAACTAGGGCAGGGTCATCACAACAGCATAAGCCAATTACTGTGGGCCCTTTTACCCAACCCACCTTGTCAACTTTCCCTGTGGGAGGAAACCGGAGTACCCGGAGAAAACCCACGACTTTCGGCAGAGCGTTGACTTTACTCTTTTCATTTGAGGAGTGGGTTCGAGTCGTATTGAGAAAGTTCTCACTGAGACTTGAACCCGCGACCTTATAGAGGTGAAAGGCAAGTGCGCTAACCACTTCGCCACCGAAGCCCGGGTGCTCGGCTTCACGATACGGTGAAGTCTCTTCAGCAACAGCTATATACATATACTAAATTTGTTTTTCGTTTTACCAAGGTTGTTCATCATGTCCATCTGATTCGTGTTTGATGAACTCTGTTATAAAGTGACTTATTTATCATTGTAATAGCTAAACTTGGCGCCAGTTCAACGTCGTCCGCAATAGAGATGTATATAGAAAGCAGTTGTTGTTTGAAAAATAGGCAGAGGATTCGATTTCCAGTCTTCAGAAGAGTTTGCAGAAAGAGACAGATAAACACACTGTTTTGAAGCTTCACTATAACAGCAGCGTGTTTATTATTACATCTTTCGTCTAAATTCCTCACTTCCTGACAAGGGCCAAAGTGACAATATAACAGCGGTTTCCCATATTTTACCATTAGTTTTTAGGGTATACAAAGTAACATTCAATCCCTTTTTCAGTCTGTAACAAAGTCTGATTGGCTGATTACGAGGTCCGTATATCATATATACACACGACCTCAGCGGTTTTCGCGCCCAAAATAAACATAGAAGTGAATATAATAAACTACCCGTAAAGTTGAACAACCTACCCTAACGATGGTAAGAATAAGAAAATAGACATAGTCTCTAAGACTTCGTGCCAATCTCGGAATCTCTCGGACGTATACTCTACATAATTATGTTTTTGTTCTAAATGCTCATGCATATAATAATTATTTATATCATAGGCAGCCCAGCAAATATACTGTTATCCACTTATCCTCGTGAATGCCCCTGCAGTCAGCTCCATGATCAGCGCATGTGAAAAGGCTGCTTTCAGTTTCAAATTGATCTTACTGTACATTGCAGTATTCTCCCGGTACTCCGGTTTCTCACGCAGTAACACTGGACCAGTTAACAAGTAGGCAGTTGTTGTCGAGTTATGTACAAACTGCAAGTAAAATTGAAAGCATGCATGCATGAGTGTTTAAATTATATCCTTCGACCAGGGCGCTTATATGATTTTATATATGTATATATATATATATATATATAGTCAAATCTGCAGACATGCATGTTTCGCCGTTCAACGGCTCGTCAGTGCAGCTTGTAACGCAGTCTAGATGCGAGTGACTTCGTATTTATACACCATACTCTTGCCCTCCCCAAGCGCATGTGGTACAATACTCAGGCACATGCGCATCCAGACATGCGTGAAGTGTCTTGGGGCCAGAGTGCTCAAACGACCACAAGGGAAGTGAGCTTTTGCATTATAGCTTATAATAATAATAGTAGTTATAATAATACTTTCAAACAAAGTATTAATGCACAGCTTGAAGAGTGCTCAACACCTGGTATTGGTAGAGCTTTATAATTGTTTTGTTTACTTAAAATAAAGTCACTTTATTTTAACAGAGTTTTTCTCGCATTTAGCAGAGAAGTATGAAATAGTTTTCGAGTAACAACGTGAAGAACACTCGAAGAAATCGACAAACAATGTCTGATAGCGAACAACAAGAAGCAGCAAATGCCGAAGCATCGACTATTCGTGTAATAACAGAAACAAGATGGCTGGTTGCTATGCAATTTTCTCCCTTTCAATATTTCGGCACGTGATCAAATCGCTTTCCCTGTAATCTGTATATAATGCGAAGGAGTGATTATTTGCTAAAGTTTGTAAAAGCGTTGTAACCTCCCTTTCCAGTAAATATTTAATATTATATGCTCTTTTGAGACGCCATCATGCCGTGTACATTGGTGTGTGATTATATTTCAAATATATTGCATAGTTTCAGTGTAAATCGTCGCCAAATAGATCGACTTCAGGACCCTACTTGTTTGAAATGCGCATAATTACAGGGCCACAAACTACCATCTAAGGGTACCCACAGTAGTAGAATCAATATTAAATAGAATTGACTTTTGTACATCCCCATGCACAGTTGCATGTAAATTTTGCGCAATTTACAAATATAATTATGCAATTTTTACCAATTATTTCGTAAATATTTATAAATTTATGTGTTAAAACTGATTAGTTTGAATATTTGAAAAACCCAAATCAAAAGAAATAATATTCTGCGTGTTTCTAGCTATATACTAGCCGAGAACAACGTTTAGAACATAGCTGGTTTTACGGCATTATTTTGCAAATATTAATGATATCGGTCGCCATTTTGTTTAACCTTCTTCCTCAATCTCATATTCGCTTTAAATCAGCTCATGGTCGTCACAACAGCTGCGTTCAAAAAGCCATAAGTGTAACAGACTCCAGTCACATTCAGGTAGATGTAATTTTGGACCCTTCCCTCAACCTTCAATTATAGCAGGCTTAACTCAGTGGTAACTTCATCTCGTGCCCATGCCGGCATGCGCATGCTGCGCTATAAAGGACTATAAAACCTTAATGTTGCTGTCTAAATATATTGCACAAAGCAAAAAGGTATATGAGCATTTATGAAGCAATCAATTTATATTTTTTATATGTTAACCATATTTCTGGGCAGAATTATATAGTCAAGTCGAAAAGGGTATTAAACTAGATATTTAGAGCTGAAGAGTATAATTCTAGATATGATGTGCCATTGTCTTCATTTAAGGAAATTTAAGGAAATTAAATTGTGCAGCTTCAAGTATATCACCAAAGTAAGCAAAAAATAACCAGGTTGGTTATAAATTACCAAATTTCAAAATTTGGAAATGTGTTTCATGAATAAACAGAATAATAAATACTTTTAAATAGTGTGTCATTAGGGAGTAGGGACCATATGTTAAATGGTCAAATATCCTATTATAAAACGATCAAACACATACTGATAATCCAACACAAACTGTTTTATAAAATATCTATTAAAACTGTTGACCATGGAACTGCGTCAACTGCATCAGGCCTAAACTCAATAAATCTATATCAAATCTAAACGTTCAAAGCGTTTTCTGTTATTTTTCTGAGATTGGAGTGAATTACCCACGAAATTAAGTCAAATACGCACATGTTTAGTGCGAGGCTGAGAGGAAAATCTATTTGTTAACATTAAGTAATATGAGTGACGACCTCTCCTACAAGAGCTAATTCTTTGCATCATTTCTTTTGTTTAAGATACCTATGGTGAAATATACACATCAAAAGCACTTCATTTAAATGTTTTAGTACATAAAATACAACAAAATATTAAACATATTCATTCTAAGAGCAAAAAATTTTTGATTGGATTTTGGGTTTTTGTAGTTATAAAGAAAAACGACGCCATTTTGTATTACACAACGAGACTGCTGGCTAAAACGAAGCCCGCGTATCCGGGAGAAAATTACATAGCAACCGACCATCGTGTATGTATATACTAGAAACCTGAAAATACGACCTTTCGCACCAGGAGACGATCAGATTACTACGGCTAAACCGTGGGACGATTGGTTAGAAGAAATCGAAAGAGAGCTTCGTTATTTCAAAATAAGCGATCCGATCGACAAGAAAGACGCACTAATTACTTATGGCGGCAAAGAAATAGCCAGACTTGAGAAAAGCTTGCCTAATCCAGCAGGGGTACTCAATGAATTCGATAAGCTGAAGACAAAACTGAATGACTATTTCACACCGAAGAAGAACAAACGTGATATACTGATATATTTGTTCCTTAAACTTCGACCAAACCACGCGGTAGTATGCAGATCAAGTAAATCGGATACACCAAAAGGCGATCTGGGAAAACCAAGTCACGAGTAAGAGTTCAATCAACAGGTATCCCAAAAGCAAAACCGATCAATCAAGAAAACGTCAGAAGAAGCAACAGATACAGCAACAGCAACAAAGATGATGAATTTTTCTGTCAAGCTGTAAGACATCTTAAACAAGTGACAATTATAATAAGACGGTGACCATACATATTGAGGATGTCGAAGTCAGAGGCGAACCGGATAGTGGGGCAGAAGTTAATTTGATGGACGAACGCCAGTTCAGAGCACTAGTGAACCGATATGGTAAAGACCAACCAATGCTACAATCCAGTCAGACAAAACTGAACACTTTGCAAAGCAAGTTGGCTGTGAAAGGAGAGTTCAAAGCGACGGTTAAGAATAAGACATGGGACGGTGGCAAGATTTGTCGCAGTCAAGGGCAGGATAAATTCACCTCCACTTATTGGCAAGAATCCCTTGATCAAACTGGGGATGCTGCAGATCAGAGAGGATGGTTCGTTCACACAGAAGAACAACATGAGAATCGCAGACCCAGCATCGGGAATCAAAACGGTCACAGAGAATAAAGACAACAATCCACAAATCGAGGAAATCACTGATCGGTATAATCAAGTGTTCAAGGGCATTGGGAAGATTAGAGACATAAAGAATGACAAGAACTTTTACACCAAATTTACCATGAAGCCAGAAGCAAATCCAGTTGCTCAAAAGCCAAGACCAGTTCCTTATTATTTATAGAAACCACTGAAGAAATGGCTGGAACAATGTATTGAAGAGGACATATTTGAAAAAGTACCAAATGGAGAACCAGTAACATGGTGTTCACCACTTGTAGTACAACCAAAGCCAAGGTTGAGTGGAACGGTTAGGGATCAATTAGAGCCACACATGTATGATTAGAGCCAGCATCGACCTAAGGGTACCCAACCAGTTCATGGAGAGACATCGAATAATACAAGGGCCCACCGTCGAAGATTTAATTTACAAATTCCACGATTGTTCAGTATTCTCCAAACTTGATATGAGACAAGGCTACCATCAACTCCTACTGGATCCTGAGTCAAGAATGATTGCAATCTCAGCACCCCGTGGAGCAACATGAGAGCGAAGAGATTGATCTTCGGGGCGAAATCATCGCAAGACCTGTTTGACGAAGCAATGTACTGCATATTTGGGGACATACGGGGATGTCTTAGCCAGCGAGATGACATCTTGATCGGTGGAAGAAATACTGAGGAGCACGACAAAGCATTGGAAACCGTGTTGCAGAGAGCAGCTGATTTTCGAATCACATTCAATCTCGAGAAATGCCAGTTTGGTGATAAAGAAATCGACTTCTTTGGGCACCGATTCACCCACGACGGACTTAAACCAAGCCCAGAAAAGATCAGAGCGGTCCAGGAAAGCAAAGCTCCTGAGTCAAAGGAGGCGGTTCGAAGCTTTTTTGGTATGACCAGTTAAATGTCGAAGTTCATCCCTCGATATTCATCGCTTACTGCACCGCTGAGAGCATTGACCCATAAGGATTTCAAGTTCCAGTGGGGGTTGAAGGGAGAAAACGCATTCAGAAAAGTCAAAGCGAGCATCACCAGCGAAAGCACTGTGGCCTTCTTCAATCCAACTAGACCAATAATCGTGAGAGTCGAAGCCAGCTATCACGAGGGACTGTCTGCGGGACTATTCCAGGAAACCAAGAAGGGACTGTAGCCAGTTCATTTTATCAGCTGCGGCACGATGACGGAAGTAGAGAAACGATATAGTCAGACCGAAAAGGACGCCTTAGCAGCACACTGGGCCAAGAACAGATTCAGCATCTACCTCCTCGGGGCACCACGGTTCAAGATCTAATTCAACAAGCCACTAATTCCACTGTTTAACAAAGCTACCATAAAGCTTCCTCCAAGAATCGAAAAGTGGTTGATGGGTATGCAAGATGTTGACTTTGAACTTATGTACAAACCAGGCAAGGACGAAGCAGATCCACTCGACTTCTTATCAAGACATCCATTACCAGAGACCGGTCGAGACACCGTAGAGAGAGTTGTCAAACAAGTTGTTACTGAAGAATTCTAGAAGAGACACAGAAATATATCCAACTCCAGAAACTGTCCGAGAGAATCTTAAGAGGAGATTGGGAGCAACACAGGAAGGATCCTGACATCATTCCTTTCTATGGTATACGATACGAGCTGTATTCTGTGAATGGCATTTTCCGGATGGACCAGATTGTTATTCCCACACGGCTACAGAGGAAAGTTGTCAGAGCAGCACATCACTTAGGACACCTGGGCATGACCAAGACCAAACAGATGCTTCGTGAGAAGTATTGGTTTCCGACCATGAACACAATGGTGGAACAGATTGTTGGACAATGTTTTGAATGCCAAGTCACTACAAAGCAACATCAGCAAGAACCGGTAAAACCGACGGTGATACCGAAGAAACCATTGGATGTGATTGCTGTGGACTTTGGAGGACCATATCCCGATGGTCATTATAATCTTGTTGCTATCGACAAACGTACAAGATATCTCGAAGTCGCAGGAGTCAGCTCAACATCTTTCTCCCAAACGAAAGAGAAACTCAAAGCCATGTTTGCCACTCATGGAACCACCATTCCAGTCCAAAGAATTTGAAGAGTTTGCAGAGACCGAAGGATTTAACCAGGACACGCAAGGGCAAACGGTGAGGCGGAAAGTTTTATGAAACTTCTGAACAAGACAGAGAAGATCGCACGCCTACAAGGTCAGAACAGTACCATGGCGATCCAAGAAATGTTAACTGGATTTCGATCAACACCACACACAGTAACCGGTGCAACGCCATACGAAGCAATGATGAATAGAACAGTGAGGACCAAATTGGACCATCAAGTTAGATCATCAGATCCTAAGAATTCAGAAGATACCACAATCAATCGGAAGGACGTAGACTAAAAAAAACAAGATGACCCGCACCGCTTACAAGAGAAACGTTAAGAGCACAACTTCATCGTTTGTGACCATGTCCTCTTGAAGCAGAAGAAAACAAACAAATGGTCAACAGCATACGAACCGGCCTTCTATATTGTAACTCGTGTTGATGGATCAAGCATCGCAGCCAAACGAATTAAAGATGGTCGGGAAGTCTATCGTGACGCAAGCCAGTACAAACTTGTGAATTTGTTAGTTCGTCGAAATGAACATCGAGGACGTACCGATGAAGAAGAAATAATTCCAGATAATGAGAGAGAAAACTTGATGAAGAATCTTGAGGAAGAAACGGAGAATCAAGAGTACACACCGAGTGGCGAGTGCAATAGCACAGTTGAAGTTTCGCAAGCTGAAACCACAACCAGAAATCCCACGACAAACCGAGAAACCACAACCTGAATTACCACCACCAAGAAGATCAAGAAGAGACAGGAAGAAACCAGCGTATTTGGCGGATTATACAACCTGAACACTTAAGTATAAACATTATTTAGCAAAAGAGAAAATCGTAAAAAAAACAGATTTAGTTATAATTTAAATTAAGAGAATTAATGGGAACTGAAAGACATTCGAACAGTATAGTTTCATTAGATAGTAGTTTTATTCTTTAGTAATTTTCTTTCTTTGGAAAAAAGGAGAAATGTAGTATCCGGTATAATTAGTATTAGCTCATTAGTATGCATGAATTAGTATTCCATTTTCAACGTGTTGTTGTTGGCTTGTATATAAGGCTTGAAGTATTTTCATTAAACACGTTTGTATATCTTCGGTGAGTTGAGGTCACGATACAGTTTTCAAAAATTCAGGTGATCAACAATTTGAAATTATTAAATTCCATATTTTTAGGTTTTATTCATCAGGTATCAGGGTTTTCATATATTTTGATGTTTCTACTTTCAGATTATGTTAGTTTTAGTAACACATAGTTCGTTGCTATGGCAACATACGCATACGAAAGTCACTCTAAAATTACCTTTCGCCTCGTGTAGTTTGAAAAGAAGCATGGTGACCCCCAAGTTTTTTTGGTGCATTATTTTACTTGCAAGACAGACTAACAAACAATAAGCAAAGTATAAAAAAATTCTGTAATGCCATTTTTTTGAAAAAGGGAAAAATGTCGTTTTCTTCGATAAAATATTTTTGGCATTACAGAATTTTTTTATTTTTGGTACAATGAAAGATTTTTGCGGTGCAATACAGCATGCAAAATTTGAACATTGGTCACCAGACAAAATAATGATATATAGCGCATTGTTTTTCAAAAATTGAATTTTTTAATGATGTCAGCAATTGACATGAAACGGTATATAACACGCACAATGACACGAGATGGCGCGAGCAACTGCTTACGTCAGATCATTTTGTAAGTTCTTTCGTTAATATTCCCACGCGCACAAATGGTCACACGGATTTGTTCATAGAGTATGAAGTTTTGTTTTCGCGATTCTTGAATAAGGTTTTTCTGATTACTATATCGAGCCACCTTAATGTCAAAACAATATGCCTGTTTAAAGTGTTTCTGACTGGCAGTATAATAGTTTATCGCCCAATCTGTATTCGCAGGCTACAGTTCCACGTATTGTTTGAAACGTTTCTATTTAGAAAATTTTGTATCGTATATATTTCTGTCAAAACGTTAAGTTTTGACTTCTTACTATCGTTAGGGTAATTTTCGACCATAAAATATTTCCACTCTTCTAATGGGGGGCGAAAACCGCACCAGCCAATCAGATTGCTCAATTTTCATGGATACCGAACCGCTAAAAAATTCCCACGATTTAATTTCGCGCACCCTAAATTCGATATATCTTCGTGCAGATTTACACCGTCGGTACAATGCTACAAAATCACACATTTAATTCACGGCTTTTTCGTGTTAACATGACATTGGATACTTAACATTTTCATAAAAGCGCTTGGTAAGGTAAAGTAAAGTAATTTATAGTTTATGGAATACTGATTGCATACGACATACCGCTTCTGAGAACTCGGGAAAATATTTTTCCAGTACACATGCACCTCTCAGACGCTAAATCAGTAATATGATATATGTTTTTACATAATATATTTTTCATATTTTAGCGAACCACCATCACATGAGTTATCCCAATGTAGCATAAACGATCTCGAGACCTTACTTCGAGAAAATGTTGGACATTGCCTCTTTAATCAGCCAACAAAGGTACGTTGTATAAAATATGATCTTACTGTACATTGCAGGTTTCTCACGCAGTAACACTGGACCAGTTAACAAGTAGGCAGTTGTTGTCGAGTTATGTACAAACTGCAAGTAAAATTGAAAGCATGCATGCATGAGCGTTTAAATGATGATATCCTTCGACCAGGGTGCTTATATGATATTATACATATATATTCGCTTACCTCAAAACTGGTCTGCAACAGACTGTTTCATCTGTAAAAGAATCATCAGGCAGTGACAAGTAGCGAATGAAATGACCGCTTATATGCTTCCTGCCGGGACGTGGGGGTGTATGTGGGAGACAATGTGTGCATTCATGGCTTTGTTTGCATTGTTTACGCGAAATTTGTTACGATGACGACACCGTGAAATTATTTCAGCTCTTTTGTTGAGCAAACAATTCTTGGTTTTTTTTTCACAATACAAAATTTTTCTTCTAAACATAAATTGCATCGTTTTGATCCTCCCGTGTACGAAATAGAATGTTCTTCTGTTATCCCTTCTTTATCAGGTTTCTTTGTCTTATTTGTTAGACCATCAGCACTTAGCCTGCGTTTCATTTCAGAGTCTAATGCCCGTCGAAACGTATGCAATCTAAAGCTGTTAAAAAATCACTTAGCCTATTAATGTACGAAAAGTGGCAATATGGTGTGCAATTAACTCAAAACTATACAACTCATTTCGTTCTTGCTTAAAAGTTGTATTGCATCACCCCCATTAACGTCTTCCAAGTGGCGTTGTAATCCAGCACATATACTGTACAGCGTTTGAAGCGGGTAACGCTCTCCACTTGCTTTACATACCTCTTCGACGAACTTAGTTAACCAAAAGTTTAACGACCAACAGGTCATGGTTTCCATAGATGTCTCCAAGCTTTGAACTTGCTCCACATCAACTCGAAATCCCGTTGCTTCTAACATCGCATCCTTATTTGGCCTAACATATTGCCACTCTCGGAATATCTTACACGCCCATTTCGTGTTATACGGCGTCGAACGAGGAACGGAATTTTCCAGATGAGCTTTTTCTGCTTCTTCACTTTTCGGCTGTCAAAAAGCTCGCTTGGGAGGCATAATTTCGTTGCGAATGGCAAGTTAATACAACAGAATATAACGTAAAACAACTTCTTGAAGCGTGGTTCATACCACGACGTAATCATAACCGTGGCATAACATAAGGAATACGCGAGTGCCTCAATATGCATGCATGCATGCATGCATTACAATGAGTAATTTAACACTTCGTTTCCCTTAAATTGAAGTAACTCATCACCATGCATGTAATGATACTCATTCATGCGTTTCTGCTCGTTAGCCTCGAGAACAAAAGCGATACAATACGAAAGACAAGAACAAAAAATCATTAGCATCCTTATTTGAAATCTACAGTATTACCTGGACGTATTTATTGTTTACAATTAATATTCAGATTTGACTTATTGTGCAAACGTTTTTGAAGCCATTTAAAAAACTCGCAGGACGTGTTTTATCAGACCCTAAAACACTCCTGCTCGTTTTTTAAATAGTACTTATGGTTACATATAGCTACATGCATTTGAAATTTGACGGTTTTGCTTGGAATATAAACAAAAAGATGTGCTTACCAAATTCCTACGAAACTTTTGCAAAACGAAAGTTCGCCATTTCGTTGTCCGTTACGTAGTGCCTAATACACGAATCGCGAAATTCGGGCAAAAATCACAGTTAAAGAAAAACATGTAGCTGTGACTGGTGATTTAAAATATGCGTATTAAAGTATTCAAATGTTCAGTCATGCATTCGTGATTACATATCACAACAACAAAAACACGAATGCATGACTGAACATTTGAATACTTTAATACGCATATTTTAAATCATCCAGTCACAGCTACATGTTTTTCTTTAACTGTGATTTTTGCCCGACTCAGAACGCGTCATTTGGATGCGCGATGAATTTCGCGATTCGTGTATGGTCAACGGTTGAGAAGCAAATTAGAATGCAGGATTTGTAATTGACCATGGTTGAGTGCATGCATACTAAAGCTATTATAAATAAGAGATCAGGGCCGTCGCGAATAGGGAGTGTGGTGGGTGTGATACCCCTGAAAAATGTTGTCGGCAAATGAAGGATTTGTCGGCAAACTAAAAATATCACCATAAATGAACGATAATTCTTTATTGTAAATGTCGTCAAAATGTAGTCAAATGATGCATATTGCCGGTAAGTAAAGAAATTCCCGTCAAATAAAGATACGATATGGGAGCTGCGTTATCTGTTCGTCAGCAAACGAAGTCGTTTTGGAGAAAATTTAGAATGCAGCATTTGAAATATTTTTTTTAATAATAATTTTTATTAATCAACTGATTTTGTAACGAAAGGTTAAATTACATCAATGAGCAACCTATATGTGCAATAGGACATTATTTACGATTTAACTTAAAACGTCCTGTTCAGTTACAATAATAGTTCATATATTTTCAATTTCCCCTCGTTTCATAATGCGAGGAGGATTTATTTGGTAAAAATTTAATCCTTCAAAAAGAATCGTTCACATAAAATTTCGCGGCGTGTTTTTAATAATGGGCTATCCATAAGTTCTCGTACATCGCTATAACTTGATGATTGTAATATATTTCTTAAAGCCCTTCTTTGAACCCTTTCAATATCATCACTCAAATAATCGGGAATATTAAAATGCCACACTTGGCATGCGTATTCCAGAACTGGTCTTATTTATAACAGTAGTAAATACAGAACATAACGTTTTTGTGTCAGCGTTGGCTCGTTTCAATAACCTAAGCATATATAATATTTTTCCTGCTTTCTTAACAATTTTACATACGTGTTCGTTCCAATTCATATTGTCTTGGATAATTTGGCAGAATTTATAAGGCCAAGAATTTTGGCAGAATTTACACGTCAGTCGACCTCTATATTGTCAATTAATATTGGGGAGAAATTCCGTTTTACCCTCGCAAAATCAAGAACCATTTCTTTGCATTTGGCGACATTAAGCTTCATATTATTTATAATAGTCCCGTTATGGATATAGTCAACGAGACCCTGGAGATTACTGTCAATCATGACACTTTCGGTAACCGTACTATCGTCTACATATTTCCATCGGTCGGGCCATTCATCAAGAAGATCATTAACCATGACTAAGAAAAGTACAGGTCCTAAAACAGTTCCTTGTGGAACTCCCCCGTTTAAAGATTGCCAATCTGAAGAATAGTTACCAGTTTTACACTTTGTTTCCGTTCAGTTAGAAAACTTTTAACCCAGTTGAGAATAGGAACATTCAATTCCGATAATTTGTGCAACAAAATGTTATGATCTATAAGGTCAAGCGCCCGCTTGGAAAAGTTAAGGAGAAAAACTCTAACAGCACACTTTGACGCATCGGTTTCCCTTAATAAATTATGTACCAAACTAATCAAATGTGCGTCGTTGAGGAATTTTTTAAGGAGCCAAATTGTCTTTAATCGATTTTATTCCTGATGGAATTGACCAACCAATCGGACACAAACGTTTCGCAGATTTTGGACAAGGTAGGAATCAATGAAATAGGACGCAAATCGGTTGTTATATCTGCAGGTACTGATTTTTTTGATGTTGGAATAACTTCAGCTTTTTTCCATAATCTAGGAACATGTTGTTGCTGTATCAAGGCATTAAAGAGTGAAGCGACTGGGGAGGCTAAGATATAAGCATAATGCATTTTTAAGGACCCAATTTGGTATGCAATCTGGGCCAGGCGATTTCGAAACACATATATCAGACAATTTATTATACACGCTTTCTTCATCGATAATGAATTGAGGATGAATGCTACCTTCGCTAAATTCCGAGACTGACTTTCTGTAGATATTGGTTGTAAAGGTGTGATTTCATTAGTAAGGGATATGAAGAAGTCATTCATCTTGTTTGCTAAAACTTTTCCAGCAATAATCTCATTATCTAAAACCATGATTGAAATAGTCTTTCTCTTTGGGTACCCAGCAAGTTGCTTTTTATACAATCCCACCACTTCTTGGAGTTAGGGCTACCTCCTCCACAGGCGCTTTATTAATTGGAGCGGGCTTGGAAAATTAGGGAAGGTACGCACGGGCGGGCATAAAAAATACGGGTAAGGCGAAGGGAAGCGCCTGCTGACTAATGTTCTCAAGATGGCAGAAGCTATTCACCATTTATTTGAATATAATCGTCCGGAGAAAGAGTTTATTAATGATTCTTACGAACGTAAGCTCTTACAAAAGGCTAAGGAAGGTGGGGAAGTACTTTGCCCTAACTGTCACGCTTCTGATGGCAAAATAAATGCACATATATACTTTTAGATTTGTTATACATATTTGTTATTATTTTGCATATAATTTTCCTTTCAAGTTATACATATTCGTAGTCAAATACATACTCATACTACATACTGAATGACACATTAATGATGTCGACATGACTATCACTGAAGTCAATTGAACCCTTCGCATTTTGAGTGCATTTTTCGGTGTTGTCGCCCATCGAGACTGAGGACAAAAACACTTTGATTCAACGTTTCATATTTCGATTAATATGGATCATATTTCAGCAATAACTTTTAAAATATACCCATCTAAGATGGAAAACACGAAAATATATCGTTTTACGCTGTGATGGGCAATATTTCAGGCAGATTTTTTTGGATTCCCGATTATCGACATTTATGCCTGATTGTCGACCATTAATTGGCAGGCCCTTCGTCTACTCTTTCCCATGAAGCAAAATCTAATTGCACCCGCCCGCGGGAAAAAGGGCCTGAGGAGGAGGTAGGAGTTAGGGTTAGATTTAAGCTGATTCATTTTTTTTTTGAGATAGCTGGACCTAAGCTGTTTTCTTTTGCTATTTGCTAGGTTGCGTAAACAATTATACTTTTGGATGTTTCCGTCTTGATATGCTTTTTGCCTGTTCTTGATGATATCTTTGAATTTAGGCGTTACCCGGCCATGGTTTATCATTAGCATGTAGTTTGATAGTTTTACTTGGAAAGAAACAGTATAACCCAGTATTTATGACGTTAATAAAAATATCTAGTTTGTCTCTACACGGAACAGTACGATACAGGATCGACCAGTTATAATCAGCTAGCCATTTTCGGAAAGCGATCTTGTTGGCGTGCAGTGTAGTGCGTCTAATTTTAACTTTACGGTCTCATTTTTACATGACTATTTTTAAGGGTACATAACACAGAATTATGGTCGCTTTGTCCGATAGGAGAGGTTATCAGTGGGGTATTGCAACGGTTAGACATATTCGTAAGAATTAAATCCAGGGCAACATTTTTTCTAGTAGGTGGCTTACAAATTTGTTTTAGCCCAAAGTGTCTTAGCAATGCTGAAATTGGACATCTATTAAAGTCACCGACCAGGAAAATACTAGTAAAACTAATTGAGTGCTACTGTAGCTTTATTTTGTACACCCAATTTAATAGCAGATTTCAGGGAGTCATTTGTTTCCTCAAGCTTAGTAATTTCCTTTTCCAAAGAAACAATTGTCTTGTTCGACTTTTCAATTTCGAGGGACCATTCTCTCATGAACAAACACAACTCAGATTCCAGCCTTTCAGACTTCGCTTTCTCAATCAAAAGTTCACCCCGAAGGCGATCTGTTTCCTTATCTTTATGAGAAAGATCGCCATTAGAATTTGTAATCAGTTCAATTCTGTTATGTAGGATGGTAATGTCAACATCAGCCGAAAGCACACCGCACTGACAAGCAACGACAATTCGACAAATAGTTAGAATTATCTAGACTAACCCGAGATGTGGTGTCAGCATGATTGACCGATTTCGATATAGTTGTAGACTCTGATTAGAAGATATTTTGAACATTAAATTCCTGCTGTAACTCTGGCTTGTTCGACAGAGCTTACTCTTGACCACAGCTCGACTTCGAAGTACAGTCTCGTGTCTGGCAAAAACTAACACATTTATCCCGAACTAAGTTGCCGTCCTTGCCCTGAAATAATAAAGTGTTCTGCTTGCTATAATACCACGTCAAAGTTAATTCGGCATCTGAACTAATGAATTTTTTAGAGCCACCTCCAGGTGAGCGTTAACACCATTTGCCGTTTAGACCAAGCACTTTAGCAACAAACGTCTTAAGAGAGTCCAAATCATTACACCATTGCAAACGTCTATACCGTCGTAAGTAATGTCAACGACGTCTTTACAAGCAGTATTACCAAGAAAACATGCAAGTGCTTGATTATTAGAATCGATATATGAAATGTGTGTAGAGGCCATAATCACGTCCTCCCGCCACGGAATGCTCCTGTCGAAGATGATTAAACAAATGATTTACAATATCAACTACTGTTGTGCTGCTGTTACAACATGAACCAAAATGAATATTTTCTAACTATTTTTGTGTTTTAAGATAATTAAAACTCGGTGTTATAAGCAAAACAATTTTGTTATTTCTGCTTCTTTTTCATGTTCCTTTTTCTCTAAATTAAAATAGGCATGTTTAGGGGGAATCAAAATGTTTCATAGTAAATCCGCAGCTCAGAATGCAGGAAATGGCATTTCCAGGCTTCAATTTTCAAATTTCCCGGGGGAGCATGCCCACGAACCCCCTAGTTATGCGAGGCCTTAACGTAAAGATATGCCGGATTCCAAAGATTACGTGCAATTGAGTATTCAACTAGGAATGGCCACACCCGGAAACCACACCCTTTTGTCGGCAAATGGGATACTTACACTTCCCTTCTTATACCTCTTCGCGACGGCCCTGTAAGAGATGGCCCTCACTGGACCTCTTGGGAAAACAGTTCATTGTGTTCATCAATGTGGCATTTTATTGTTTTTATAGCTTATTCCGTCTCACATTTCAATGAGTTTTGTTCTGCTTTTTTTTGCTTCAGTTGGCGTCAGACCCAGACTGCGGCAATGCACTTCTGGAAGATGGAGAAGAATGCGACTGTGGTACACAAGAGGTGATTTAATAATTTAATGATTTGAAATCATTATGCATTATGCTCCGTCTAGAGCACTGGTCCAAGATAATAGAGGGTTATTTAGGATTGATGTAGCGCTGAATTTTAAGTGCAAGAACCTTGTACATATGTTGTTTGTATATATAATGCATATGTTGTTTGTATATATAATGCAAGTCACTGATATCTTCCATCTCGGCATCCATGTCATTTAGTAGTCTATATTAATCGAAAGGTAACCAAGTTGGGTGGAAATCAGTGCTAAATTAACCCAATGTTTTTAAATTGGCCCAAGTTAAGAACTATAAACTATAATGCACGAGATTTTATCTAGGTTCTTCTGTTATTTCTACGGAAATCCATACCTCCAATCGGAGAACGAGACTCGACGTGAGGTTCTTCTGCGAGAAATTCAACAAGGATAAGAAAATCGTCGACCTAAGTTTGATGCCAGTCTGTAAAAGCAAGCTGGATTATCACATCAGAGATCCACGCAACCATGTTGTCTATATTTCAGACATATAGACCATCTATTAATGAATTTAGAGTGCCCAGAAGAGCATGGATGGGATAATGATGGGACATGAGGGACATTTTCCGGCTAACCTGATTAAATCAACAAGCTTCTTAAAAAGAAGAAACACTTCGAGATTGAAGATATCAGTCACTTGTAGAGATTTTAGAAAGAGGGATACAACGTTCTAGGGTCTGATGTTTTTTGTTTGTAAAGAGCTACTACACAAGAAAACTAGTTTTTACTTAATTTGCTGGTGATTATGCAACTTTGCACAATGGAAATGTTGCCTAAGGCGAGATGAATGATGAACAAAAGCAATGATGAGCGCATCAAACTTGACCAAAATCACTAACAAAATTCCCTCCTGGGGTGACGATATCCACCCCCCTCTCCCTCCTCTTCCTAGTCTATTTACAATTAACAATATATTTCAGGACTGCGAACGAGTTAACGACACTTGCTGCAATTACACTTCGTGTACGCTGAATGAAGGAGCACAATGTGCAGACGGAGATTGCTGTAGTGACTGTCAGGTAAGGTGAAGCACTACGAACAATAAAATTATGACTTGGGAAAATAACTTTATTAATAACCACTTTGGGGGGTTTCATTGTAGTTGCTCGCAAGAGGAACAGTTTGCCGTGATGCTGTAAACTCGTGCGATGTTCCAGAGTTTTGCAATGGGACTAGTGAAGTGGTGAGTGTTAAGCGTATAACGTACTGTACGGATATATATTGGAAATTTCACTTTTTTGCTACATGCACTGTGCTCAGCTTTTCTTGACAGCTCGTCTGCTCTCCACATTCAATGCGACATAAAATGATAGACGTTGTAAAATTGTTGAAAATTTTTGTTCTGCATTCCCGCTACAAAAATCGCTGAAACTTCAGAAGAGATCAACAATCCTCTTTGTCCTTGCTTGGCTTCTTCCATTCTCCCAAATTACTAGTATATTTGCATCTAGGCTCTGGCAAAAATACGGCATGCAAATACATCTAAAACTATGTTATATATATAAAGTGTTACTAAAAAAGCTATTGTTTTTATTAAAATTCATAGAAAAAATAAACTGCTAACCTACCCGGCCCTAACACTTCGTCTTGGGACTTAATACAGCACAGTTGTACAATATTACATCCTCACAAAATTCGCCATGTTGTTTTTTTACCGTATGTCCGGACCTGGAACATTGCGACACACGCCCAACCGCATCCCAAGTTCTCCCGATATGATGACGTCATTAATCCGTGCATGGCATATGGGGAATATAGTTTTAGTCTTATTTACCTTTTTAACCATATTTAAGTGTCCTGCTGATCTGGTGACGGTGAATGGCTTATCCTGTAATAATGATCAGGTGAGATGACGGCCTTCTGAGCATGTTTATTGCGTTTTAAGGTGGGTTTCAGCGCAGGCGACAGAACAACGGGAGCTAGAGGGGCTAGAGGTATTAGCCTCCAGATTAGAGGTGGTGTGCTAAGCCCCCCTAAAAAGATTAGAGTTTGAGAACTTAATATATAGGTGTCAGATTCTTCACTCTTATAAATGCCAAATGAATAAAATGACCCGGTTTCTGCATGTCAAATCCTCCCAAGAACGCAGGAAATGCCATTTCAGGGAAACTAGATTTCAATGTTTTCGGGGGAGCATTCCCCCGGACCCCCTAGAGTTGGTCTAGCTCCCCCAACCAAACCAATGGGCATTACGGTGCTGCAAATGGTTGTCAACTTCAGAATTATTACAGAATTATGGAGCAAGCAAGTTTGAGTTTTCTATAGGCTATAATTTTTCTTTAGGGTTATTGTCATGGAGGAGAATGCAGAACACGTGATGAACAATGTAATGAATTATGGATTGGTGGTATGTATTTGGTTTAATTTTTAAAATTTCCTTTTTAAACTTGATAAAGTTTTGAGCTTTTTGAATATCCGCGAATTCTCTTAGGCTGCGATCTCGTATCATTCCGTTTCGAACACATGTTTGCTCGTGAAGTAAATGCAATTCCCGAACAATTTTTTTGGGGCTTCTATTTAGATTTTATCTATTTACTTAGATCAGAGTAATGAGCGAAAACATGTCTGATATTATGCCGGGTTGGTGTGAACTGAAAATGTATTTTTTGTACTTGTAAAGGTGCTTCTAAGGCAGATGATCTTTGTTACGAGAGGCTCAACCCACGTGGTGATAGGCATGGTTACTGCAAAAGACGTTCCGATGCTACATATGTGGCTTGTACATCAGAGTAAGTAGGATTGGAGGTTAGCCTAGAATTCACCATCCATTCTTCGCTATTCTAAAACATCATTTCAATATTCTAATTGATATTATCTCAAACGTGGGCGTCCAGTGCGTCTACTATTCCTCAATATAAAGATGGCGTACAGTTTGTGTTGAATATATACCCAACAACAGATTACGACTTTTATAAGTACGGCTGAATATAATTTTAGTAATTGAGTTTCAAACGGTGGCAAACACCAACATACATTACTCTCCGAACAAAAAGGGAGCAAAATGTCAAATACGAATCCAGGAAAGCAGGGGACATACCTGGGGCCAGTGCCCAGTTGTACGAATACCGGCTTTTTCAAGCTTTCTAAAATTGTTAATTGATTTGTATAATCCAGATTAAACCTTAGTATTTATGAAGTTTCTTTTTATTAATTGTGAAGTCCATTCCGTAGTTTTATAGCTTTTGAAGCATTTTCACAACGTTGAAAAAATCACTATCTGGTCCCTGTAAATTCTATTTATGTGAAGGTAGCCAATCTTCGAATGGAGCTAGGCTATGCCGGCGCAGCCGTGAGGCTGGGATCAAGTACGATGACCGAAACTAGTGGTCTGTGGACGAGAATGGGTCCTGAAACGAAACTCCAAGTCTGCAGCTCGGGAGACAGATTCCCCTCCCCGATAATTTCTGTTTGGAAAATTTGGCTAGTTTAAATTGCTAGCTCAAATGCCTCTACAGCTTTTCTGGATTTGGCTTGTAATTCCAGTATTCTTAATAATTCAACTAAATTATGAAGTTACATTGTTCGTTCACGGCAACCTGGTTTAATATCAAACATGTTTTTGCTCGTTAATCTGGTTTAAGTTAATCATAGTGAATGCAAACCCCGATGCGAAACGCATTCACGAGCTTTCCATTCAATTAATTAAACCGGAATATAACGAGCGAAAACATGTCTCATATATAGACTTGTATCATATTTGGGCATATCTGCCGGAATTTGGCCTTCGTACAACTGATCCAGGACAATAATTATGGTGCTCACGGAAACTCTATACTACTCTATTCTTTTACAGGAATATTCAATGTGGCAAATTAATGTGTACTCAGTCTGGTACCAGCACAATAACACCAAAGACCCTTGGCTATGGTTCTTTTTGGACTAGAGCTTTTTTAAATAATAGCGCAATCATTTGCCAGTAAGTTAACAAATTTCCATGACATATATAATGAAGGAAAAACTAGTATTCGTCTTTAGCTAGTTAGGCGATGCCTGGTTATTGATGGGTTTCAATAAGTGTTATGGGGCAGAATTAAGATGGTGGTCAACCTCAGAAATGTTGACTTAGAAGTCGATTAATAAAATATATCTAGACAGTAATTTGATTTCAGGTCTGTTCAGATCTACCAGCCTGCAGGCATGCCAGAATTGGGTACTGTCTTAGATGGGACAAAATGTGGAAACGAAACGGTAAGTATGGCTTCAAACAAGTATTGTCTTCTGTAAAATTTGTAAAAGAGACCCTGTAAATTACGGTACAACATCAAATATTCTTTGTTCAAATGTGCTTGTATAGAACTTTGCGCTACTATATCTTTATGCCAATATGTAGCAATTAAAATCGTTGGCCTTTTTGTTTAGGTTTGTGAAAACAATGAGTGTGTGTCACTTTCAGTTGCTTATGCTGCACAACCCAGATGTGAAAATGACTGCAATGGGAATGGGGTAATTTACTTCATTTCAATATGTCCAGAATAATCTGTTTGAAAAGACGACCTTAAATCCAAAATGGTACAGGTAAACCTTTCCATTCAACCTTCTTACAACATTTCGCTCTCAATTTGAACAGGTCTGTAATGAGAATGGGAACTGTCATTGTAACCCTGGATGGAAGTGTCCTAATTGTTCTGAAGTGTACGATGGTCAAGGTGGAAGCAGTGATAGTGGTCTCGATTGTGAGCCTGTTACAACCGCATGTCAATGCGTAGACGGCCCTTGCTGTAGGAATTGTCAGGTAGAAAATAAGGATACAGTAACTAGATGAAATTTTATTTAATATGCCTAAAACACTATACTTCATTAAAACTGTTTCCAATCGTACCCAAAACCGAAGGGGAAAATAATAGGAATAGATGAGATCCCTAGAATAAGAAGAAACTGGCATAACACCAGAATGATGTAATCTTCAGGCCTTGTCACTTTCCTTTGCTTTAAAAGTTAATTATTATCTGGATTACTAGGAATAGAATAAATATCCCGAAACGTAGAAATACAGTGTAGGTAGTATTCAATAATAGGCTGGCATTTGGGTCTGAATTACTGAAAATATTTCATCTTTTTCATTCATAATGAATAGGACTTGCTTGCAATCAATCTCCACTAGCTCCCACCAACCTACACACCTATAATGATATCCAGAGTCTTAACCTCCACTTCCAATCAACAGGGACGTAAACCTAATAAAACACTTCTGCTGGTTTATTAAACAATACCTAAAACTAGAATAAAACACTACATTCCGACTATGGTAATACAAAATATTTTTGACGTAGCCTTAGCTAGGACAGGGCCTGTGCAAAGAATGATACCTTTTTTTCAATGTAGTTTGTTGCAAGAGGAACAGTTTGCCGTGATGCTGTAAACTCGTGCGATGTTCCAGAGTTTTGCAATGGGACTAGTGAAGTGGTGAGTGTTAAGCGTATTACGTACTATACTGATATATATTGGAAATTTCACTTTATTAAGTTTGGTACACTACCAGTGCCGGCGCAAGATATTGATATCCCCAGTTGCCTTGGCTACCTGCAGCAAAATGACTTAAAGGAAAACTGATAACTTCGGTCAAAATGTTCTGGTCCAATAAAGCGTCAGAGATGTCGGAGATTGCCAATAAATTGTTAATGATTAACATTCATTAACTAGTATGCATGCGTATAATAGCTAGAAATGTCAATCAATTGCATGCGGTCGAACGGTTTAGAGAGAAGTTTTTGTTGTTGTGCGGAGAGCGAGCTTTATATCGTAAATAAAAGTTTATAATCAAGTGTGAGTGTTGTGAACGTTTTGGGAGGCTATTCACGACACAGTGGCACCTCACGTACGGGATAAATCGTGATATAGCTCGAACAAGAGCAAAAACCCGTGTTTGTGTGATTTGTGAAATAATATGTTATATATAAATCTCGAATATAATATGGATAAACTACTAAATGATCTCGCGAGTAAAGTCAAAGCCCTGAGATTCAGGAAGGAAAAACCGAAGAAGTGATGACTAAACAAGACCGTCAAGCCTCTGAACGCCAGCGAGAATCTATCGTGAATGTCGCCACAGCGATAAACAGTCTTAAAGAGACAATAGAAAAGAAGAAATTCTTAAAGGGCGAGAGCGAAGAAGACGTCGCAGAATGGGCCAAAGAATACGAAGACGAACTGGCTATAGCTGACAAAAATGTACAAACATTTGCTCAACAAATTAAAGAAATCGATCGCCGAGAGCAAGATGAAAAGGCAGCACAAGAGCACAAGAAAAACCTTGCGTTTAAACGAGAATTACTCGAGCAAAAGGCTGAATTTGAGAAAGAACGCGAGAAAGAAAAAGCAAGCGAAGCAGAAATTAGCGAACAATGTAAACAAACTTCTGCCGCCAAATTACCGAAGTTACCAATAACGAAATTCAACGGTAAGTTCGAATCATGGCTACCGTTTTGGGGAAAATTTACATCAGAGAATGACTCAATGTGTCTCAATGAAAATACCAACCTTAACAAAGTTTTCCTACTTAAAGGAATTACTTGACGAATCTGTGCGTTCTGATATTGATGGCCTATACCGTTCACCGATGAGGGGTACTCGAAAGCCAAATATATTCTCGAAGCCGAATACGGACAGTCAGCCGAAGTTGTGAATGCATATATAGTAAATATCAACAATCTACCGGTAATTTCAGGAACAGATCCTGCTAAAATACACGATTTCTATAAGCAACTAAGATATAATGTTCAAAGCCTTGAAACTCTCGGAAAACTAGATGATGTGCGAGGAAATGTGCGAGCAACTTTGGACAAATTAAAGGGAATAAAATCGGATCTAGTTCGCAGTAACGAAGGATGGCAAGAATGGAGCTTTCATGATCTTCTTAAAGAGCTGAAAAAGCACTTCGATTCATAATCATACTTCGATTTGTGAACAATCAGAACAACTGTTAGTGGCCGGCAGCAACACGAACACGCGAGTTACACACCCGGTTGTGATAGTCGAAGTCGAAGGTGTTAAGTGTAGAGCCCTACTCGACACAGGGGCTGGCAGTTCCTATGCCTCTTCCGCACTTTTGGATTGCATTTCAACGCGGAAGTGTATGAAAGAAATACGGAAAATTGATATGATGCTCGGAGTGACAACACGAGAAGTCGAATTATCAACCATTGAGATCATGGGAACATCGGGTAAATTTTCTATGTCAGTCGAAGTCACCAAGGTGAACAAAGGAGAACTTGTATTCATAGACAATCCGAGATATCAGCACATTATTGAGCAGAACCCACACTTGAAAGGTGTCATCATGGAGGACATTGATCAGAAAGAGCGTCTTCCGGTACACATCATTCTAGGAGCAAGTGACTATGCGAAGTTGAAAACCGATCAGCCACCCAGAGTTGGTCAACCGGGACAACCAGTCGCCGAGTTAACACGGTTCGGATGGACCATCATGTCGCCCGGCAAAGAATCCTGCAACATAACAAATATGCTTTTGACCCAGACATCTCAGGCTGATTACGAAGAACTGTGTCGCCTAGATGTCTTGGGTTTAAAGGATACATCCCCCAACGACCAGAGCAGCGTATTTGATGAGTTCAAGGAACAACTCACCCGAGGACCAGGTGGCTGGTACGAGACCGGTCTACCGTGGCGCAACAACCACCCTCAGTTACCCAACAACGAAGCTAGCAGTTTGAGACGAGCAAGCTTAACGAACAGACTCGAGCGTCAGGGTTTGACAACCAAATACGGAGATATCATTGAGGGACAAAAAGCGGAGGGGATAATCGAGAAAGCTGAACAGCCGAGCGTGGGAAGAGAATTCTACATCCCCCACAAAGCAGTTATTCGACCTGATGCAGAATCTACAAAACTCCGAGTCGTCTATGACGCTTCTGCAAAAGCACATAACGGTGTTCCATCACTGAATGAATGTCTACATCCGGGACCTAACTTGCAAAATAAATTGTGGGACGTATTAGTAAGAGGACGCTTCCATCCAGTGGCTGCGGCGGGTGATTTGCAAAAGTATTCGAGAAAACGACCGAGATGCGCTTCGCTTTCACTGGCGTAAAGATCAGCAATCAAAACTAGAGACCTTGCGATTTACCAGGGCTCTTTTCGGGCTTGTGTCATCTCCCTTTTTGCGCGCTTGGGGGAGTCATTGATGCACACCTGAGCAACTGGGAAGAAAGAGAGCCAGAAGTAATAGCAAAGCTTCGTGAAGAGTTGTACGTCGACGATTTGATATCGGGGTCAACATCAGTATCGAAGGCGAAAGAGATTAAAGAGAAAGCGACAAGTATTTTCGAGCATGCCTGTTTCAAGCTACACAAATGGCACTCGAACGAGCGTGAATTAGAAACAGCCCAGCTTGAAAACGGAGATCTTACCAATGCAAAACAGCAATTAGGGACCCCAGAAGGGGGAGACTGTAGTTTACTCGGTCTTACATGGAATAAAGAACGAGATAGAGTGGGTGTTACAATGCCTGCTGATAAGACGGTGTTTACCAAACGGGGCATTTTGGCAAAGCTCGCCAAGGTATATGACCCCTTGGGCTTCGTATCTCCTTTAACACTCACAGGTAAACTTATCTACCGTGCGGCGTGCGACACTAAGAATGCCTGGGACGCACCACTTCCAGATGCCCTCGCAAGGTTGTGGAACAAGTGGGACTTTATCAAGAACCAATCGAAGCCATCCAACTGCATGCATTTGGAGATGCAAGCGGCAACGGGGTTGCGGCGTGTGTTTATGCCGTTGTTGAGCAAGAGCCGGGGACCAACCAAGGCCTGGTCGCGGCGAGATCAAGACTACCAAAACGAGGGTTAACAATTCCGAGACTTGAACTAGTAGCGGCGCACAGTAGGGGAGGCCAAGTAGACAATGCAAAGTTGTGGTGGTATGGTCCTGAATGGCTCTCTAACATAGAACTCTGGTCAGAAAACATAGTGACAGAGCCAACAACTGAGAGCAACGCCGAAGCCAAAGTAGTAAAACAAGTATTCGCAGTGGCTGTTAACGAAGAAAATGATATCGACAACGTATTGCAGAAATTTCCTTTACAGAAAGCTGTAAGAGTGTGTGCTTGGATCCGAAGATTTGCACACAACTCGCTCGGTAGCCGAGGAACAGAACGCATCAAGGGACCACTAACGACGGACGAAACTGAACGCTAGAGACATTTTTGGATCAAACAAGCTCAAGAAAACTGTGATCTCGAACAAGACCGTGTGGCGCTTAATTTACAACCTGGCAATGATGGCGTCCTGGAATGTCGTGGTCGGATACAAGGGGAGTATCCAATTTACCTTTCTGACCATCACCTGTTTACCCACAAAGTCGTTGAAGAAGCACACCTCATTACGCTACATGGTGGAGTCGGGCTAACAATGACCAAAGTTCGCAGTCGTTACTGGGTACCAAGACTAAGAAGACTGGTGAGAAAATTACGCAAGCGTTGTCATGGGTGTAAGAGATTTAGAGCAACTGCTTATTCAACACCACCACCAGGGATCTTGCCAACAACACGAACTCAAGGAATAACCCCCTACCAAGTAATTGGAGTGGACTATGCCAGTCCTCTGCAAGATCGAGTATCCAAGCAAAAGGAAGGGAAGGCGTATGTACTGCTCTATTCATGCAGTTTAACCAGAGGAATTTACATGGAACTTTTGCCTACGTTAGAAACGACAGATTTCCTTGGAAGCCTGAAACGCTTCATTGCACGAAGAGGGAGACCTGAGCGAATCTACTCTGACAACGGGGGAACTTTTATCGGAGCCGCAAAGTGGATAAGAGCCATAGCGAAAGATGAAAGATTGCAAGATTACCTATCGATTTTTTCAGATAAGATGGCAGTTCAACCTAAGTCGCGCCCCATGGTGGGGCGGGCAATTTGAACGAATGATTGGGCTCGTGAAAGCAGCATTAACCAAGACCATTGGAAATGGTTTTCTTCAATGGAACGAGTTGGAGGAAGTGTTACTTGACGTCGAGGTGGCGTTAAATAACCGTCCGTTATCTTACGTGGAGGATGACTTGCAGTTCCCCGTGTTAACACCTAATTCGATGTTGTTTCTAAACAGTAATATCCTACCCGAATTGCAGCCACATAATATCGAGGACGGTGACCTTCGAAAACGAGCGAAACACTTGATGAAATGTAAAGAAGCGGTATGGAGACGGTGGACCCAAGAATATTTGAGAAGCCTTCGTGAAAGACACCGTTCGAAAGCAGAACATCGTGGAGCAGTGCCAGCGGTAGGAGATGTAGTGATTATTGCAACAGATGAGAAAAATCGTGGACGATGGCCGCTAGGAATTGTCGAAGTATTGATTGAGGGAAAAGATGGTAAAATCAGGGGAGCCAAAGTACGCACAGAAAAGTCACAAATTGAACGTGCCGTGCAGCATCTTTACCCACTAGAGCTCTCGTGTGACAAGAAAGAACCAGTTCCAGCAACCCTCAACCCAGAAGCAGATACATTTAGACCGAAACGGGATGCTGCAGTAGCGGCCCAATTGCGTGTCGAGGAGATAGCGGAGGATGAACAATAGACTTATCTTCAAGTGAACATTTGAATACTGAACTGTGAACAGTCAGAACAATTTAGGATATATTGATGTTAACATTTTAGTTCTGTTGTGTCATTGGTCAATCTCCAGTTGTATCGAAGGACAACATTTATCTCAGATTATAGATAAATGAGGGGAGAGTGTCGGAGATTGCCAATAAATTGTTAATGATTAACATTCATTAACTAGTATGCATGCGTATAATAGCTAGAAATGTCAATCAATTTTGTTGTTGTGCGGAGAGCGAGCTTTATATCGTAAATAAAAGTTTATAATCAAGTGTGAGTGTTGTGAACGTTTTGGGAGGCTATTCACGACAAGAGAATGGATAGAGTAGATATTACCCATTCATGTTTTTGCTACATGCACTGTGCTCAGTTGTTCTTGGCAGCTCGCCTGCTCTCCACATTCAATGCGACATAAAATGATAGACGTTGTAAAATTGTTGAAACATTTTGTTCTGCATTCCCGCCACAAAAATCGCTGAAACTTCAGAAGAAATCAACAATCCTCTGTGTCCTTGTTTGGCTTCTTCAGTTCTCCGAAATTACTAGTATCTTTGCCTCTATAGGCTCTGACAAAATTACGGCATGCAAATACATCTCAAATTATTTTATATATAGAAAGTTTTACTAAAAAAGCTACTATTGTTTTATTAAAATTCATAGAAAAAATAAAATGCTAACATACCCTAACACTTCGCCGTGGGACTTAATACAGCACAGTTGTACAATATTACATCCTCACAAAATTCGCCATGTTCTATTTTTTACCGTATGTCCGGACCTGGAACATTCCGACACACGCCCAACCGCATCTCAAGTTCTCCCGATATGATGACATCATTAACCCGTGCATGGCATATGAGGAATATAGTTTTAATCTTATTTAACTTTTTAACCATATTTAAGTGTCCTGCTGATCTGGTGACGGTGAATGGCTTATCCTGTAATAATGATCAGGTGAGATGATGGCCTTCTGAGCATGTTTATTGCGTTTTAAGGTGGGTTTCAGCGCAGGGGACAGAACAACGGGAGCTAGAGGGGCTAGAGGTGGGGTGCTAAGCCCTCCTAAAAAGATCAGAGTTTGAGAACTTAATATATAGGTGTCAGATTCTTCACTGTTATAAATGCCAAATGAATAAAATGACCCGGTGTCTGCATGTCAAATCCTCCCAAGAACGCAGGAAATGCCATTTCAGGGAAACTAGATTTCAATGTTTTCGGGGGAGCATTCCCCCGGACCCCCTAGAGTTGGTCTAGCTTCCCCAACCAAACCAATATTCCGCCGCCTATGGGTTTCAATGGGCATTACGGTGCTGCAAATGGTTGTCAACTTCAGAATTATTACATTTACAGGAGCAAGCAAGTTTGAGTTTTCTATAGGCTTCTTTATATTTCTTCTTTAGGGTTATTGTCATGGAGGAGAATGCAGAACACGTGATGAACAATGTAATGAATTATGGATTGGTAGTATGTATTTGCTTTAATTTTTAAAATTTCCTTTTTAAACTTGATATGGTTTTGAGCTTTTTGATTATCCGCGAATTCTCTTAGGCTACGACGGTGGCGTAACGCTATATCAGGGGGCCCCAGTTCAAACATTTTGAAGGGCCCCTCCCCCTAGTACGAGTGCCGAAGGCACAACCTTGCGCCGAAGGCACGAGCATTCTAGGAGGGTCCGGAGTCATGCCCCCCCGGAAAATGTTTAAATCTAGAGTCTATGAAATGCCATTTCCTGGACTTTGGGGGAAGCCGATTTTACAGAATTCTGACGGACAGAAAACGACATTTACTATATCAAGAAAGAATATATATTTTGTTGTTGCGTTCATGCATTTTTCGTTTCTCAGAGTCTCCCCTGTCAATTTGTTTTTGCTCTACAGTCTGAGCTTGGCTGCCTGGGGGCCCCCCTTTGGGCCATTTGGGTTGGGACCCCCCGGATTCGTCCGGTCTGAACCCATAGTAGTTACGCCACTGGGCTACGATCTCGTATCATTCCGTTTCGGACACATGTTTGCTCGTGAAGTAAATGCAATTCCCGAACAAATTACATTCACGAACGTTTCGGCGAGGACATCGTCCTCGTAGTATATAAGGAGCCACGTCGCGACTAGCTTAAGGTCGTCCCTGATGAAGACATAGACTAAACTTTCGAAACGTCGGTCGTGAATGTAATTTTTCGGGGCTTCTATTTAGATTTTATCTATTTACTTAGACCAGAGTAATGAGCGAAAACATGTCTGATATTATGTCGGGTTGGTGTGAACTGAAAATGTATTTTTTGTACTTGTAAAGGTGCTTCTAAGGCAGATGATCTTTGTTACGAGAGGCTCAACCCACGTGGTGATAGGCATGGTTACTGCAAAAGACGTTCCGATGCTACATTTATGGCTTGTACATCAGAGTAAGTAGGGTTGGAGGTTAGCCCAGACTTCACCATCTATTCTTCGCTATTTTAAAATATTATTTCAACTGACATTCTAATTGATATTATCTCAAACGTCCAGTGCGTGTACTATTTCTCAACACCAAAAAAAGGATAGTTTCTGTTGAATATATACCCAATAACAGATTACGACTTTTATAAGTACGGCTGAATATGATTTTAGTAATTCAGTTTCAAACGGCGGTAAACACTACCTACATACATTACTCTCCGAACAAAAATGTATTCGTAGCAATTGAAAAGAAATGTCAAATACGGAATCCATGCCAGGAAAGCAGGAGACATACCTGGGGCCAGTGCACAGTTGTATGAATACCGGATAGCGCCATTCAGAGAATAGTGATTTTTTCAAGCTGTCTAAAATTGTGAATTGATTGGTGTAATCCAGATTAAACCTTGTATTTGTGAAGTTTCTTTTTATTAATTGTGAAGTCCATTCCCCCATTTTATAGCTTTTGAAGCATTTTCACAACGTTGATAAAATCACTATCTGCCAATCTTCGAATGGTGCTATAGGCTATGACTGTGCAGCCGTGAGGCTGGGATTAGTACGCCGGCCGAAACTAGTGGTCTGGGGACGAGAATGAGTCCTGAAACGAAACTCCAAGTCTGCGGCTTGGGGGACAGATTCCCCTCCCCGATAAATTATTTTTGGAAAATTTGGCTAGTTTACATCATAGCTAGCTCGAACAACTGCCTCTACAGCTTTTTTGGATTTGGCTTGTAATTCCAATATATTCTTAATAATTCAACTAAATTATGAAGTTACATTGTTCGTTCGCGGCAACCTGGTTTAATATCAAACATGTTTTTGCTCGTTAATCCGGTTTAAGTTAATGAATGCAAACCCCGATCGAAACGCATTCACGAGCTTTCCATTCAATTAATTAAACCGGAATATAACGAGCGAAAACATGTCTCATATATAGACTTGTATCCTATTTGGGCATATCTGCCGGAATTTGGCCTTCGTACAACTGGTCCAGGACAATATGGTGCTCACGGAAACTCTATACTACTCTATTCTTTTACAGGAATATTCAATGTGGCAAATTAATGTGTACTCAGTCTGGTATCAGCACAATAACACCAAAGATCCTTGGCTATGGTTCTTTTTGGACTAGAGCTTTTTTAAATAATAGAACAATCATTTGCCAGTAAGTTAACAAATTTCCATGACATGTATAATGAATGAAAAACTAATATGCGTCTCTAGCTAGTTAGGCGATGCCTGGTTATTGATGGGTTTCAATAAGTGTTATGGGGCAGAATTTAGATGGTGGTCAACCTCAGAAATGTTGACCTAGAGGTCGATTAATAAAATATATCTAGACAGTAATTTGATTTCTTAAGGTCTGTTCAGATCTACCAGCCTGCAGGCATGCCAGAATTGGGTACTGTCTTAGATGGGACAAAATGTGGAAACGAAACGGTAAGTATGGCTTCAAACAAGTGTAAGTGTATTGTCTTCTGTAAAATTTGTAAAAGAGATCCTGTAAATTGCGGTACAACATCAAATATTCTTTGTTCGAATGTGCTTGTATAGAACTTTGCGCTATATCTTTATAGCAATATGTTGCAATTAAAATCGTTGGCCTTTTTGTTTAGGTTTGTCAAAACAATGAGTGTGTGTCACTTTCAGTTGCTTATGCTGCACAACCCAGATGTGTAAATGACTGCAATGGGAATGGGGTAATTTACTTCATTTCAATATGTCCAGAATAATCTGTTTGTAAAGACGACCTTAAATCCAAATTGGTACAGGTAAATCTTTCCATTCAACCTTCTTACAACATTTCGCTCTCAATTTGAACAGGTCTGTAATGAGAATGGGAACTGTCATTGTAACCCTGGATGGAAGTGTCCTAATTGTTCTGAAGTGTACGATGGTCAAGGTGGAAGCAGTGATAGTGGTCTCGATTGTGAGCCTGTTACAACCGCATGTCAATGCGTAGACGGTCCTTGCTGTAGGAATTGTCAGGTAGAAAATAAGGATACAGTAACTAGATGAAGTTTTATTTAATATGCCTAAAACACTATACTTCATTAAAACTGTTTCCAATCGTACCCAAAACCGGAGGGGAAAATAATAGGAATAGATGAGATTCCTAGAATACGAAGAAACTGGCATAACACCAGAATGATGTAATATTCAGGCCTTGTCACTTCCCTTTGCTTTAAAAGTTAATTATTATCTGGATTACTAGGAATAGAATAAATATCCCGAAACGTAGAAATACAGTGTAGGTAGTATTCAATAATAGGCTGGCATGGTTTGGGTCTGAATTACTGAAAACATTTCATATTTTTCATTCATGATGAATAGGACTTGCTTGCAATCAATCTCCACTAGCTCCCACCAACCTCCACACCTATAATTATATCCAGAGTCTTAATCTCCACTTTCAATCAACAGGGACGTAAACCTAATAAAACACTTCTGCTGGTTTATTAAACAATACATAATGATAAAACTAGAATAAAACACTACATTCCGACTATAGTAATACAAAATATTTGTGACGTAGCCTTAGCTAGGACAGGGCCTGTGCCAAGAATGATACCTTCTTTTCAATGTAGTTTGTCGCAAGAGGAACAGTTTGCCGTGATGCTGTAAACTCATGCGATGTTCCAGAGTATTGCAGTGGGACAAGTGAAGTGGTAAGTGTTAAGTATGATACAATAGCTTGTTCTCCTTAGTAATGCAGGAATAGAAACTCTTGGGGTCGGAATGCCAGCTCTCTGAACACTGAACCATTGAGACGCCCGATTGAGACACTCAGAAACATTATATGTGTATGTTAGTTATGTTATTTACTTGTGGCAAAGTTAATAAAATTGAAAAATAAAAAATGTAGATATGCCCAACGCGAGATGTCCAATTATACGACAGGTTTTTGAAGCATGATTGCAGGAAGATGTAGGCTGACCAGCCAAGAATGATGTTATGTCTTGTTGTCTTCAGCAGTTTAGGAATTGTAACTTGTGGCGTCAAAATGGAGTCGAAGCACCTGTTCAAAAATTTCTGAATCGAACCCAAAGTCTCTGGTTTGACCTACCAGCGCTAAATGTATTTTCCTTTTGCCATATTTTAGTGTCCTGCTGATCTGGTGACGGTAAATGGCATATCTTGTAAAAATGATCAGGTGAGATACAGCTTACAAATTATATCTTCTGAGCCAGTTTATTTGGCTTTTGGACACCGAAAGCTGGATTTCAGTAAACGTTATGGGGCAGCAGATGATGGTCTATTTTACTCAAAATTGTTACATCTATAAGCAGGAAAGTTTGAGTTTTCTATAGGCTATGACTTTTTTAATATCTTCTTCTTTAGGGCTATTGTCTTGGAGGAGAATGTAGAACGCATGATGAACAATGTCGTGAATTATGGATTGGTGGTATTTATCTGTCTTTTTTTTAACTAGATAAGGTTTGAGCTTTATCACCTTTATGAATATCCGCGAAAATACGCAAAGAAATGGCCATGTCGATGAGCATTTTGCATTGCATGACATCGTGGGGTCATGCAGTCAAGAATTTTCGCGCGCTTTTTGTTTTGCTTTACTTAATTTGAATTATTTATAGCAAACTATTGCTCAAATTGTAAGTTTACTGAAATGTTTTTAATTATGCTTGAGTCATGTAATATTTTTCGGACCTTTAGCTTTTTCTTTACCTCAAATTTCTACAAATAATTAAAATCGAAAGACGAAACTTTGCTGACTATACCTTGAAATAACTCAGTAGTTGGCATCATTAATATTCAGTACACGTCAGCATGTACAATCTACGCACGCTCAGTTAAGATGAGTTGATTTGCCTTAGGTGTCAATTTGTGGCCGCAATTTCCAATCTTGGTTTTCTCTAGCCTGCAGCGCGCGCTCTAAACAAAACTCCCTCCCCCACAATGGAACGCCTGCCACGCAGGCTAAGTTTTCTCTCGCGATATAAGTGTATGCAATTCCTGGAACAAATTACATTTCACGAACGTTTCCAAACTTCAGTCTGGTGTCTAGTTTATAGTGTGCTTTTTAGTGGCAGATAAACATGGAATCATTAAATCAGAGATGGTGATAGTTATCTGCCGCAAGAGTATATTCACTTTGTTGGGAGGTGAATCACTGCAAAAGTCACGTACATGCACGTTGACGAAAACTCCGCAAAATATATAATGCTGTTAATACCCAAAATACACGACTGAATTTAATGAAAATTCCCGAACATCGGAAGGAATATGTCATATATGAAAACGGCAATGTAATTTTTCTAATTCAGTTGTAATTTCTTATCATTTTCCTATCACCAATTCGGAAAAGGTTTGGAAAATGTTTGGATATAATTGCGTTTTACTACATAGCTTCACCAGAACATTGAAAATAACAAGCAAATACCCTTCTATTCCGTACAAGAAGCCCGCAACATCCAACCATATAAACGTGTCCGGACTTTCGAAAGCCCAGAAGTCTAGTACAGTTTTTAGGAGTGATCGTCCCCTCACCCCTAAAAAACACCAGACTGCATGGAGTTTCGAAACGTTCGACGTGAATGTAATTTAATTGTTCGGGCATTTCATTTATTACTTATGTCTGATGTTATACCCGGTTGCTGTGAACTAACAAACTTTATCTTAAAATGTTGTTTTGTACTTATAAAGGTGCTTTTAAAGCAGATAATCTTTGTTACGAGAGACTCAACCTACTTGGTAGTCGGTATGGTTACTGTCAAAAACGTTCAAGTGGTACATATACGGCTTGTACATCAGAGTAAGTACGGTTGGCCTAGATTTGATCATCTATTCTTCACTGTTTTGAAATTTTAGTTCAAAATTCAAATTGATATCTCAAACTTGAGAGTTCAATGCATGTATTATTCTTTAATTAATGTAAATTATATGCCGTGGTTTGTGTAGTACCTAATCGTAATAATAGATTATAAAACCTTACAAATAAACGTACGTAAATTAAGTACAACGGTACCACAGTATAAAGACGACCAGTAGGGCCACTCGGCGATGCAACATGTAGCCGGCTTTTTATGCAAAAATATGCAGTTTACTGGCCAGGAAAGTTAGTCCAGCTTGCTTATTGGCCAGAAAAAGCAATTGACTGGCTGCCAATGCGTAATGAGCGGCCTCGCAAAATTTCAAATGAGTGGCCCTACTGGTCGTCTATATACTGTGACGGTACTACAACCTCACAAGGCAGGCTGTTTATCTCCTCTCCCACCCCAACACAAATATGAATAAACTAAAGCTAATATAATTCTAGTAATCAGTTTCAAACGACCTCCTGGTAAACCCTATATGAGTTTGGGCCATAGTTTCGCAAAGCCAAAAGATCCTGTTCATGTAACAAATTGAAAACACATGCTGTATGAAAAATATCTGCTTGGTGACTGTTAGAAAAATATCTGGGTCAGTCATGTCAAACGAAGCCGATATACTGTAGGTCAAGCATGCGATCGCGTTTGAAAACACTAAGACAATTATCCGCACTAATCGTCTCTATGGAAAGAGAGATTGCCTAGGAGCGTGTCATATTATAAACATAAAACATCATGCTTTGAATAGAGATGACGTCATCCATCAAGTATATAAGAAGTTGCGTTGCGACTTCAGATCATTTTCTAGACCTCAAGAAGGCGTTTGATACTGCATGTGGACCATGAAATATTGCTGTCAAAGTTAGGTGCATACGGTTTTGGGGGTTCTGTTGGCAACTGGTTTAAGTCCTATTTACATGACCGCAATAAAAAATGTTATGTGAATGGTCATCTCTCCAGCGATCGTTTATTGCACTGTGGTATTCCACAAGGAACTATCTTAGGACTTTTGCTTTTTCTAATATACATAATAATAATCTTTATTTATCCATCTTAAGTATAAAAGTACAATGGATTTACAGGTTGATTCAAAATAAGAATCTTAAGTATGTATAGACAAACTAAAAACTATGTGAGTGCACTTGCACGAGCTAAGAAGGAGCGTTTATGTCTTTCAGTTCGCGATAATGTGTTTTTACTATTAATTGTTCGTAAATCGTATGGATTATTTGATTTAAAAAGTCTTGTATGAAAAGGATGGGAAGGATCATTCATAATCTTCCACGCTTCACGTTTCAGAAGTTCTTCTCTTCGATCAGGCTTTGTAGACAGTCATTGTTATAACCAAGAACTCGGAGGCAGCGGGTCTGGGTTCGTTCAATTTCATTTACGAGATAAGTTGGAAGGCCACCCCAGATAGGTGAGGCATATTCAAGAATAGATCTAATATTGGATTTATAAAGGGTAATACCTACTTCCACAGGTAGATTAGCTTTCCTGCATTCTCTTAAGATATATACTTGACGGTTAGCTTTCTGTATAACAGTTTCAATATGATTGTTCCATTTGAGGTTGTTTTGAAACCCCATTCCAAGTAGTTTAAATTTGTCCACTCTTTCAACTAGTTCATCACCGATATAAACAGGAGGAGGTTCCGATACTGATTCCGTGAAGCATATCCACATGTCCTTTGTTTTTTTGACGTTGATGGTCATTTTGTTCGACACTGACCAATTTTGGATAATGTCTAGAGCCTGTTGGACATGGCTTATTTCCCGGCTCCAACTGCTTGATCGAGTGTGCAGTCATCGGCATACTTCGAGGTATCGACGGTTAGGTTTGCAGGGATTTCATCCTCTAAATCATCGATGTATACATTAAATAGCATAGGAGAGATGACCGAGCCTTGCGGAACTCCAGCTGGGCATGGAGCGGATGTTGACAACATTTGAAGTAGCTTTACCTGTTGACTTCTCATGGATAGGAAATCTCGAATCCACAGCCAAAAAGATTTAGTTATGTTGATAGAGGCCAATTTAGAAAGGAGAATTCGGTGGTCCACCATATCAAACGCTTTGCAGAAGTCAATGAAAATAGCATGGATACCTTTTCTGCCATGCGCAGTGTTATCAGTTTTATCAAACCATTTTTGTGAAGTTTCAATCAATGCTGAAATTGTTGAACGGCCCTTGAGAAATGCATGTTGGTTATCTTTTAATGTAAGATCTGCACAATTTAATTGCAATTGAATCTTTTCCAGCACTTTAGCTAACTGTGGAAGCACAGAAATGTTTCGGTTTCAATGTTTTTCGGTGGGACAATTTTAGGCACAGGGGTTATTAGAGCTTGTTTGTACAAGGTGGGATATTTACATTGAATTATACTACTCGTGATGATGTTATGTGCTACGAGAGCTAAGTCTTCACTATACTGCTTCAAGAACCACGCAGGGATTCCATCAATGCCAGTCGCCTTCTTCACCTTTAATGCATTAAGGGCCTTTTTCACCTGACCTATCGATGGTATGGGGGGATCAATTTCTTTAAGATGGTGTCGCACATTATTTAGGTCATAACTAGCAGCATTGTCTAACATCATTCCATTCCAAGGGGCGGTAAAAACGGCCTGTAATTTTTCAGTCAGTTCAGAAAGATCGTAGTTTTGGCACCCGTTTGCTGGAAGATTGGATGTACCATCCATGCCAACTAGTGAGGAGATGGACTTAAACCATTTACTAGAGTTATAAATGACTTACCAAATTGCCTAACGCACTCCCAACCACGTATGTATGCCGATGACACTAACTTAACATTTGCTAGCAATAACGTGTATGAAATAGACTATAAACTTAATCAAGATCTTGATAATGTCAATAAATGGCTTATCGCCAATAAGCTAACTCTGAATCAATCTAAAACAGAATTTAAGCTAATTGGGTCAAGACAAAGATTTAAAACACTTTACACTCAGCTCCATCCTTAGCAATCAATTGGAATCCTATTAGTCAGGTTTCTCAAACGAAGTCCCCCAGTGTGCACATTGACCAGAACCTGTATTGGAATGAGCACATTAATGAATTAACAAAAAAGATTGCTTCTGGTATTGGAGCTTTAAAACGTGTATGATCCTTTGTTCTCGCTTCAACGCTGAAGCTTATTTTTAACCGTCTCTGGTTCAATCACATTTCAATTACTGTTGCTCTGTTTGGGATAACTGTAACAAAACCTACGCTGATAAGGTTCAAAAATTACAAAATCGCGCTTCTAGGGTATTAACATTCTCTAGCTATGACTCTTATTGGTCTTGCTCCCGACTACATGCATTCCATGTTTACAGACCGTGACAGTGTAACCTCAATTCAATTGCGAGACACTGATAATAAATTAGCTGTTACTATGCCCCGCACAAACTATTTTAAAAACAGCTTTAGTTCTAGTGGTGCCGTGCTGTGGAACAGTCTTCCAATCGGGTTACGGCAAACAGAGTCCCTCGACAATTTTAGAGCTGGCTGTAGTAGTCACTTATGAATTGTAATTGTAATTTTAGTGCACGGCCCTCGTGGAAAGCAGGTGTATTTAGTAATAATTAGTTAAGTTTTGTATATAGTTGTAGGGTAATTAACTGGTTGTATTTTTACGGAAATCCTGATGAGATTACCGTGCTTAAATAAAGTTTTATTATTATTATTATTATTACCCCTGATGATTTCGCCATTTTCCCGGCTGACGAAGACACTAGACCGGAGGTCGCAACGTTGGGTTGTGAATGCAGTTCGACTTGGATTTGCATTCATTTACTTAAAGCCAGAGTAGCGAGTGAAAACATGCCTGATATATATGACCGGATTTTAACCTTCGTAGAACCGGCGCAGGACATTATGGTGGTCACGATAAATCTATACTACTCCTTTGTTTTACAGGAATGTTCAATGTGGTAAATTGATGTGTATTGGTAACAGCACAATAACACCAAAGTACCTTGGCTATGGTTATTATTGGACTTACTTATTTGTTAATAGAACAATCCCTTGTCGGTAAGGGTTAAAACTTTTTCCACATAATCAACGAAAAGCCGTGACATCTTTTTTCTTCAGTTAGTTAAGTAGTTATGGATAGTTTTCATTAAGTGATATGGGGCAAAAAATAGTGGTCTACCTTTTTTATAACAGGAGCATTTCTATTTATTGTCCACCAAATACAACACTACTACCTACAGTATATGAATTAATTAACATTATTTTTTCACTCGGATTACTACCGTTTTACCACAACTGATGTGGTACTGCACAATAATGCTTAGTGAAACCCGTCTATACGGAGTAATTTGATCTCTTAAGGTCTGTGCAGATCTACCGGCCTCAAGGCTTACCAGAATTGAGTACTGTCTTAGATGGGACAAAATGTGGAAGCGAAATGGTAAGTATGGCCCTGACAACAACTTCTAATATTCTTTGTTCAAAGGTGCTTATAGAACTTCACGATGGATTTTAATGCCAGAATACCATTTTAAAAGAATATAACTTAAATCATTGGCATTTTTGTTTAGGTTTGTCAAAACAATGAGTGTGTGCCACTTTCAGTTGCCTATGCAGGACAACCAACATGTGCGAATAACTGCAACGGGAATGGGGTAAGTTTTTATCTTTCTTTACTTCCCTTTCATCTCCGGTAACTAATCGTCGAAAATTTTAAATTAATCTGTACAGAAAATCCATACTTTCCAAATGGTAAACGTTAATATTTGTACTCAGCATTTCTATACTTTACAACTCTCACTTTGTAAAGGTCTGTAATGAGAATGGCAACTGTCATTGTAATCCAGGTTGGAAATGTCCAAATTGTTCGGAAGCCTACGATGGTCTAGGCGGAAGCAGTGATAATGGTCTCGAGTGTGATCCTGTGGCAACAACACCAGCAAACACAACTAAAACAACCAAAGCCGTTACAACTGAAACCTACCCATGGTCAACTGAAACAACAACTACTAAAGCATCCTTAACCACAACTGAAGCAACAACAGTTGAATCAACAACAACTGAAGCAACACCAACTGAAACTTCAACAACTGAAGCCTCAACACCTGAATCAACAAAAACTAAAGCAACAACAACTGAAGCAACAACTGAAACAACAACAGTTGAATCAACAACAACTGGAACTTCAACAACTGAAGCCTCAACACCCGAAGCAACAACAACTGAAGCAACAACAACTGAAGCAACAACAGCTGAATCAACAACAACTGAAACTGTAGCAACAACAACTGAATCAACAACTGAATCAACAACTGAACCAACAACAACCGATGCCTCAACAACTGAAGCCTCGACAACCGAAGCATCAACAGCTGAAGCAACAACAACCGAAGCCTCAACAACTGAAGCCCCGACAAACGAAGCCTCAACAACTGAAGCCTCAACAAATGAAGCCTCAACAACCAAAGCCTCGACAGCTGAAGCAACAACAACCGAAGCAACAACACCCGAAGCAACAACAACCGAAGCAACAACAACTGAAGCCTCAACAACTGAAGCCTCGACAGCTGAAGCAATAACAACCGAAGCAACAACAACTGAAGCCTCAACAACTGAAGCCTCAACAACTGAAGCCTCAACAACTGAAGCCTCAACAACTGAAGCGCTAGCCTCAACAACCAAAGTCTCGACAGCTGAAGCAACAACAACCGAAGCCTCAACAACTGAAGCAACAACAGCTGAAGCAACAACAACCGAAGCCTCAACAAACGAAGCTTCAACCACTGAAGCAACAACAACTGAAGCAACATCAACCGAAGCAACAACAACCGAAGCTTCAGCAACTGAAACTTCAACAACCGAAGCCTCAACAACTGAAGCTTCAACAAGCGAAGCCTCAACAACCGAAGCCTCAACAACTGAAACAACAACAACTGAAGCAACAACAACTGAAGCAACAACAGCTGAATCAACAACAACTGAAACTGAAGCAAGAACAACTGAATCAACAACTGAACCAACAACAACCGATGCCTCAACAACTGAAGCCTCGACAACCGAAGCATCAACACCTGAAGCAACAACAACCGAAGCCTCAACAACTGAAGCTTCGACAACCGAAGCCTCAACAACAGAAGCCTTAACAACTGAAGCAACAACAGCTGAAGCAACAACAACCGAAGCCTCAACAACTGAAGCCTCGACAAACGAAGCCTCAACAACTGAAGCCTCGACAACCAAAGCCTCGACAGCTGAAGCAACAACAACCGAAGCAACAACAACTGAAGCCTCAACAACTGAAGCCTCAACAACTGAAACCTCGACAGCTGAAGCAACAACAACCGAAGCAACAACAACTGAAGCCTCAACAACTGAAGCAACAACAGCTGAAGCTACAACAACCGAAGCCTCAACAAACGAAGCTTCAACCACTGAAGCAACAACAACTGAAGCAACATCAACCGAAGCAACAACAACCGAAGCTTCAGCAACTGAAACTTCAACAACCGAAGCCTCAACAACCGAAGCCTCAACAACTGAAACAACAACAACAACAATAACAACAACAACAACTGAAGCGACAATAACAGAGCCGATAACAACCGAAGCAACAACAACTGAGGCTGATACAACACCAGCTCCGAGTAAGTTTTCTTCTTGCTTGTATTTTCAATTATGGTTCGGTTTTCAAAGAACTCCATTATTTAAATTTTCTTGTAGCCGAGAAGTACCGAGGACTGATAATCTTAGATATTCCGTACCCTACGTTTCTACGAGATCCGGAGAGTGCGAAGTCAACATCGTTTAAAAGGAATTTGGAAGACCTGGTTAGTACAAAATTATTAAATATTTTGATTTTCTTGATAGTTACGATAGAATAATTTTCATTCTTTTTAGATTAACCAAATGTATTCAAGTAACAGTGACTTTGTTCGTGTCACAATAAATGGATTCAGGTACATTTGTACACTTAGTTTAGGATCAATTAAACCTTGTTCGCGCGACAAGCGCAAAAATATTCACGCAGTATGACCAGTATGATACTAACCAGCATGATATGAACATACAGGGTGTCCCAAAAATGCCCCCCGCTATGCTTTGAATATTACTACGTTAGCTTTGATATAAGTTTCAGGTTTTTATATTGGATGGAATAACTAGCATATCGCTGTCAATAACTAACCGTTTGCCTTCTAAAATCACTTAATAGAAAGTGACGACACCAATTTTGCAACCCGTCCAAATTATGGAAATATTATGGTCAAAAGTGTTTAAATACATCTAGAAAGGATTTTTATAGAGAATACCTAGCTACCTGTAGTCCCTATAATCAAGACTCGTTTCATGTAAAAATAGATAAAAAGGAGGCAAAAGTCCTGGCAGAGTGGGGAAATGCTCAGAATTTGCTGCTTTCCTTCCTTGCATTTGTCACAAAACAGCAAATTCAGCCCATTTCCCTTTCCCTGCTCGGGCTTCTGCCTCATTTTCATTAATTTTTAAAGTTAACAAAAGTTCTATGTTAGAGACAACAAATCATGAGTTTTAGAGTGATAGATTGCAATTTTCTTTGAAAATACTTCCTAAAAGTTTCGAAATACTTTTGATCAAATTTTTATAATTTGGACAAGTCGCAATATTGGTGTCGCCACCTAAAGTGATTCTAGAAGGCAAATGGTTAGTTATTTAGTATGTTTGTTTCATCTTGTTAACCTAGTTAGGTGTTCTAATAATTCATTATTTTGTGGTTATGTTTGTTTTCTGTAGACAAGGAAGTGTTTTTGTTAACTTTACCCTTGAGTTCAAATCAGCGACCAATTCGTCTCTAGAAGATTTGCAGCAAGGGACATCAAATGGAACACTTGGCGATTTTGCAGTGGTAGAAAACAGCCTTAGTCTTGCAAATGAAGGTATATTATTGTATTTTGTAACGAGCTCTATTGTCTATTCAGAGGAAAATTGTATAGATTATATAAATGTTGCTATATTACAAGTTCCAGTACAATCTTTATATTACAATGCTTTAAACTTCGCACTAAACCATGTCATATTAAAAATAATAATGCTTTTCATTTGACCATTAACTTAAATCAGATTTTGGAGTTTCGGAGAGTTCTAGATGTACAATCTTATTATGTGGCCAGGGTTCTGAAAACATTCTTCGTCGCGAACTTTGTGGCCAAGGTTTCCTCTCAAAACTATTTTAATTGCTGTAATGCCCACGGCTATAATTCTATTAGCATCATTCAGTAATAGTTTTCTATTTTCCATTCTAGCTATCACGTGCGAGTCAAATCCTTGTCATGCTAATGCAATATGTAGTGATACTGATGTTTTCTATACATGCACGTGTAATTCAGGATATTTTGGTAACGGCCTCAAATGTCAAGGTATGGGAAGTGCTTGGGGGTTTTGTATTATACACGTACAAAAGCGCAAACTGTTGCAGACCTGCGAGCAAGTTGAATCAAGTCTGTTATTGATATCAGGTTGTATCCACACTCATTGTTTGGAGTTGTTCTTCAAAGTCGCAAGGAGGTTGTTAACATCTTGTTATCAAGCTGTTATTCTTTGTGTTAAGCTTGTTACGAAATTTGTTGCAACATGTCTGGTGTAACATGCTCGGAACAAGTTGTTATCAAGTGAAAATATAATCTGGCAGCATCTTGTTCAGTTCAAACCAAACCACTATTTAAATTTGAATTTGAATTAAAAGTCAAGAATTCTCTATAACGAAGACAAGGCTTTAGCCATCTATTTTTTCACTTTACCGATGAAATCAAAATGTGATTCCACTACACCAAAACTATTCCTTAAATAAAATTTAGAATTTGTTTAAAGCAAAAGCCACTATGAACGGTTTCGATTAACGGTTCACATTAGAAAATACGAAAATTCAAATTATTCAATAATCATTTGAATCATTTTGTTAAGCAATCAAATGTGATTCAAGTCCCTGTGATAAAAATGCCATTTGTGAAGAAACTGAAACTTCATATACTTGTTCTTGTCGCTCTGGCTTTATCGGAGATGGTTACAGTTGCCAAGGTATGAACGTTAAATTCGTGGTAGCTGAAAGCACAGTCGTCTTTGCCACCGGGCTCGATACCTCCAGGGGGTGATATTCGCAATTTGTCAGTTGTTTTGTGCATGGTCCTTTCACATATATACCACTGCTGTTCGATGCCTGCAATATGCTGTTGTCTGATTGGCATCTTGCAGTTTGACTCTACCAACAATCATCGCAGTTTTCTCCGGATACTCCGGTTACATCCTGGGCCTCTAGGGAGAACGATTTTGAAATTAAGTTTCCTTTTGCTGTACCAACATTGGATATATAAGGAATGGATCTTTATGGACCTTTTGAGAGAACAATATCTAGAACTGATCGATCATAGGGCTAGGCAATATCAAGTAAATGTAAATTTAGTTTTATTAATATTCGACTTTCAGAGAAAAACTGACAGTATATGGTTTAAGTAAATCTATGGTGTAAAGTAAAGTATTCTTTTTTGCCAACGAGGCCTATTAATTTTAATGTCATAAAAATTTTCTAGCTGTGAAATGCAGTTCTTTTCCATGTCATACCAAGGCCATATGCGAGGATACTGAAACCTCCCATACCTGTTTTTGTCCATCCGGGTTTACTGGAGATGGCACGGAAAATTGTTTTGGTAAGTGATACTATAAATGTAATATTAGCCTTATTTTTTCATTGACTAAGTATAAGAGTTAATTACCAAGAAGCGAGTCCTGCCGATCTTTCCTGGCGATACAGTACTCAGGAGGGCAAATCAGTGAACTAGGTATAGCTGAATGGAGCCACGTTTCAGATATAAAACAGAGATCAATATTGTTACTATTAAGTTCAGTGTAGAGTGCAGGATAAGCATCCGGCTTAGCTAGCGACCTAGCATTCAGCACCAAACATTTGTGAATTTGTCTAGGAGGCTATTAGCCAAATACAGTCAACAGTACAAGGCATAGCCCGAAGGTTTTTTAATGTATTTGGATCAAAGAGCTTTGTGGTATTAGAGCGCTCTGCATGATTTGGATAAAAAGGCGAGGTTCGAGGTAGTGAAATGACTTATAACATGATTGACAAGATTTTATCAAAAGACAATCAAAATACAATGCTTTCAAATTGAATGACTTCATTTTTGGCACCCTTATTGTTTATAATGCATGGTGATTGTCAATGCCAAGAAAAACAATAGACACAGTGTACCATGTACTGGATGACAACACAATCTATTTTTATTTTAACAGCTTAATTTGGCACACAACATAGACTAATACACTTAACAAACATGTGAATAACACTATCCAAAAAGGTTCCAAAAGTGGCGAATCACAAACGAGACCAGGTCCAGGTGCGTGGCGACCGGGGGAGCGTGGGGGTGTGACTCCCCCCTCCAATAATTCTAAATATTACAAAGTTGGTCAAAAAATGGTTCGTTGTTGGTCAAAAAATATTACAATACGTTCAAATTTTCAAATATTATGCGCTCCTGAGTATGTAGAATTACTAGTGGAGTGTAGCATACACGCATTGCCTCAACATCATTCTTGGATCCTTTCTATCTTATAAAAAGTTTAAAAATGCCTGCATTCGAAAAACTTACTAAAAACAAGATGGAGTGTCATGACAATAAGGGCAAATTAATGCTGTTTGGGTCAGTTACGAAGAAATTTCATTGTTAAATTGTAATTGCTAAACATGCTTGTTAGCAATGTAACATTTATAACCCTTTCAGAGTTGAAGTGATATTTGCGTAGTTCAAAATGAACGTTAGAGACGGCTTAGCACACGATCGTTTTTATCTAATAAACCCCAGGCCAATGCCAAAATATAAGCAAAAACGGGGAAAATGACTTAGTTCAGAAAAGAGTTATGATATTCCCACAACAAAACGTTGCTTTTATACCAAAAGCTTGGTCCGTTTAGATGGGATATAATATCAGCTGACTCATTCCAAATGCCGGCTGGAGCCAGTCACCGCCGGGAAGAGATGGAAAGACATGAGAATGTTTCATACACAACACCAAACGTTAATTGAATGATATAAGCTTGCATCTTTTTAAACAACACGTGCTGTGATCATGAAATTATACTTTCAACCGTCTTTGTCAATACAGAGAGTAAACATTATATCCATCTATTGGAACTTGTTATCTTATCAGTGTGTAATTTTAGTACTAACCTCAAAATACTTCACCAAATTACTTTACCCCAGTGAACTCTAATGCTTCAGTCATTTGAAACCACAGCCCCACACCCCCGGGACATAGCGGGGAATTTAACACTAACCAAGTGTTAAAAAACATTAATTCCCCCGCCCCTGGGGCAAACTGGTCTGTTAAAACCCCCGTACAGCCGGGCTTCAGTATACCTAAACTATAAATACAAGACAAATTCCGCATCGTGCATGCATTTGAGTTACCTGTCTTCCGCAACTAAATGCAACTTCCAGATTGAATTTCCATCAAGTATTCGAAGTCAGTGTTTAAATACTGTATGTACCTATCAATTACATGGCCCTACCTACAGATTAGTCACCAAGTCTGCCTCAGCTTGCTGTGAGTCTCCGGTTATCCCCGGTGTATTTATATATAGCAGTTAATGACCCAAGCTGTTGATATAAAACCATATTTATAAAAACACAATTCAAACAAAACATATTTTGTGGGAGAAGGGGTTCTGGGGTGTGAAGACTCATATTATGACAAACATCATCCCTACTCACGTCACACCTTAAGCTGAACTGATTGACTGAACTGAATGCTCTGACCATAAAGCAGAGCCTTGCCAGGGGTAGCTATTCCCTGACGACCCTGAACCAAGAAACACTTGGACAGTTCTTAACCTGACCAAGGGGAATGAAACCCCTATGGACAGTCCTTAACCTGACCCAGAGTGCTAGACCCATACGGGCAGTTCTTAACCTGACCAAGGGGCGATAAACCCCTATATGGACAGTCCTTAATTATATGGTATATGTGTGACGTATATTGAGTCTATGGGCCTGAAGTTGACATTTTGCAGACTTCAACCCGAACCACAAATTTATTAACCAAAATAACAAAATAGTCTGCGACCGAAAACGTTAGTTTTTAACTATATACATACTAAAGTAAAGGCATTATCTAGCAACAACATTGTTTGTGTCTCTTTCCAAAATGTCCTTTCTCGAGTCCTTGATCCAGTATATGGTGTTGAAGACAGTTGATGATAGCTGCTTCCATTTTTATATAATAGCTATTATTTCCACTGATATATTAACTACCAATATTATATCGATGAATTTGCAATTTTGAACATATTAAAGGTAACTCTAACTTAGAGCAAACGTCAGGCTGAATAGCCAAGGAGGTGGGTGGGTGGGAAATTATTTCAATAACTCGAGTAAGCGAAGCGCTCAGTATAAATGATATGATCTTGTTAGCATCCTGCAAGTTATGCGCTAATTAACTTGTATTATATTGCGCGTTATGATTGGTCAATTTGTTAGTAGGAAGCGTTAGCATGCAATATCAAGGGCTGCTCACGTGAAATGATTAATGATCTTTGAACTATCTGTCAATAAGTAAAACTAAACAATGCATTCCTTGAGGCCAGGACGGAAGGAATCACCGCCTTTGAGACAGAAACTTATCTGATATCTTGCTTAACATACTAGCTTCAACGCGTTGTCTCATTAACTTAAATTTATATTGTCTATAAATTTGCTTTAATGACCCAAGCTGTTGATATAAAACCATATTTATAAAAACACAATTCAAACAAAACATATTTTGTGGGAGAAGGGGTTCTGGGGTGTGAAGACTCATATTATGACAAACATCATCCCTACTCACGTCACACCTTAAGCTGAACTGATTGACTGAACTGAATGCTCTGACCATAAAGCAGAGCCTTGCCAGGGGTAGCTATTCCCTGACGACCCTGAACCAAGAAACACTTGGACAGTTCTTAACCTGACCAAGGGGAATGAAACCCCTATGGACAGTCCTTAACCTGACCCAGAGTGCTAGACCCATACGGGCAGTTCTTAACCTGACCAAGGGGCGATAAACCCCTATATGGACAGTCCTTAATTATATGGTATATGTGTGACGTATATTGAGTCTATGGGCCTGAAGTTGACATTTTGGGAGACTTCAACCCCACAAATACACAGAATGTGTATTCCCCATAGACGAAAAGACCTTCTCCCCATTTTTTAAAATGAAGAATTGTTATGTATTTAGCCTTATTGTTAGAGTGGCTGATTTGAGCATTACCATCACTCATATTACAGCTGGAATGTCAGGGAGGCCAGGAAAAACCTACGATACAGGAAACCTGGATGGGGCCAAGACAATTGACCAGCAGCTTCCCCACAAAGCTTCTATCTTACAAGTTCTCGATTGGAGTGTTGATAACACGACAAACAGAGCTGACTATATCAAGACATACGTCTTTTTATTTATTTGTTTATTTGAGCATTCTTTAAATCGTTTTGTTTTCTTGTTGTGATTGTTCACTCGATAAAAACCAAAATTATAGTATGATGTTGTATACATGCAGGCATTGACATTGGAAAGTAGCTTGAGCCTCGGCTTTAGATATTTGGTTTCATGCAAACAAAGCAAATATAATGCGGATCATGCATAAAAAGTGCAAACAAATTTTGTAGGCATATAGATCATATGTGTATTCAAACTAGAACTCTTTCTATATCTGAAACAATATATTATAGAAATGTATCCACATTCAAGCAACATCAGATCTTACAGAATGTGATTCAATCTTATGTTATAACCACAAACAACTTATTGTATTGGCATGCTTTCAAAGGATGAACTATTGTTATCAATTACTTTAATCTTTATAATGACTGACTAAATTAATTGAATTGGCGTAGCACAATAGGCCTATATTGCCTGTATACTTCATTTAATTTAAATATGTGCTATGTCCCTAACCAAATAAGGTAGAAACTAAATACAAATCAAATCAATGCCAATTTCCCACTGCAGGAAAAAATAAAAAATAAATAGATTAATTTATTAGAATATGTATAGTTAAAAACTTGGAGGCAATCAGTGAAACAGATCGAGACTTGCGCCAAACTCATTTCGTGAGGAATGCAAGTTTTGGAGTGATATATAGTCGATGAATCACAATAATTATAGAAATATATATACTGCCAAACTATATCTATCTATAACTTGGAGCTTAAGATTAGCTCCGTTTCAGTAAAAACGAATAATATAGTAACAGAATTATATAGCTATCATTCACGAGTAGATATATGTAAACAGTTAGGCAAACCCCTCCCGACTATTTCTCAAATTAACGTAAGTGCATGTACAGTAAGTGTCGTGAATGCTGATATAGCATACCAAATCAAAGTATACTTTTGTCGGGGTATGTTTTAGTTTTCGATATATACTGATGTGTGGACTATGCCTGTGGTATACATCTTACAAATAGATTGAAATTTGAACTAAGTAACTATAAACTTTATCATCATTATAATTCATGCAACAAGATAGGTGCAGCCAATTTAGCGATCATGGTTGGATGAATGATATTCTTTTCTATATTTATGATTATAGGGGTGTATATAGTGTGTGACAAAGCTGCCGAGCTTTTCCGGCCTCAAAACAATGATCGAACTTTGGACTCAAATACGTCAATCAAATATATTACCAGCTGCATGCGCATTAACAAAACGAGACATACTAAATGTATCGATAGACAGATACAGTCAACTCTCGTTATAGCGCACATGAATTTTTTATGTTGGTTTAAAACGAAATATAACGCAATCAATTGAATTCGCCTGTATACTTACAATACCCAAGCTAAGCGATGGCAAATCCCCCCTTAACTACACATTTTGTATCAATCAGTGGTATAATCCAATTCCTTGTTAATCCCAGTGTTATATGACATCCACATCTGGTCGTAGCGTTTCTTTCTGTTATAATGCCGCCGCAGCCACTCCGTTGCGTAGGACCAACTTTATACGTATTTAAACTGATATATTTCTTTGTTCATGAGAGGAATAGATGCCCCGGCGGCGGCGGTACTTAATTGCTCCGCGTTGTCGTTGAGTTCTGTTTGACTAAACTGCGTCGTCGTTCGCCATACACCCGTTGTTGCATATATACGGTAATATGTACCATCTGAAATCGCTGTCCAAAGTAGTTCGCGTGCATAATCAGTAGTAGACTTTCATTCTTGAAAATTCGTTTCGTAACTTGAGTAAGTAGCGTTTCTTTCTATTCTAATGCCGACGCAGCTATTCCGTTGGGTAGGACTAACTTATACGTATTTAAACTGATATATTTCTTTGTTCATGAGAGGAACGGATGCCGGTACTTGCTTCGCGTTGCCGTTGAGTTCTGTTTGACTAACTGCGTCGTCGCGTCCACACTGCCTGTTGTTGTATATACACGATAATATGTCCATCGTTAGATCGCGCACCGCCGCATCATACCATCGCCGTCCAAAGCAGTTCGCGTGCACAAACGGTAAACTTTCATGTTGAAAATTATTTCAATAACTCGAGTAAGCGAAGCGCTCAGTATAAATGATATGATCTTGTTAGCATCCTGCAAGTTATGCGCTAATTAACTTGTATTATATTGCGCGTTATGATTGGTCAATTTGTTAGTAGGAAGCGTTAGCATGCAATATCAAGGGCTGCTCACGTGAAATGATTAATGATCTTTGAACTATCTGTCAATAAGTAAAACTAAACAATGCATTCCTTGAGGCCAGGACGGAAGGAATCACCGCCTTTGAGACAGAAACTTATCTGATATCTTGCTTAACATACTAGCTTCAACGCGTTGTCTCATTAACTTAAATTTATATTGTCTATAAATTTGCTCTGTTAAATCCCGGATCAATTCCCCGGTTATAAAAACATTTAGTTAATTCCACCGCCCTCCGGGGCATAACACGTTGTTAAATATTTTGGGCTTTGGGCTCACGTTTTAGAAGGAATAAAACAAGGACTAAAAGCTGAGGATAAATAACAATACCTGCGGTTTAGTACAAAATAAGTTTTGGGACTGTCAAACTGTTTTATAGTATATTTTTATTTTATTAGTTGAAGAGCGAAGTTTCCTTCGGCACGTCCAAACTTTCATCATTTTTTCAAAATACAAAAGTAAAACTCCTCACATTTTGCTGCAAATAGATGTAAAACAGTCAGAACTAATTGGAAAAACAGGTTTGAATCCCAATCATTGCAGTCTTTCCATGGAAAAAGTGTTTCTCTTGCAAATTTTTGCTAAAAAACAAACTTTCGACTGATTTTTTCTCACTCCTCGAAAACTGTCCTTAGTCTTTTTGAAAGCTGATTTTCCCGCGCGTCGGCTTCAACCAATCATAGGACTCATCATAGGAGTTATCGTTCCAGTTTACTTAGAGTTCACTGCTTTACCCTTCACTGTTCTAAATGCGACCTCGCATGGCCATTTTCATTTGTTTGTACCGTACCGGAACATACACCAAACAGCATCTGTGGCCATCACTGGTGGCCATCCCTTAATTGCACTGTTATTAATCGCATGGCTGGTACTAATATCCCATCCGAGATTGTAACCCTCGCCCGGCAGGGACTGCGGCATGCGGCTACACCGGCCTCAGGCGAAGGGATAATATTTAGATCCCAGTTTTAACCTCCAGTTCAAGTTATTGTTTTGTGGACGTCAAGCAAATTCTAGAGTGCCAATCAGAGATGACCTGTACCTCATTCATTTCGAATATTATTTTGCAGATATTGACGAATGCCGGGGTCCTGATATTTGTAAAGCAGGAGATCTATGTCAGAACATGGAAGGTTCTTATCGTTGTACGCCAGGTAAAATAATCTTCGTTAATAATTCATGAGCAAAACCAGAGTAGAAAAGGTCCATAAAATTGATTGAACCTTCGCGTTAAAATAATTAATAAAAACTGGTTCGTTAAGACATTGCTGCAACTTGTAACAAAGCTGACTTTACATGACCCATGCTTGTGCATATCAATCTTATGGCTCACAATGAGTAAGGTGCAACAAGATGGAATAAAATGCAATAGACAAAATTGATGTGTGAACACTGAAGAGAAAAGCCAAATCTGATGACGTATGATGTGTCATGGAAAAGCTTGCAAAGACATTTATACATGTTTTGTAACTTATATGCACAGCTTCTGCGTGAAATTCTTAATTGGTATGCGTTGAAATCAGATTTTGTTGCGTCTTGTAGCAATTTTGTTCCTCTTATTATATCATATTAACATCCTTGGTTAATTAATAGCCAGCTCAAAAATCGTTCTTATTTTCCTATTTAAGGTGTTTCCTACCGTGTTCAATTGACAATTATCACAGTGTTTACAGAAGATTTGAATGACATATATAATGAGAAGTTCATGCAACTTGAAATCCAAGTAACAATGGCGGTAAGACAATATAAATGAAACAGGAAGATAAGGAGTTAACACCACTTTGTATTTTTTTGCAGATTGCATTGTGCCAACAACACAAAACCTTGATGCAATTGATTGCTTGTAAATATTCAATTTTCAAATCCATAGAATACAAAGTGCTGCATTTCTGACGGGGTGTGCTAGAAGAACAAAACTTCCTCCTCCCCGAGATAACTTCACTGGTACATCTTGCTGTAACTCTAGGATATTCCTGTGACATATATTCCAATCTTATAACTCTCCTGATGGCTGCTATATCCTTTACACTTAAAATATTTTCCTACGCCATTGCTGATACCTTCAATATTTATATTATAGTTTGATAAAGCCTACAGTAATAATCCATTCTATATTGGCATTAATGTCAACAGCTTTAGGTAAGTAAGGCTTCGCATGCTTGCAGTCAGTCTGTCGGTAGGTCTGTTGGTCAATCAGTCGGTTGGTTTGCCGACCAGCCAGCCGGTGAACCAACCAGTCAGTTAGCTACCTGCCTCAATTTTTCTGCCTGTCTTTCTATTTATGACAATTTATTGTTCTTTTTCTATATTTTTATATTTAGTCCTGGAAGTATTAATGCAAATGTGACAGTGCTTTTCAAGGAGCCTACAGCTGCACCATTACAAGAAATTGAAGAGGCTATTTCAAATGGAACTTTTGGAAATTTTAATATCTCTGAAATACGTCTTTTATCTTCAGGTAAGGTGTGATATTGTCAAGTATATCAGGCAGTCGACCAGTCAGTCTGTGATTAAGCTTCACGTTTTTCATATTTTCTTTCTTATCTTAAAAATCATCACAAATTACAGTTTGAAAATGGAAAGTTCATTTTCCCTTTATTGCCTTATAGTGTAAAATTTTTCCGCTTCGCCTGGCGTTTGTCGTTTGATGTACGAACGCGAAGCTTAAACTCTCTATAGTCGGTCGTTCGGTCGGTCGTTTCAGCTCATATCTTCGGTTCATCGGTTGGTTTAATAGACTATAATAATTGTCAATCAGTCAGCTGGTCTTGTCCATGTCGGTCAGTTCATTGCAATTATTATAAATCAACTAAGTGCCTCTTACTTTTTCTAGATGAAGATTCAGGCATGTTTGGTAAGTATGTGTTTTGAGTCTGGTTCGTTCCTTGCGGATAGATTAAAATTTTGTCTTTTGAGTGAAGTATGTGATGAAAATATTATTTTTAATAGCTTCCAAAGACGATGTAGAAACGATTAAATATTATATACTGGCAGTCATGATTATTCTCGTGGTATCGTTTCTTATTTCGGCGTGCTTGTTGATTGCAGCACTGGTTAACATGTAAGTAAAGTTTATAACTTAATTTATGTCCTTCCTGGCAAAATTATCGTGAACAGCGCGTGCATAAATTGCTAACCTTACGCTCTGCCAGTTGAGTTAACGGAGCTATTGAAATATAGATATAGATATAGACACTTTCACCGTAAATAAATCATATGTGTCTTAGTTGTTGAAAACCTAGACAATATGAACTGATATGAGTTAATAATGCCCTCCCTCTAATCCTCCCTCTTTTTCTAGATGCAATCACCACAAAAACTAGCAATGCAAGCAGATAATGTTCGTATGTATAGTGGTACAATAACCATACCGACACGAAGTGGAGATATTTCTCGCATTATGAGATACTACTATGCTGATGATTAGCGCCGATAGCTATGTTTCCGTTCAACATTCCGTGCACAGCCAGAAGTCTACACTACATAAAAAATCTGGGATTGCTTTTTTATCTATTATGTATTATATATAATATCTTTTATATTTTGTACTTTTTAAATAATGTCCAACCATATCGCTAAGACTATCACACTACGTGAACTGCACGAAAAGTTCTCACAATTATATTGCTATCATTTCAGTCAACGAGTATTTTATATCGACACGGTCCTGTGCGGACTAGTCCTGTATTGGTCCAGGTTCAAACACGAAAAGTTAGCGTGGCCGAGTGGTCTAAGGCGCTGGTTTTAGGTACCAGTCATTTTGATGGCGTGTGTTCGATTTTGTTTTATAATTATAATGGTCCAAGATCCACTGACCTATACTATTTTAGTATAGGTCAGTGCCAAGATCCCAAGATTCACTAGATAATCCTGTAATTTTACCATGGTTGCATAAAGAGCCAGAATAACCCGCATTTAATTTATAGTAGATCACCCCCAGTGATCACTCCTACTTGAAACAGGAAAAGGTAGTGTGGCCGAGTGTTCTAAGGCGCTGGTTTAAGGCACCAGTCATTTCGATGGTGTGGGTTCGAACATACGACGTAGCCTCTTTGTAAATATGAAAAATCCATGTACATGATTATCCCTAGGTTCTGCCGAGACTTGAACTCGGATCCTTGGATTCAAAGTCCAAAGTGCTAACCATTACACCACAGAACCAGATCTTATTCTGTTGAATAGATACCTTTGTAATAAATTTTAACAGTTGCGTATCTCCCCAGACGTCGTTCACAGACATTAAGGATTGATTTTTTGAAAATTCTTTGCAGAACCTTTGCAGCTTTAATATCAGGTTGGCCGAGCTGTCGAAGGCGACAGACTTAAGACGGATGTTACGCCTTCTGGTCCACAATTGTGTGCGTGGGTTCGAATCCAACACCTGACAATGGTTATTTTCGCATGCTGTTTTCATGTTGCTTGTTTTATCCGAGTTGAAAAACCTATTCCAAACAAAAAACGTTTGCTATGATGCAGGAGCGGACTGACAGCTTTTTCGGGGCCTCGGTCAGGAATATAATCCGAGCCCATGTATGAGTTTATAAATGCACTCGAAAGGGGCCCATCGTTTTCCAAGAATCATAGCTTAGAAGCCAGGTTAATTTTCAGCAAAAGGACATAGTCTGAATCTGTCCTCTTTGCAGTAATTGCGGGCCCCCAAAGTTATCCGGGCCTCGGTCCCCGTCCGATTTTGCGCGACCGCTCAGTCCGCCCCTGCTGTGATGCGTTGATGGTGTGATGGTTAGTATTGCAGCCTTCCAAGCAGTAGAACTGGGTCAACTCTACGGTCTTTATGATGGAATGCTTGATGTGGAATTTCTGTCCCCTTTTTTCCATGAGAGGTAAAATGACACTCTTATTCAAATTGTCTTCCTCTAAAACCGAGCATAACTAGAGTATGAATATTCTTGGGAATGTTTTGCTTGGATATGAATAGCTTTCACTAATGGTAGCGTGACCGTGTGGGCAGGACCGTCGCTAAGGTGGGGGTGTGGGGGGGGTGACACCCCCCCTGAAAACTATTTGTCGGCAAATGAAAGATTTGTCGGCAAACGAAAAATATATATGGACAAATAAACGATCGATTAGTTAAAAGGGTTGTTTGTAAATGTTGTAAAAAATGTCGTCAAATGATGCTTATTGTCGCCAAATAAAGAAATTACCGAGACAATTTCGGTAAAAAATACTTATTACGACCGCCTGTCGCCCAGATTTTTTAAATCCACAGACTGCGGAAGGGTAAATCGATTTTCATGTCTCCATGACTTCAAAACTATCATTATAAAGCTTACATATAGTAATAACCACACTGGCGTACCGCTGACCAACCGATCACAAAATAATTTAATTCCTCGCAACCACATTAGAATAAACAAGGAGCCAGTCGAGCGTGTATCTTTTTTAATCTTTTTGTAAACTTGGAGTAACAACGCCCATTGACCACGACCTTTTCTCGGCAAATATGATACTCACACTCCCCCCCCTGCTTAAGTCGCCTAGCGACGGCCCTGCGTGTGGGCTAAAGGCTGATTTCCACTCAGTGGAAAATGTCGCGCGATCGACTTTTTGCAATCGTTTTCTTTTGAATTATGAGCATTCGACTGGAACGGATCCGGTCGAGGGCACATAATTCAAAAGAAAACGATCGTAAAAGGTCGATCGCGCGACATTTTGCACTGAGTGGAAATCAGCCTTAAGGCGCTGATTAAAGCACCAGTCATTTTGATGGCGTTGGTTCGAATCCCACCGCTGCAACTTGAAAGTAACTGCAAAAATTCCAAGATATAAAAGATAATCCTGTAATTTTACCGTGGACATGAAGAATTTTTAAAGGCCAGCAACCTCAACATTTTATCATGCTACAGATCACCCAAGGTTCAAACACGAAAAGATAGTGTGGCCGAGTCTAAGGCGCTGGTTTTAGGTACCAGTCTTTTCGATGGCGTGGGTTCGAATCCCATCACTAGCACTTGTTCTAAAATGGGTTCCAAGATCCCAAGATTAACTAGATAATCCGGTAATTTTACCATGGAAATGGAGAAACGTTGCATAAAGAGAAGCTTTGTCATAAATTACTGGTGATCCCTACCGGTCCTACAGGGCTTATTGCCCCATTCACAGGATCCCTTAAAATATACATCTACATTAATTACAACACATTTTCACTACAAGACTGGACAACAGACGACATGAGTGACATTTAACACAGACAGTTTTAAACGTTTGTGGGACATTAATGTCATATATAAGTTCAGTCATGGTGCGATAATAGTTATGACAAGTACGATTTAAATTGACCAATGGTAACGTTACCTTTGCGAATATGTGTTGGTAAGCAATTAAAGGTTCTTGGAGTTCTGTTGAAAAAGCTATTTTGAAAAGTTAAAGTGTTTACTCTTGGAATGTTTATTGTAATATTGTTATTTGAATTACGCCTAGTGACACGATTGCTTGACTTTACACTAATGTTGGAATCATTTGACTTCATTGCTTTGAAAAAAACACACCAAATCCAAGTACTCATGCCAGTAGCACAAAGGAAGCAACCCTGAGACTGTGGTGACCAGACTTGCAATTGCGAGCTGTACGCGAAGTGACTTCGTACCAACGTCTTATATAGTGAAGCGCGTGGATCGTGCGTGTCGATGGATGATCTTCTTACAAACCCCAGCATTCTGTTGGCTTTCGCACTTACAGCAGAGATGTTTAACGTCATCTGTTGTTCTCATGGCACGATAACACTTGGTGTCATCAGCAAACAGTACTACAGACGATCCCCTGGTCTGTTGAGGTAGGTCATTCACGGGCATGATAAATCTGCACCCGTAGTCGTACTCGGATCGGTTACGTCTTGAGAACATGAACAAATCTCCGGACTCAAAGAGGTCAATCCAATCCGATGTACACCTATAAAATTCACCAAAAAGACCAGACTTTCTCGTCTTTTGGCCAAATTTGAGTGATTTATTTTAATGAGTTGATAATGAGATGCAAACATTTCCATTAAAAGCATTTCATAAAATCAAATAACAAAAAAATGAAATAGAAAATTTCTTGTGGATTGAGGAGCTTTACGGCCTTCAAGGCTTCAAGAAGAGCTTCTAAGGTTTAACCGCCATCCTGCTTCTGTGAAATGCCGAGGCTAGTAACGGCAGGTCTATGTCTCAAAGAAACCACTCAATATATATATTGGTCAAATATCTTGTCAAGTGACCGTATGGCTAGAACGGAAAGGGAAGTTTATAAGTTGACGTGTTACGGTGGCCTTCATGCAGCAAAGTGCATTGGTTAATATCAGTTACACGTCAAATAGATCTTACGGAAAGTCACGGCTAGTCATTTCTTATCCCAAAATTCCTTTCAGAATTGGCGAGATATTGAAAACATTTCTGGGCGAGACTCACCCTGCAGTCGGTGAAAGATAGCAGTGCATAGTTCTGCAGATTGTCAACTACTTTTCGTTCCGGGCGATATAGGTTTTATTGATTTATTCACTTGATGCGAACTTGATCGACTATCCATCGATCGACGCCTAAATGTGCTAAAAAACCTTGGCCAAATCTTATTTGATGTGTATGAATTATATCATAACCGTGGTCCACAACAATTAACAACCAATATCAGCGTTTATACTTTCTTTAAGAATATTTCACCAAGCTATATGGTACTGTAGGTCCAATTTTTTCTCAACTTCATTTTCATCAGTTACAGATGAGTCTTGCGATCTCCTTTCAGATTTAACCTAATTCTTTCGATATCTATCCCAACACTTATGTACGAGTCAAATCCAACCGCGATCAGGCCCCCCCCGGGCGACCCCCAGGGAATTTGACTTTTGAAAAAATAAATAGTCAAATGCTCGGCCGGACAGGCAGAAACCACAGTCAAATGCCCTGCTATAAGGGTACATGGTTCTGGAATTTTGTTGCAAGAACAGCTTTCCGAATTGTTTTTCCTTTATTCCAAACTTTGAACAACGGCATATTCAATATTTGTCGCTCAGAATGTGTTTAAAAAAGCAATTTTAAAAACTTCGAAGCGCTAGAGTGTACATACTTTATGGGAACAACCGCTGACCAATTTGTTGTATAATGGACAAATGCCCGACCGGGCGGATTAAACTTGCGTCAAATTCCCGGCTATACAGAGCTGATCTTGAGTCAAATGTCCGGGGGGGGGCTGATCGTGGTTGGATTTGACTCGTACATTACGTTTGCAACCGTCTTCTTAATTATGCGAATTGATAATTAATTAGCACTAATACAAGCATATATCTATTAGTATACTATGCTAATGTACAAATGTCCGGAAAACCATCTTCACTTGAAACCAACCGAAATAAACAAACTAAGATGCAATATAAATCGGATTGGTAGAAATCAATTAGACTGCAAGACAGTCGCAAACACCCTTTCGATAATTACGTGGGCGAATGGCCTTCGTCTTGATTCATGAGAGCGAGGCTCCCACGCCAAGGAAGTATTCGTGACGTAATTATCGAAAGGATGTATATATACAGTAAAGCTTCAAACGATATAGCTAAACGCCCTTCAAGAAGAGCTTCTTACGTTTAACCGTCATCCTGCTACTGTGAAATGTCTCGAGGCAACCACTTAATTAATCTATTGTCCAAACTCTTTTCAAGTGATCCGAATTACTATAGAACTGAAGGGGAAGTTAAAAGTTTAAAAGCCTACAGAAAATGCAGAAAAAAAGCCCGCTACATATATTTTAGAATGCTGCCTTGCTCGCTCACTCGCTTAAAGCGTGTTCACTGCGACAGCATTTTCCCATGCATACAAACCTGATACAACGGACTCGAGAAATATATATCCCTTCAAGTACAAACATACTTATAAATATAAACGGTAAAAATATAAACGTTTTCATGATCCGCTTCCTGTTTTGAATGACATAATCAGTTAATGAAAGTCAATGTAGTGATTAATGTTTGAGCAGGCACTGCAGTTCTCATAATTATAAGCAGATTTCTGTGGTTAATACAGCCAGTCTGAAGCAGTCTTACTGCTCTTACAAGGGTAATTAAAAGCAGAAGAAGTATTTCAAGCCAGAAATCCATACGAGGGCCAAAGTAAGAAGCAAGATGAACACTTGTTTGATGGTTATTTTGATAGTACAATATTTGTACGGTGAGTTGTCGACCTTATACATGCTTGATATTCTATTAATATTTTAACATTTGATATATGTCTATTATATAAGGCCCAATTATATGGGCACTGCAACATGCAGCCCAGTTCTATTTAATTGGAACCGCACATCACTCCCCTGTCAAAGACTAGGGGTGAGGGGTTCATTTAACTGAAAATCAGTTCTTACTCCTCAAGAAGTCCATTTTAAAGAATATTTTAAATACTACGCTATAGCGGCGGGTACAAGTGTGCAATAGCCATGAATAAAATATGGTTATTAATCGATCTCGCAATATACACATACACTGACTTACACTCAGTGTTTCTCCGATTGTTTCTAGTGTAGTGTACAGTATATTATTTCAGTTGCAAAGCCTGAATAATAATTAACCTCAATGTAGATTTTGCTTTAATTGAATAGCAAACTAGCCTTCTCATTACTGATGTCTCCAGACCTGATTTGCCGTGATTCTACCGCTACACGCCTACAATGTAAAATTAGGATTACGTCGAACTGGATTCTGTGGTTTGAAAATTCTTCGAGATTTACCAATGATAAAATCTCGTTCTGCTCTATTTCATATTAAACGACATTTATACGAAAAGTCAAGATTATTGATTTGTGTGTACCAGGATCATATATCATATTTCTCTCCTCTTAATTGGGGAGAAACTTGGACCTGCACTACAGGGTTTTTTTTAAGAAAAATTTAGAACTGCACATTTTGTCATACTGTCCCAACACGCCAGGGCCTTTTTTAAGAAATGGTTAGTGGGGGGGGCATCAACGAAAAGGGACCTAACAAGAATGTGGTATATTGAGGATGTGTGGATGTGGTTGGGGGTCTGGGGGTCCTCCCCAGAAAAATTTTGTATTTTTGAGTTTCTGTGGCTTTATTTCCTGCATTTTCAGAGACATTTTTTGAAATATCCCATCTAAACAGACTGAGCTTTTGGTGTAAAAGCAATGCTTTGTTATGAGAATATCATAACTTTCTTCTGACCTAACTTAAGAACTTTTGCTTATATTTTGGACAAAAGGGACCTTCACTGGGGGGATAGTTTACTGGGGCTAACATTGGGGCTGGGGGGGGGCTTTGGCCCCCCAGTATATTAATTAAAAAAGGCCCTGCGACATGTCATAGCATGAAATTCAACTCGCGCAAATGGCACCATTTTTTTTTCTTATTAAACTTTCATTAACTGATTCTCATCCCTACAAATAGAAACGATGCTGAAAATTGTCAACAAAAATTATATTGTTGAGTTTGTTATGAGAAATTCTGGTACTGCTTTTGTTATTGAAGCTATATGTATTCCATTTATTCCTTCGATTACTTTAGTTTTCTACAATAAATATCCATATCCTGAAAGTTCGTATTTTTTTCAACTGCACAAAATATTTTTTAGAGTTGCACAAATTGATTTAGAACTGCACATTTTGTGTAGAACTGCACGTTAAAAAAAACCCTGCTGCACTATGATTGCATGGACCTGACAAGGCTGATATTAAAAAAAACTGACTCTCCAAAAGCCTACAATCGCGTTTTCTGATCAGGCCGGTCACTCAGGATTCTCTTTGATAACTCAAATAACTAGATGAAGCTTCAGCTGGATTACATCTGATATTTACTAGCTTGTATAATAAAAGATAATAATGGATAGAATTTTTCCAGCAACAAGCAGTGCAACAATCCTTCGGCAACAATTGTGCGATATGAAGAAGGAAACTGGGCTGTGTCGAGCAAGTATTCCAATGTATTATTAGGACCGTGCTCAAGACAAATGTCTTCAGTTCATCTATGGTGGTTGTGGAGGAAACCAAAACAGGTTTAAAACTATTGAAGACTGCAAAAACACGTGTAAAGGTAAAGTTTTTGTTTTCATGTACAACAATATTTGGACTAGTTGGATTTTATGATGGCTAGTTTGGAATGCCGGTTATTGCCTAGACTCGGTCCAGTTATTGCCGTGCTAACTCAAATATTTTGTAAATTTGTATTAGAAGAAAAATATAGCTTGCACTCTCATATAAACCAGCTTGCACTCTCATATAAACCAGCTTGCACTCTCATAAACCAGCTTGCACTCTCATAAACCAGCTTGCATTCTCATAAACCAACTTGCACTCTCATAAACCAGCTTGCACTCTCAAAGCCAGTGTGTGGATCAGATGGGAACACATGTGCTGGTGACTGTGTGCTGGAATATGAGTTTGACTAATAGTCGAGGGTCGAGGGTCGAGGGTAATAGGTCGAGGGCGAGGGTAATAGGTCGAGGGCGAGGGTATAATAGGTCGAGGGCGAGGGTAGAATGTCGAGGGTCGAAAAATGCATGCCGCGGGTCGAAAATAGAAAAATATGGCGAGAGAAGTTCAAGAAATTGAAGAAATCTCTCTATCTTTCTTATGAAAGAGGGGGCAAAATTTCTATATCTTTCTTTAGTACATATACGTATAACAATACTGATGCGAGATTTTCGCGCAGTTTCATTTTGGACACTGGACACTGGACATGGACAATGCGAAATAAATATTATACATGCATGTCCTATAGAATAATTTCTAATTAGATTCCTAACTATCAATATTTTGTGTCACCGTGGCAAACATTCACACACGGATTATTTTCGCGCATGTTACGGCAGTAAACGTTTTTCGCACGGTCTGCGTGAATTCTAATACTGCGCGAATAATACAAGTAACTATATTTTAGCTAATTTATCTATCTGCATTCTATAGAGGGCTGGGTAATACCACAAAATCGCAGGAAAATGATATACCCGTAACACTGAAGTGTCGCGCCGGATGTCGGGATTTGCATATTTAGTCCTGGATTAAAACTTGCGAAAATTTTTAATTCGAGCCCCTTACTTGCGATCGATTTCTGGTTGACGCAGTATACATTGAGTACGCACAAAGTTTCTTTAAAAATATTCAGTTGCCGCATCCTTGTAGTTATTAAAACTAGCAAAAATGGAAGTACTTCAAAGCAGAATAAAAGAGGCTGGTCTTAGAATTTCGTATGATCCTCCCGGCGATGGGCTATGTTTTTATTCGGCTGCTTGTTTTCAGTTGGGGTTGTCGCCTATGACCGTGCAGAATATGGTGTTCGAGTACTTGGAAAGTAATCGTTATGATGTAAGTGTAAGTGGATTTCATTAGTTAAACCCTCTTATTTTAGGTATAATTATAAATATTAAATATATACTTATATTGTACAATTTTTTGGTTCATTCTGTCAAGATATTGTATCTCAATGATTAATGAGGAACTTCTCGAATTTTCTGGCTGAGAATGAAAACTACCTATTTACAATGCCAAGGGCCTATTTTTCATTGTATTTTTTTCGCTTCAACTTGGCTTCACAGATCCGATAGTCTCAAAGTATGCGAGTTTTTATAATTGTGGAAAGGTTGACGCGCATTTAGCCTAACAACGTCACATCTGTCATTAGGATGATAACGTGAGTGTCATAATCTGTTCCCAGTGCTAGCCGAAGACTAAGGATTAATCAATAATTTCAAAATTTGAATACTTAATAGATATTACCGTTTATCGTGTTTCTCGTTGTTAACTCAAATCTTGCGAGCACATGACGCTTCTGTTCGGCGTATGTTTTGTTCCATAATGCATTAATGCCATGTCAATGACAAAGTAGCGACTTTCGCTGATGCATGCAGCGATCAAAATTTGGTATGCAGGGTATGGTTTAGAACATATAGAACATTAATATTTCCTTTTGTTCAGACTTCACTTGCGTAGCACATATACTCAACGGGCGCGGACGCGACACTTCAGTGTTAAGGCCCAGACACACCGAACGCGATTCGGCAACGCGGCGCGATTTTTTGATTTTGACTGACATATAACTTTGATCCTGTTTTATGTTTTTCAAATATTCAGAAGCGCTATGACAGTTTGAGTTATTTGGCCTGCATATCTTTCAAAATTTCCTTCCATAGACGGTTTTATTTACTTTTAAAAACTGAAAAATCGCGTCGCGTTGCCGAATCGCGTCCGGTGTGTCTGGGCCTTTACGGGTATATCATTTTGCTTCGATTTTATTGTATTGATTATCACACATAGTTGTCGGCAAAATGTCTGGATAAAGGTTTGAACTGGGTTTATATTACGCAGCCCTCTATAGAATGCAGATAGATAAATTAGCTAAAATATAGTTACTTGTATTTAAAACGTCGCGCAGTATTAGAGAATTCACGCAGACCGTGCGAAAAACGTTTACTGCCGTAACATGCGCGAAAGATAATCCGTGTGTGAATGTTTGCCACGGTGACACAAAATATTGATAGTTAGATAGATAGATAGATAGATGGTTTTATTCATATAAACATTGCAGCCATGAATAGGCTGAATTACGCTTATATTTACAGGTTAACAATTTAAAATAGAATGTGAAAGTGTAATTAACTCTAAAAGAATCTAAAATATTCTAACTATACTACGATGAGTAATTTAGTGTATGAGACTATAAGTCGATTTAGAAACGATTTTATAGTTAGGAATCTAATTAGAATTTATTCTATAGGACATGCATGTATAATATTTATTTCGCATTGTCCATGTCCAGTGTCCAAATTGAAACTGCGCGAAAATCTCGCATCAGTATTGTTATACGTATATGTACTAAAGAAAAGTATCTAAAATGTGCCCCCTCTTTCATAAAGATCTAGAAAGATATAGAAATTTTGCCCCCTCTTTCATAAAAAAGATAGAGAGATTTCTTCAATTTCTTGAACTTCTCTCGCCATATTTTTCTATTTTCGACCCTCGACATGCATTTTCCGACCCTCGACATTCTACCCTCGCCCTCGACCTATTATACCCTCGCCCTCGACCTATTATACCCTCGCCCTCGACCTATTATACCCTCGCCCTCGACCTATTACCCTCGCCCTCGACCTATTACCCTCGCCCTCGACCTATTACCCTCGACCCTCGACCCTCGACTATTAGTCAAACTCCTGGAATATGGTGGTTGTAAGAGTAATGGAATGTCAAAAAAGTTCACGATGGACTAGTTGCAGAAGAAATCGATTTTCTGTTTAATAAACATCAAATTTGCATTATTCCATGTACTCGGGACGAAAAATTAGATTTGACTAACATCAATTTACACAATGTAATTTTTGAGCAAAAATCACACGTATTTAGTGCACATTAATACAAATTTAAGATATTTCTGATATTAGTTCTATTTTTAAAATCTAATATCCTTTTTTCATGTTTATATAGAAAAACCAAAGTGTCCAAAATGCCCTCTGATATTCGCTTCAGTATGTGGATCAGATGGGGAAACATATCCTAGTAAATGTGTGTTGGAGGCAAGTGCTTGTGAGAATGGACAAAATATCAAGAAAGTTCACAATGGACGTTGCAGTAAGTAAAAGCCTCATATAATTCCGAATATATCTTCTACCCCAACTAATTAATAAGGCTGTAAGATTTACAATCATCATGTTCTTATATCAGTATGAAGTTCTAAACAACATGCACTTGTATACTTTCTGCAGAGTGCTTAGGTATATGCACAATGGAATTCAATCCACAATGTGGTTCAAACGGCAAGACATATTCAAACCCGTGCTCCTTGAAATTTGCCACTTGTAGAAGTAATGGAATAATTACTCTGGTGCATGGAGGAAAATGTGGTACGTATATATTTCCTGATCTATTTCCTTTTAGAATAAAGACTTTCCATGTACAAACCATCAAGAAGTAAATAACTATCTGTCTTCTTCAAATTACTGGTAAATAGGCTATTTCAGTCACGGACGTCAGTCTGTGACATTCGTTTCTGACTCTTCGACAGTTCTACTCATTATCTCATAGCTACGTATTTTGCTTTAACTCAAACAAACTCAAACAAATAATTCTACGGGTATTTACTCTGTAATGAGGTATATAGACTTATATGCTGTAGCTCTCGCATAGGGCCAAAAGCACTTTCGGTGAATTATGTAAGCGGGTTGCCTTTTACCACTGACCTCATTTAGGACATTTACGCCGTGAAAATTTTCGTTAGTTAAACGTACTATAGCTATCTAGCCTTTCTCACAGCACATTCTATTCTAGACTAAATTGGCTGTCACTAGATTTGGCAGGCTTATAGCTATACGGACTGGAGTTTGCTGAGTCCAACGCACGAAAAAGCGGCATTAAATCTGTGCTTTGCTCTCTTCCAGTTCACACAACTAATGGATAAATACTTCCGATTTTGTTGTGTCAGACGTGCAACAGACAAGTATCTTGTCCAGAGGAAGTCGTTGTCCCTTAGCACTACAGAAAGGAAGGATAACTGCCGACCAATCAGACATTAATCAAACGATCATGCCGGAACCATCCTCTTTCCCAGGGTTTCTCGGCTATATATAAGCTCTGGGATCGAGGATGGGCCGGAACCGTCCCCTCTTTTTAGATGTGTGTTCCCTTGAGAAAGATCCATGTTTCTGCAAGGGTTACTTCCCACGATTTTTCTACATTGTTTTGTCCGATAAAATCAAAAATATAATGATATTGCTGGCGCCGCAGTTGCAACCACTATTTTGTTCAAGTAAAATACCATATATGGCATGGTTATTGGCATTTACGCTTGTTTGATTGCCATAAAAACTATGATGCTACTTGCAAGTTCAGCTTCGACAACGCTCCTTCCAACTTCTTTACAAGTGCATAAGACAGCGATTTAAAATATGATCACGTTTGGTCTTTAATCTTAATAATATCTTTTCTTAACTTTAGGCAACTGACCGAGACCCACATCGCGTTTCAAAAGAGAGGGAAAGAAACCAGTTATGACTAACGTTATAATTAGTTTCGTTGTGTAGATGTGCATGTTAATTTCTCAGTAGAAGATTTTTAGATTATATATATATATATATCACATGCATGAATAGTTACAGATATTGTATAAACCTCTTCTTTTGTATTGTGTTTATAATATAATCTACAAATAAACACTTGAATTACAAAGCCTTATTGTCCGTTCATATTTACACAAATATTCAATTTTGTCGCTTTATACGTTGAGTTTAACAGGCAGTGTATAAAGGGTGTCCTACGAAATGCCCCTAGAATATGACTAGACTATGGCTATTAGTTTGGGGGGCAAATTTCCTGGGACACCGTTCTGGCGTTATTACTACGTCAGCTGTAGTAGAAGTGTTTCAGAATTTCTATATAAACTGAACGAAATGAGTACTATCCTATAATTTTAAGTGATCAATCGTTTTCCTTCTAGAATCACTAAAGGTGGCAACACCTATATAATTCCAAAGATGCAAAATCATTGGATTAAACAAGATCCTGCCTGTTGCAAGATTAACTCGTGCCAATACGCAAAGAACGTTCTATACGGGTGTCTGTGAATATTCCATTTGTGCCACCGACGACACAGAAAAGAAATGCCTATTTTTAGACTCTTTGCGGCCAGAGGCCTGGGCACGAGTAATAATCAGGAAATATTTTATGAAATTAAAGAACTAAGATTAACATTTAAAAGGTAAATCTTACAAATTCAATACCCTTCACGTGCCGCTTGGCTTCACACTATTTTTGCTCTGATTCGTACGACTCTAGATCTTCATCCATCTTTTTCTGTCGCGAAACAGCATATTCAGCCTCATTTAGACTAATATCTATAGAAGTACTGACCAGTTGCGTGCCCCGTGGCCGTTTTCTTGGTACGATTATCATTTTTCTTCAGATCTCGTCTCAGAATGCGTGAAATGCTGTTCTGTAGAGACCATCTCGCACCATTGGCGCGAATGTTCTGAATATATGTCCTGAGGTGGTTGGATTTGGTTGTTCTTCGTCTGGTGAGGCTTATTTATCAACAGAATATATTCGTGTTCGGATGGGAAGGCTATGAAATCGAACGGGAATTTCCGAGAGTCCTTGTCGGTTCTGGCAAGTTGCTTAGTCACGCTGAACGGGATGGAATTCTATTTGTCTGTTTTATACTACGTTTGCTAGCTCGGAGAAAGTCACATTTAGCCACAAACCACCTGGTTGGGCCCGTGAAATGGAAATTCTGGAAGTGAGCAAGAAATGCAACGGATTTGTGCCTTGGTGTTCAGCCAAGTCAAATGTGTTCAGATTTGCATAAAACCTTATCCGGATATTTGCATATTGTTACGATGTAAACATCGCTGTTTTCGTTTAATATTGCCGGGTTTGTTTAATGAATTTACATATGACATATAATAGTAGGTATCAACTGGGGAATAAGGGCACAATGATTAAACACTCGGTTACACAAGTATGTCAAGAAAGACAAAAAGCCTCTGTGAGGGTTGAACTTTGTCCTGACGGTTTTAAATTTATCGATCATCCTCGCACTAGTCGTCGTGGTGGTGGAACTGGTTTGTTATATCGTCACTCGCTTCAGGTTAAAACAGTTGAAGCTGCAAAAAAAAGGGCTCATTTGAGTTCGCAGAGTGGATTGTGACCTCGTCATCTTCCCGTACTCTTCGAGTTGTCAATATCTACCGCCCACCATACTCTGAAGAGCACAAGGTTACAACTTCTGTTTTCTTCACAGAGTTTGTCAATTACATGGAAACTCTCCTTTTGTGCAAACAACTGAGCAATTGTTCTGCAATTGTTGATTACCAGAGATTTCAACATAGATATGGACGCCGCTGACCAACCTGAAACACGGAGGTTTCTTGATCTTATGGAGTCTCTGAGCCTTAAACAGCACGTAGTACAAGATGTTTTTTTCTGCATCTCACTCGATTGAAATTGATGTAGAAGGTTTAGGTGGATGGATATTTCGAGTGAAATATTATATACAATATTTTAGACCTGAACGGGAACGGCTGCGAAAAATGCAACTCTAAGTCCTCCGACAGGAAGTGAACCTGCGGCCCTGCGATTCCGGTGCAGCGCTCTGACCACTGAGCTACAGAGTCCAGTTGCCAAGCGTTAACCACAAGTTCATGTATATATATAGATGCGGGTACTGCGGGTTGTGATAAGGTAAATTACAAGATGTTTTTTTCTGCATCTCACTCGATTGAAATTGATGTAGAAGGTTTAGGTGGATGGATATTCCGAGTGAAATATTATATATTATATTTTAGACCTGAACGGGAACGGCTGCGAAAAATGCAACTCTAAGTCCTCCGACAGGAATCGCAGGGCCGCAGGTTCAATTCCTGTCGGAGGACTTAGAGTTGCATTTTTTGCAGCCGTTCCCGTTCAGTTCTAAAATATTGTATATAATATTTCACTCGAAATATCCATCCACCTAAACCTTCTAGCACGTAGTACAATCTACTCATGTTAATGGACACATACTGGATTTAATAATTACACGCCTAGCTATCAGATAATATCATACGAGATCCCCCATATGTTGATCGCTACATATCTGATCACGCGTCAGTTTTGTGCAATTTACTTGCTTCAAAACTAGCTATGGCTGTGACGAAAATAAATTATAGGAAGATTAAATCGGTGAATTTGGAATCCCTTCGAAGTGATTTAGCTGGATCTACATTATGCACTGATTCATATAATAACCAACATATCGATCTTGATGTCCTTGTTCAGAATTACAATAATACACTTTCTAAAGTTATGGACCATCATGCTCCATGGAAGACCAAGGACATGGTGGTAAGACCTGCTGTGCCTTGGTACAATGATGATATCAATACTGCTAAACGCTTAAGAAGAAAGACAGAGAGGAAGTGGAGAAGAACGAAATCGGATATTGACTTCATTGACTTTAAGAAGAAGAAAAACTATGTTACATACATTATGAACCAGGCTAAACGGGAGTTTTATAGAAACTTCATTGATGAGAACAACGTTGATCAGGGTCGGTTATTTAAGGCTGCAAAGAAACTCCTAGGGAAGAGCAACGATGTATCCTTCCCTCAATATTGTGACAAAGTAGCCTTAGCCAATGACATTGGCAGACTTTTTGTGAGTAAAATCTAAGGTATTCGCTCGGATATTGAGGCTTTTGATGTTCATTTAAATAAGAGCGCGTGATGCAGTTCCTAAAGATCTGGAAGAGTGATTTCCAACTTCTCACTGAAGATGACGTGAACTCGCTTATCCAAAAGTCAGCTAAGAAGTCCTGTTCACTAGATCTCATGCCAACATCACTGGTGGTCAAGTGCCTTGACGAGCTTTTACCTACAATTACGTGTATATATTGTTAATCTATCTCTATCATCTGGTCAATTTGCGGAAGATTGGAAGAAAGCTCTTGTCAATCCTCTTCTGAAGAAAGTTAGTTTAAACTCGGAGTTTTGCAACCTTCGTCCGGTCAGTAATTTACAGTTTATATCCAAATTGACAGAACGTGTTGTTTTTGATCAAATGCACAATCACATGATGCGGTTTGATCTTTATCCTGTATCACAGTCAGCATACCGCCAAGGACATAGTACTGAAACAGCCCTACTCAAGTTGCATAATGACATTCTTTTGAATATGGACAAGAAACACGTAACTTTGGTGGTGTTCCTTGACTTGAGTACAGCGTTTGATACTGTTGACCATGAGATCCTAATTTCGCGTTTGACATCAAGCTTTGGAGTAAGAGGCAATGTCTTAAAATGGTTTATATCTCACGAATAGATCTCAACGAATTACCTTTAGTGGTTGTGTTTCGAACAGTTTCCCTCTCCCACAAGGCGTCCCACAAGGCTCATGCTTAGGACCACTGTTATTTACGATTTACTCCAGTAAGCTATTTCAGGTTATACGAAATCATCTTCCAGACGCTCATGCATACGCGGATGATACTGAACTCTACCTTTCATTCAAGCCAGGTAGCAAAGTGAGTCATGATCAGGTCGAAGCATTGGATGCGATGGAACGTTGTGTGAATGATATAAGAACATGGATGATAGTGGATAAACTTAAAATGAATGAAGGAAAAACCAAGTTCATGGTTATTGGAACTAAGCAACAACTTTGTAATGTTAACATTGATCATCTAACTGTCGGTGGATCTAAACTGATCAATCCTGTGAGCGAAGCTAAGACTCTGGGAACATGGTTAAACGCTAACCTCAAATTACGAGGTCATATTAATAAGACCTGCATAGCTGCGTATTCCATTTAAATAACATAAGCGACATTAGGAAATATCTATCTAAAGAATCGACGCAAACGCTAGTTCAAGCGTTCAGTGTTGGGCGCCTGGATTATTGTAACAGCCTTCTTTATGGTCTACCCTCAGTCCATCTTGACAAACTACAAAGTGCACAGAACTATGCGGCAAGAATAATCTGCAAAACATCAAGATTTGACCATATAACTCCTGTGCTATATACTCTGCATTGGCTGCCTATTAAATTCCGCATTAGCTATAAAATACTCATTCTTACTTTTAAAGTACCACTGACCCCAAAAATTATTTTTGTATATGTATAATATTTGTAGAAGTGCATTCTGAGAAGAAATGCAATATATCTTTATAGTAAAAATCCTCATCTTGATCTACTTTTTCACGGTCAAAGCTACCGGATATGATGTCATTAGGTGAATTGTAAATTAGTTTTCCTTTGTTTTTGGATGCTAAAATTCTTCTCAGAATGATACAAATATTATACATATACAAATAATAGGTATTAGGTATTAGGTTTAATAGGTATTAGGGAAAGATCTATAACAGTCTTCGATCTAATAGTTGATTACTTCTTAATCAACTTAGTGCTAAATTCAGAAAGACATTGGGGGATAGGTCATTTAATAGGTCTAGTTTTCGATATCTATTATCAATCTCTTACAAACAAGATGAATAATTAACAGTTGTTCTACGAACTCGAGTCGTATATGAGCTGATAGACGACGAGGCGCGATAGCGCCGAGTCGGCTGTCAGTCATATACGACGAGAGTGAGTTTATTATATACACAAGCTCTGGATATGAACAGAACATTTTGGCGTACTTTTCAAGTAAAACTTGAATTTCCTCTTCTTTTAATTGTCCAAATCTGCCAGCCATTTTTCTACTTTTCTCTACTAGCAGGATATGAGCTAATATCCTGCTAGTAGAGAACCAATCAGATTGCAGAATACCTCATATCCAGAGCTTGTGTATATAATAACTATATGTATATAAATGCCAAAAATAATTTCTGAGGATTAGCGGTTTTAAATTGACAAAAGAAATATGTGTGTACATTTTCATTAAATATAATCTTCGGATTATGAACATGCGTTATATTACTTGTCAATATTTGGTATAAAGTATATGAGAAACAAAAATTTTGTGTCGTTTATTTATTTGTTTAGCGAGTCGAGTTTAATATATATGTAAAATAATGTTGATATAGCTGCTCAAGTCGTGATTATTTTGAAAAGCTGCATGAAAACATGCCGAAAAAAGTTTTTGCATGATGAAAGTAGTGTTTGTGGTTATGCAATTTTATAGCACGAAAAAATGAAGTTCAGCACAGACTGCAAAATTTACAGTGAATAAAAATTCAATTACCGTTTCCATGAAGCAAGCTAGCGAAGTAATCAGTCTTCTGTAAACAAAATCTGGCCAAAAGGTTTACACATATGCATTGCATCGACGCAATTTTGATGTGTAAACGTTTGCAAATTTTGTTGACCAAATTTGTATACCATTTGCCTGTGCCACACCACAAGTTTCTGCAAACTTAATTATTCGTCCCAAGTTTCTGCACACTTAATTATTCGTCCCAAGTTTCTGCAAACTTAATTATTCGTCCCAACTTTATTTCATCATGCCCGACGGACGTAGGCGCTACTGCTTGCCTGCAAACTGCAATACATATATACAGACCGCCATACAGTAGTCAGATATATATTCTTCAGAATAGCTCATTAAATTCAATAAGAAGAACTATCCTGCTCTACTTTATTTGAGATCAGTGGAAAATATACAAATTTTAGAAGTACATTTCCTCTGCACGCACTGGCCAGAAAAATATATTCCTTTTGGAAATATTTGAGAAATGACCCTTGAGGCGTCATTTGCGAATATAGTAAGAATAATGTTACCATATATCTTTACAGGGTATTTTTTTCAAAATCAACCCTCCCCCTCAATAGTTAAATGGACCCATCCAATTCGGCGACTCTCCAATGGCAAATAATTTAAAGTGCCTGTGCAACGAAATTTTTGCCTCATTTTTTATTGTTTTGTTATAAATTACAGCTCGAATGATGATGAATGGCGTTTACAGTTTATTCATATCTCATCTCATTCCCAAGTTATCGCACTTTGTATATTTTGATTTGTGACGTCACTAGTTGTGCTTGAGATAGTGGCAATAACAAGAAAGTCTGATATCTTGGTGATGATTTAATAAAATTCAATGAAACTTGGCACACTCTGTGGGTGTACCGACGTGAGTATTTTGGAGTGGTCATGTGGTTGTCATGGTAAAACACTAGTCCCCAGTCTCAACACACTAGTACCCAGTCTCTTTTCCAAATTTTCTCCTGTAAACTTCGTGCAGAGAACGTTTGCTTATTTCATGAGTTTAAACTTGTCACAACTCACAACACCTGTACATACTATAGTAATAAGCGCAAATTGCAGAAATTGGTTTTGATTTCGTTGGAGACAGATCATATAGCGAATGCACGAGAAGGGACTAGTGAATCGCCATGACAACGATAGAAACAGCCCAAAATGGTCACTTAGGTGCACCAACTAAGTGTGCCAAGTTTTATTGAATTCTACTAAATCATCACCAAGATATCAGACTTTCTTGTTATTGCCACTATCTCAAACACAACCGGTGACGTCACAAATCACAATATACAAAGTGCGATAACTTGGGAATGAGAAGAGATATGAATAAACTGTAAACGCCATTCTTCATCAATCGAGCTGTACTTTTTAACAAAACAATAAAAAATCAGGCAAAAATTTCGTTGCATAGGCACATTAAAATACTCCACTCGGAGACGAATCAAAATATGGATTGGAGGTAAGACGGTATATATAGTTATTGTTATTGCAACGTAAAAATCACTCCCAAAATATTGGCTTTGCTATATATTTCATTAAATATGTTGATCTTTTGTTAACATTTCATAAATTGTCACCCAAATGGTTATTAAAAATATATTAGAAAAATTTTTTGTTGATAAGTTTGAGTTAATCATGTTGACAAAACTGTCTGGTTAATTTGAGTTCGAGTTAATGATGTTTACAAAACTCTCGTATATAAAGATGGAATTACTTGCCAAGAAACACAGTATAATCTTAGCGTCCTATTGGTAACACTGAAAGAAAACGGAAAATGAATCTATCAATATTCCTCCCGTTGCTCGTGGCTGTTTTTGCAGGTGAGTTAATTATCGGTGTGTCTTTTGTGAGACCAAGTACGTAGAATTTTTATGAATCCCCTGTCGTGATTGCAATGTATAGCATAACATCAATAATTCTAAACAGTCCTTAGTGCCCAAATAAATTCATATGCAAGTTAGTCAAGCCTTCGACGTAAGCAAAAGGGTTCCCATGCATAAGGAAAAGCCCGGTGGGCCCCCTGCTTGTGAGGCTCCAGTATAAACGCTAGCAGTTCCAGATTAATCAGATGTGCATAGGCGGCATAAACCTCACGGATCCGGCGCTGTGAGATCCTCCGCGCTCTCTTATTGTGTAGTATTTGTTCTTTTATAAAAACTCAAAACGTACAGGCTGCCGGGCGCCCCCAAAAGCACACATAGACTCCCAAAATGCAAGCAGCGAAAAATACGGCGTTTTGGCCCTCCTGCAGTTTTTGGGCCCCGGGAATTTAAAAGTCCTAATAAGAACTAGACCTTAAAGAAACGCTGCAGGGCTGGCCAACCAAATGCAGAGGCGGATCCAGGGGGGTGTAAATGTGGCCGAAACTACGGATGTGAATCTTTGTTATATAAGGACGCAGCTGATTGGGAAAAATTATATCAAATTATTTCCTAAAACAATAGCCTGCGTAGCAGCTCCCATACGACAACTTCCCGATAACTCACAGAACCAGTAAGCCCTGATGTTCGGAAAAAGTTGTAAGATGCAACTGCGAATTTCAGCCACGGTCAGCGGGCCTGATTTACAACTCACTTACAGCATTATTCTTGAAACTGATGCTATAGGCCGTTTTCCACTTCAAACGTATCGTAACGTACCGTAGCATTTTCTTTTGTATCGAAGTCATTAGTCATAGTTCTACCCGAGTGCTCAGAAAACAAAGAAATATGCAACGTTTCGGTACGATACGCGTGCAGTGGAAAACAGCCATATATTGTCTCTTTAGGTATCGGTGACGCACGAAGCGTTCTCAAGATAGATGTTTGTCGCTTACCAGCTCAACCAGGTTCATGCCGTGCTGGCCTGCCGCGTTATTACTACGATGCTAAGGAGGAAAAATGCAAGTTGTTCGCTTATGGAGGTTGTGGTGGTAACGCAAACAGATTCTTAAGTCAGGAGAAGTGTGAAAACGCCTGTAGTAAGTTTTTCATTTGTCTGCATGCCTGGTGGTTTTTTTCATTTACTTTTCGTATACGGTTCTTCTATAACGGTTAGGATAAGGGTTAGTTATAGGAATGATTTTGGATTAGATTTCTGATATAGGTTCGGATTTGGATTTATTTAAGTGTGGTTTAGGCATGATGTTTAGGTTAAGAATTGTGTTTATATAGCTATTTGCGCGTAAAAATAAAGGAAAGCACGTGTATCATGACCCTCTGGCTCAGGTGAATTGGGCAACTACACTCTGTGTAATCGACATTAAATATAGCTAATTAGTGTCATAAATAATTCATTATCATTAACTACTTTATAATACTATGTTAGCTATGAAGAAAGAAGAGTGCCCAAAAGTCTGTCCATTAATCTATGATCCAGTTTGTGGTTCGGATGGAAAAACATATCCTAGCACATGCGCACTGGAAGTGGAGGCATGTGATAATGGAGAGGAAATTCATATTGAACATGAAGGAGAGTGTGAGACCAAGGGTAGGTACAATCTGCCGACATACATGTTTCGGTGTCTAACGCCTCATCAGTGCAACTTGGTACGTCTAGATACGGGTTTAAATCGTATTTATACACATGAGTTTGCTCTGATTAAACGCAACACAGTCGTATAATACAGTGACATCTGCGCATGTAGACATGCGTGAAAGGTCAGAGTGCTCAGACTTTCACAAAGAAAGTGAGCTTTGCATTTTATACAGTTGCATATTATATGTTTATTGCCCACGCAGTTTTGCACATGAAGGTCATGAAGTATGGATAAAAATAAATTCCTATGGCTTCAACTGTAAGTTAAAAATTAGAGGGAAATGAAACAGTCAAAACAATCACATGCAGCCATGCACACTGGCAAACCTCACTTCTTGCACCGTGTTTTTTTAGAGATGAGTTAACTTTTGAGTTGACTTTATTTCAGCAGGGTAGCCCATTCAGCTACAAAGGCTGGTATCCAGAGGGGCCCTGCATTTAGAGTTACCTATTTACAAAATTACTACTGTATCTATTATTAGAATTGTTATACTATATATTATTCCGGTTCACGATGTCCAGGTTATAATGTACGATATGTCATAGTGTATTAGGAAAGTTTGTCTCTATAATATTGTTTAACTCTTTGTTTAAAAGTAGCAAGCGATGTGGCGTTTTTAACGTTTTCTGATAGGCTGTTGAAATCTTTTGCTGCTGAGAATTTGAAAGAATGTTTTCCAAGCTCTCTCTTAACTTTTGGTAGCAGAATTGTATGTTTATGCCTTACGTTGTACATATGATTGTCTGATAGTTTGTAGAAGTATTTTTCAAAGTAGCTTGGCATTGTGGTATTTAAGATCTTGTAGGTGGTTATACAGCGATGAATCTTCCTTCTTATCTCTAGGTGAAACCACTGTAGCTCCGAGATACTGTTACCAGTATGGTTTCTCATTAGAACTATACGCGCTAGTACGCGCTGCTCTGTTTTGTAGTTTCTGTAGTCCATGCTCAGAGGTTTCCATTAGTCCCGCACCCCAGCAGGTATCTCCATAATCAAAAACAGGCTGTATCATGCTGTTATATGCATTTCTTGCTGCTTCTAACGTTAGGTAGTTTCTTATCCTAGATAGAATGCTGATCCTACTTATAGACGTTTTCGATATAGACTCTGCATGATTCTGCCATGTCATGTGTTAGCTTGTGTTGATCAAATATTATTCCAAGATATTCAAACTCTGTGACTGATTCTAGTTTCTGATCTCCTAGTGTGATACTTAGAGATGCAACGTTCTTTAGTTTTGGTCTTGTTCCTATCAACATTACATTAATCAATCTATTTTCTTCCATCCAGTTGGAGATCCTCTTGTAGTGTATCTTCTAATTCTGTCTTATTTGATGCCGCATGATATATGACAGTGTCATCAGCATATATACTTATTTTGCACTTTCTTATACTAAGTGGAAGTTCATTTATATAGAGAGTGAAACATAGGGGGCCAAGTACTGAGTCTTGAGGTACTCCGTACTTTACAGGTAGGTTTCCAGATAGTTTCCCGTCATACTTAACCTTCGTGTTGTTATGTAATCATTTCGTGTTGTTATGTAATCTTTAAACCATTCCAGTGCATTTCCTCTCACTCCGTAATGTTCTAGTTTGTGTAGCAAACATTGATGGTCAACCAGGTCAAATGCTTTCTGTAAGTCTATGAACATTGTTCCACATAAGCGTTGGTTATCTAGGTGGTCATAGATTTGATTTGCTAGGTAGATGGCGGCAGTCTCCGTAGAGTGATGTTTTCGAAACCCTGATTGGAGTTTGGATAGAACTTGATTTTCCTTCAAGAAGTCTAAAAGTTGAGCTTGTACGGCTCTTTCCATTATTTTAGATACCAATGGTAAGACTGAGATGGGGCGGTAATTATTTAAGTTGGTGTGACTCCCCAATTTAAATTTATGTGTTACTTTTCCCTGTTTCCATTGAAATCGAATTTTACCTGTTTCAAAAGTTAGGTTCACTATGAGTGTTATACTGCTAGCAACAACGTCAGCTCCATCTTTTAATAGTCGGGATGAGATTGATTTTGTAGGGGGTATCTTTTTTAGTTCTGTTAGTACAAATGATACTGGAACAGTTTGTATGGCAAAATTACTGTCAACACGAGGATCCAATATGGTAGGTACTGTAATGTCATATCATTAAACTTTGCACATAATGTTTTTGCAATTGATACAAAGAAATTATTGAACATTTCCGCATTTAGAGAACTACCAATTGATGTAGCACGGTCACTTTTTCTATTTTTCTTTGGCAGCCACATATCTTTAGCATCATTGGATTCTACAAGCTCAGACGTATAATGTTGGCTCTTTTCTTTTCGCATTATTTTTGTAACTGCATTTCTAAGCCTCTTATATGCGCTCCAGTGATTTTCATTATTTGTTTTAATTGCTTTTTTGTGATGGAAACCCTCTCATGCATGAGTTCTTTAATTTGGTTTGTTATCCACGGTTGTGACTGTCCACGTATACGTCGTGTTGTAGTTGGAGCATGTTTGTCTGCTACTGTCATAAAGAGGTCTTGAAAGCAGTCCCATGTAGTTTCCGAGTTATGTTCAATTTCTATATTATTCCATGGTACTTAGGCTAGATCGTTTATAAATGCATTTTTATCATGCTTGTAGTTTCTTACATCAATAAATCTTGGTGGTGGGCGTTTGACTTGATGTATTTTCCTTATTGCATAAATTGCTGAATGATCTGAAACGATTTGTCAATAAATTTTATTGGTTTTGTCGTCGACGGGGGGGAAGGGTAAAAAAAATTTTCCCGGACTATACAACATATTCCTTTTTTTTATCTAAAATATGTAAACCGATCCCTGTTTTGGTTGTGATAATACCGTAATTTTCCTCAAAATTTAAAAGTTTGCTTTTTGCACACAAGGGACCTTCACTGGGGGGGCAAACAGTTGACTGGGGGGGCACTGGGGGGGCAAAAGTTCACTGGGGGGGCAAACATGGGGGCTGGGGGGGCATTTGCCCCCCCAGTGCATTAGTTAAAAAAGGCCCTGTTTTAAAGCCCGTACAATGTAGATCCACTATTTTTTTAACTTAAGGCTTCAAAATAGAGTCTGTTATTATAATTATTAATTAATGTGCATTTACAGGTAAGTACTTCATCTTCTGGAGCTACATCTAATGGACCCTGGCCTACTCTATTGCATTTTAGATGACGTACGAAAGTATCGAAAGAACGATTCTCGAGTTAGATATCTCTTCGTAGGTCATGTAAAATGCAATATAGCCAGTTCGATACAGAAAAAGAGATTTGGAGGTCATTTCAAACCTGGCCTGATAATGATCCAGTGCACATGATTATTTTTCAATATCGGATTGCTCAATTTAGCTATATGGAAAATGTATTTACTAGGAGCTGCAAATCTCATTTTGGAAGTGGCGTTCCGGGATGTTATATAAAAATATAATGCATGGTGAATATATCTATACTAGCGAAATTGTAAAAGACTCGATCAATCCTATAGTATATTGCCTATTGTTAAATTGGGTGCCTTTCTATATTACTTCGCCGAAATGGCGTCACAAGGATTGGGGTTTAGATTAAGAATTAAGGTTATGATTAAGTGTTAGTGTTAGTGTTAGTGCTAGTTAGTGTTAAGATTATGTGTGCTAGTTAGTGTTTGTGATAGGAGTAGCAGTAGGGTTAGGATTAGTGTTAACATTGGGATTAGCATTGTATTCAAATTGAAGATGTTAATATGAAAATTGGCATGTTCAAATAATAAGCAAGCCGTTGATATTTTAGACTGCGAGAAGGCGTGTACTTACGACTATAGGCCAGTATGTGGCTCAGATGATAAAACGTATGCAAACCTGTGTGGACTGGAGATTGCTACCTGTGAAGGTGATGGTAAAATTACTCTTGCTCATGAAGGAGAATGTGGTATGTAATTGCTCCAGGCTCAAAACTATTCCGTGTTATTTTAGATGTAATGAATAAATTACAATTCTTCAATGATCTTAAAGACATGGATGATATTTGGTGAGAAAAAGGAAAATAAATTTATGTAAATCAGCAGGATTGTATATACAAGCTCCTTCACAGTCATGATTTCCTTTGTGTTTTGCTAGGGGGATGTAGTATAAGTTGAAATGATAGAACAAAACTGTAATATTCTAACATCAAACACACCAATAAAGGGCAACATGCAAAAATGCCAAACCCTAATTTTAATAATTAATGGATTTTTTGATGTTATTTTTGTGGCATAGTCTGTATTATGTGGCATGGTCATCTTCATGAGTAGCAACTTATGGAATTAACATTTGATTTAATTTGTGTATCTTTATAAATCTAGAGAAAAACTGTGATAAGCCTTGCCCTAGGATTTATCAACCAGTCTGTGGTTCTGACGGTAATACTTACTCTAACACCTGTGTGATGGCCGTGGAAGCTTGTCGCCAGAATGAAGATATTTCAGTCGAACATGAAGGAGAATGTGGTAAGTTAAGGTCTACCACTTATAATTCAGTTGCGGTCGATAAAATATGTTTTACTAATGTAGTTTAAAATACGCACATTTCACCGTGTTGTACTATATACGCTATGCATGGTCATGTGTGTAAATATAGTAGGCTACCATCTTGTGACAAAGACAACGTACTAAGCTGCGCTGATGAGCCGTTAAGCTCCGAGACATGCAGGTTTGGCGATTGTGCTATATATATACCACTTGGCTGTATATAAAAACTGCCCGACAGTTTAAAACGCCCGAGATAATATGGTAACAATGCCTTTGTAGCTCCATCAAACTGTTATGCTTTAAATTCTATTTATATATAACCACACAAATACAGTGGTAGCATGTGAATGACGAATGTTCATTAAAACTGCTCCGTATTTTCCAGTTCGTTCCCCTGGATACCGTATTGCCGTCCCGTATGCAATATATGTCCAGGTTGCGAGGTTGCTATGCACGGCATTGGCCATTGTTCATACCAAATGGAAGAAACTTCACAAAAGCTATGTTAATTCCACCCGAATGACAGGTTGAATGATAATTGAAAAATACGTCGCAAACGTCATAAACTGAAATATTTGTCATTAACATTCAGCAAAACCTAAAATCGGCCCGAGTGCCCGACAAAACGCAGCTTGTAAACCGGTACCTATATAGACATGGGCAATGAAGTTAATGCTCAAATTGCATTAAATTCGTTAGGTTGGGAGACACTAAAAGTACAGAGAACTAAAGCCAAGGCAAAATTAATGTTCAAAATTTTAAATAAGTCTGGGCCAAAAAGCCTAACAGACTTTTTCAGCTACAAGAATGAGAATACACATTACTATCTCCGTAACAATGAAACAACACTCGTTTTGCCACAGCCTCGCACAAATAGCATGAAAAAGAGTTTCATGTTTGATGGGGCAAAAATATGGAACTCAGTTCATAAAGAAATCAGAGGGATTGGGTCCCAGTCTCTATTTGAAAGAAAAATTGCTGCTCATGTTGCTAAATAATATATTTATATATATATATAAATCCTTTATTGTAAATAGTTAACTATATGTTTTGTTAGTTGTCTATATTGTCAATTTTGTCAATTGGAACAGTTACATTATTTCTATAGTAACTTTAGAACACACGCCCTTCGTGGAAATCAATATTTTTAATTGACGTAGTTAGCGTGTCAAAATAAAATTTTCTATCTATCTATCTATATATTCTCACAAATGTTTCAATTCAATTTCTATTATTCCAACGTCAATCAAGTCAACAATCATTGTACTAAAACTATAGTAAAACTAAGATGTACCTATAATTATAATAGTAAGCTTAAAAGCCAAGGGTGCTATAATCCATATTCGATTCCTTAGCTACAAGAAAGGGCGAGGATAGAATGCTATCATCTGTTTTAAGATGGCTTATTAAATAATTATAACTTGCAGCTTTTATTGACTTTATTATTTTTGAGGCATATAGTCCGTAGAAACAAATGTTTGGAAACGCGGGAAAAGACTATGCTCTATTATTTCAGTTAATGTTTGTGCGTCATATATTTTGTCGTTTTAAAACCTGTACTTCGCATATACAATTCAGTTCATCGTTAACTATTTTGATAGGCGCCGATAATTTTCATTTGTAAAACCGTTCATTAAAAGCTTTCTATTGCATCATTGAATAGAGCAGATGTGAAATTCGACGCAGACATCCTCCCCCCCCGCCAAAATTTTTTTGATGTTTTTGGCGTTTAAACACGTGTAATATTTCTTTCCTTTTTAGACGATGAAAAGCCACAGAATAAGTAAGATAGGCGGACTACTAATAAGAAATGACACCTCGACCTTTTAGTAACTTAGTTGTTGTAGCTGTTTATTAAAACAGAAATAGATTACTCGCATATATCATGTTGGTTGTGATGTTTGATTTCTTGATTTAGAAGGGCATATCATAGTCCTTGCAAATTGAAGACGTTGAATGAAACTACACATATTATCTTTTCTAGACTATTCTTCCTGTAAGGACCATCCTGTAAGTCCTGTAAGGACCATCTCTTATTGCATGGTTACCCGACGAAATCATGCAGTGTTTGGTATGGTTTATATATAAACATTCTTTCCATATGCGACTGAGCTGGCGAAATTATAATCAGGAAACTGTATAATGCAGCAATCAACCCCAGTCGCAGCGGTGAAAGACGCTTTCACTATATACACAATGTACAACGAACAGCCTTATCTTGTTCTCAAATTTTAGTACCCTAGTCGATTAAAACGAGTGACGGTCTGCGCGTAAGTGAGTATAATTCTAATTTGTTCATTATGCGCTTATCGCCATACGAAAACGTCGCATAGTTATAATAAGTCATTCCAATAGCACTCCATTCAGCACTGTCCGCAGATATCTAGAGCGGCCTATTAAACACTTTTCCGAGCTTCAAATTTAAGGTAATATCTTCAGCTCCGCGTAAAACGTTCTAGCACAACGCTAAACGTTGCCCATTGTAATATCTAAACATCTCAAATAAGGAAATCAAATATGAATGGAAATGACTAAGACTATAGAATTAAATTTGTAGCAAGTTAATCTTTTGTGATATAATTTATGACTCGGTTTCTGTAATCGCCGTTTGTACTAGTGACGCTGCTTTCGTTTCTAATTAAAACGTTAAATGTTTAATATCTTTAAATATTTTATCGTTTAGCGTCAAATTGTGCGTCAAATTATTTTTTCCTCTCGATTGCCTTATCATTCATTATTATTCTTTAATTATTCTTTATTGATATCTTCAAATCCCCCATTCAATATTTATTAAATTACAGGAATAGACGCGTCATGCAGTTATTGTCTATTGTCTTTAGTATTAGTATTCTTGTAGACGTTTCTGATGAAATCATGTCAACTGCATGCATGCAGAAGTAAAATTGACGTTTCAGTAACAACAGCTGTGAGCTTCATCTCAGGCAAGATAATCTAAAACAAACGAAAACCAATTTCTTAACTATAGAGGTTTTGCACCATCACGTGACGAAATCTAAAATCTTTAACGTGCAATCTATCAAGCTGGCTGTTAACATTTACGAAACCACCAGGAAGGACGTCTACCCGCTACCAAGATGTGAAGAAATCCTAGAATCCTTGGCCAGCACAGCATACTTCACTCATTTAGATTTAGTTCGTGGATATTGGCAAATAAAGAATGCCGTTTGGTCTCACTAATGCCCCAGCCACGTTTCAGCTCGTTATGAACACCATTCTTGCTGGTCTCTCTTGGACTGACTGCTTGGTCTATCTAGATGACATTATTGTGTTTGGACGGTCGTTAGATGAACACAACCGAAGACTCGACGAAGTTTTAAGTAGACTAGAACAAGCGGGATTAAAACTGAATGCGAAGAAATGTCATTTGGTGCGAGAGAAAAGTGTAATTTTGGGCCATGTCGTTAGCAAAGAAGGAATAACTACAGATCCAGAAAAGATTAGAGCAAATAATCTCACCAACCTACAGTCATTCCTCGGCCTCGCTGGATACTACAGACAGTTTATCGATAAGTACGCGGATATTGCAGAGCCATTGTACAAGCTAGAAAGGAAAGATACTGTCTTCAAATGGAGCCAGGAGAGCGATGATGCATTTCGTGCATTAAAACAGAAATTAACGACAGCCCCAATTCTCGCTTACCCACAGATAGATTTGCCGTTCATATTGGACACAGACGCCAGCGATACAGGAATCGGAGCAGTACTATCTCAACGGCAAGGAAACGAGGAGAAAGTTATCTCTTACGCAGCAAAGGCTCTGTCAAAAGCAGAGAGAAACTACAGCACTACAAGAAAGGAGTTACTCGCTTTAATATGGGGTATGGAACATTTCGCACCTTATCTTGTCGGCAAACAGTTCAGAGCGAGGACGGATCACAATGCACTGAGATGGATTAATAATTTCAAACAGCCCAAAGGTCAGGTAGCACGGTGGATCGAAAGACTATCGATCTTTGATTTCGTGATCGAACATCGTCCTGGACGTAATCATGCCGGAAATGCGGATGGCGTGTCACGCATACCATCAAAGGACTCTAACGCTGATGAAAATAATGAATCTCAGACGGAAATTAACCAAGTATGCAACATTCCAACAGAGAACAAGTCAACCACTTGGTGTCAACGCTGGTCGAACAACGAAATGCAACTTCTCCAACACGAAGACCCGGAAATCGGCAGAGCGATAAAATGGGTACAAGATGGCAATAGACCACCGAGAGAGGAGATAGCGGATATGGGGCCTACAATGGGTACTCTATAGAACAAGTTCAACGCACTGTTACTGGTCGAGGGACTTTTGTACAGAACGTTCGAAGATGAAAAAGGAGAAACCACGCACTTTCAGCTCTGTCTGTGTTAAGCTGTAACATTAGCTGTAATGTACAATTACTTAATTTAATCTGTGACGTAGGTTTGAACTGACAACTGACAAGGAGGTATCTCATATATCATAGTAGCATGTATTGTATTCTGAAGTCAGATGTATAGAGGTTAAAAAGAGTGTATAATCACTCGTGAATTGTAGTATTAATAACAGTTTGGAGTACAACGTGGTGTATACGTATTTTATAAGGACCTGCACTAACGAGGCTAACATTTGGCGACCCCGCAAGGATAAGGGTATTTATTCTCGAGATGAAGCGAGACAGCGAGTCAAGACCGCGCAACTTATTCGAGGTGAACAAATGAGGATTGTTTCGCGTGTGCCTAAAAGATATAAACAAAATCTCGACGTTTCGAGCTAAAGCCCTTCGTCAGGAGAAATTAGTAGACAGATAAACACATTACATCACGTGAACAAAATATTAACCAATGAAAATAAAGTAGTCATAACAATCATAACAAAATAGAATTAATATGTAAAGATATAGACTGCGTGCAGGCTTCGGCCCGATTATAGGGTCGAAGGCCTGCGCACAGGCGTTACACTTATCAAAGCGCTATAAATGTCGTACAAGGGAAGGGAAGAGGGGATATAGAGGAAAGTATATAAGAAGTATTTAAGAGAAAAGAATGAGCTAGATGAAGGAGAGGCGCTCATTGATACCATCAGACTGAATGGTGCCAAGTTTAAAAATGAGACGCTTTTCTTGCTTCCGACGGGTATCATTACCACCAATAATGGGATTTCATATCAGAAAAGGAGTGGTTGGCACTGTTGCCTAGCAACAGGTTTGTTGTGCACATTGTCCTTAACATCACGCAAGTGCTCAGCAAACCTATCGCCTAAACGTCTTCCAGTCTCTCCGATGTAGAGCAAGCCACATTTGCTGCAAGAGATGCAGTAAACGAGGTTGGAGGAGATGCACGTGAAACTGTGCTTGATGACAAACTGAGATTTTGGAGCCGAAATACAGGTGGCGGGGTTTAAATGCTTACAAGTGTAGCACTTAGCACGACCACAGGAAACAGTGCCAGCTGGTGACACAGAGTCCTGTCGCAGTGAGCTGTGCACTAGGGTTTCCCGGATGTTTTTACTGTGTCGAAAAGAGACTAGTGGGGTCTCGGAGAAAATGGAAGACGTTGCAGGGTCATTATTCGAGGTGAGATCGTTTTAATTTGTTTGTTAAAGAAAATATGTTGGTAGGAAAAGTTGATGTTCTGTGCGTTTATTTGTGAAAGAGACTGCATAAATCGGGAATTCGCGTTAAAGGACGAAAACATTAGAGAATCGAACAGTGTTTTGATGCTAGTATACTAAAAATCTCGCATAAATGGTTAAAACGCGCGTAGACACTTAAAGTATTAAACAGCATGACTACGGAAGATCTCGAAGAGTTACAGTTTGAGCTAGAGTCTCTACTATACACTAAGAACCAGGGTGAATTAAAAGAATTCGCGGTTTGGATTAAATTAGACGTTGAACTAGCGGGTAAAAGCAAAATAGCCGCAACGAAACTTATTCAAAAATCGATCGAGCAAAGTCTAAACACAGAGGGAGAAATGGCACAGAAAGTTGAGTGGGTTCAAAAGGCTATTAAGTCTTTGAAACCTGAATCGCAGAGAAATGAACCCGATGATGCGCTAAGCGAATTAAAGAAGCAAATTGATGAGTTAAAACAAAAATAACAAGCGGAAATGGACAACATGTTGTCTAAACTAGCGACAAAATCAAAAGATAACGCAGATAAGCTAGAAAGCCCTAAAGAAACAAAACTTTCCGCCGGTGAGTCATTTTTGCGTCGCGAATTCAAGATTTCTGGACAAATTGGTGAGCCAGGTCAAACGGACAAACTAACATTTGTGTCACTCACTCATCAAATCGATTCCGGATTAAAGCGCTAGTACAAATAATGCGAAATTGTCGACGCTGTGATTCGCGCTATCTCCTTGCACAGCAGCTTACGTAGTTACGTAGAAACGCTGAATGATTTGTCCCTCCCAAACTAAGAAAGATCCTTCGGGTGCATTATCGAGAGAAATCTGCATCGGAACTGTACCAACAGCTGGCGATGATCTTACAACACCCGAAAGAGACAGCACAGCAGTTTCTCCTTCGCGCGCTCGACTTACGTAACAAAGTAGGTTTCTCAAGCAAAGAATCAGACTGCGAAGTCCACTACGATGAACCCCTAATCCAAAAGACGTTCATGAAATCCTTTGAGACCGGTCTATGAGACGATATTCTCGCGGCGAATTTGCGACCCATTCTTCGATCATCCCCGTTGATAGACGAAGACTTAATGAGACACGTTAACGAGTTGGCGTCCCACCAAGCGGAAAGACAAAACAAGCTCGCATCTGAAAGAAGGCTTGCCAAAATTAACTCGTGCGAAATTGATGAGTCGAAGAAATCTGTTGACAGCAACCCACAAATTCTGGCAGAAATTCGGGAAATGAGGATGGAAGTCGAAAACCTGAAACGACAACAAGCCACTCGAAGCGATTATGTCCCGAAAGACGATCGGAACGAGTCGTACAACGATCGGGGACCACCGAAGATCACGCGGTTCCGTGGACGAGGGTGTCAAGCCTGCAAAATACATAAACTCGGCGGCACCTGCAGACACTGTTTTGCATGCGGAGAGTTGGGACACATCGCTTCAGAGTGTGAGAAGAATATGCCTCGACAGAATCAGGGAAACGGAAGACGGCTACCCCAAGCGTGGAACAGGGATTAGCCGAAGAAAATAAAGTGTCCCATCAGTGCAACGGCTGCAATCATGTTTTGGAACAGACTTTTTGGCGTTGTGAATGCTGTAAACTTTTAACTACTGTGGTACGAAATGCCAGCGAAATCATTGGCCACAGCATAGAACATTGTGCAACGCTATCAAGCAGCAAATCCAAAACAGGAAACAGGCGACAGACGCGAATTCGGGTATTTTCGTCAGCCATCTAACACCAAAACAACACCAAAAGGTAGTTGGCCTTGTAGGTAGGAGATGTTCAATCAAAGCGAAGCTAAACGGAAAAAGAGCAGAGATTCTGTGGGACACCGGGGCCCAAGTCTCTATCGTTTCGGCCAGCTTCATAAAGAGGAACTTTCCTAGCGTGTTGGTTAGAGATGTTAGTGAATTGCTGGATGGTGATCTTACCTTGACTGCAGCCAATGGTGGTAGCATAGCGTACAAAGGATGGGTTGAACTGGATCTCCAAATTGGAGATTCTGAGCACGTACTTTCTGTTCCGTTTTTAGTAGCAAGTGAGGAAATGGAACTTCCATTGATTGGCTTCAATGCAATAGAACACTTGATCAAAGTCAATAATCTGCAAGGTAACGAGATGGCAACTGCTTTAGTTGGCGTAAATGTTTGTAATGCAACGGCTCTTGTTGATTTCGTGAACGGAGTAAACCACAATGAATTATGCCTCGTAAATACCTGAAAAAAAGATGTGGTCATACCTCGGGGAAAATCTCTTAAAGTGAGCTGCAGAGTGAACACTGGTCCGCTAGATAAACCCACACCAGTTTTATTCGAAGCTGATGAGAACGGTCAGTGGCCGCCTGGTCTCCAAGTTTCGGACACATTATTGACAGCAATGGCAGGGAAATCTAGCCGAGTGGAAGTAGAAGTGAAGAATACAACCAAGCATGACATAGTATTACCGAACAGGACGATTCTAGGACGCCTACAACTTATACAATCAGTTACCCCAGTCGAGGTGAAATTAAAGACAGACACAGACTTATCTCCAAAACTAAATGAAGAAACCAAAACCCCCAACAACAATGGTGACCAAACAACGAACTGGCCAAAACACTTGGACGTTGTGGATTTGGGAGATTTAAACGACGAGCAAAGAAAAGCTGCCACACAGCTGCTTATCGAAGAGGCTGATGCGTTTGCCGTAGATGATGATGACGTTGGATGCATCACGGAGCTTCAAATGGATATCAAACTCAACGATACCACACCTGTTCAGAAGAACTATGTCGCTGTGCCCCGACCACTATATCCAGAGGTGAAAGCATATATCGAAGACTTGTTGAATAAAAACTTTATTCGCAGATCGACTTCATCTTATAGCTCGCCTGTGGTTTGTGTAAGAAAGAAGGACCAGAGCCTACGCCTGTGTGTCGACTACCGCGGGTTGAACAAGAAAAGTCAAGTAGATCGTCATCCAATACCGAGGATCCAGGAAACCCTTGACAATCTCGGTGGGAGCTCGTGGTTTGCGGTACTTGATCAGGGTAAAGCCTACCATCAAGGGTTCCTTAAAGTCGAAAGTCAACCTCTGACTGCCTTTATCACGCCATGGGGACTGTATGAGTGGGTTCGGATCCCATTTGGGCTATGCAATGCATCAGCTTCCTTCCAACGTTTCATGGAAACATGTTTGGGGGATCTACGGGATGATATATGCGTGCCATACTTGGATGATATCATCGTGTTCAGAAAATCCTTCGACGAACACCTTGAACATCTTCGGAAAGTGCTTCAACGCCTCAAAGCACACGGTGTCAAGCTAAAACCAAGAAAATGTACCATGTTTAAACGTGAGGTCTTGTTTCTTGGAAGAATCGTGTCTGAAGAAGGATACAAGCTGGATCCATCTACGGTTGCTCCAATTCTTCGCATGAAAGAAACCCCACCAAAGACTGTAAACGAAGTCCGTAAACTAATGGGATTCTTAAACTATTATCGTCGGTACATTGAAAACTTCTCAAGAATCACCAAACCAATTTACGACCTTGTCAAGCTAGTCGTCCACGATGAAACTAACGCTAATCCCAAGCGGAAATATCGCAATCAGCCACCCCCAAACCAACAAATCTCTTGGACGGCATCCCATCAATTGGCCTTGGAGAGACTCATTCAATATATTGTGAGCGTTCCAGTAATGGCTTATCCGGAACCTAATTGTCCCTTCGTGTTGCACACTGACGCATCCGAAAGCGGTTTGGGCGCTGTACTTTACCAACAACAGAATGATATTCTACGTGTCATCGCTTACGGTTCTCGCACGTTAACGACAGCTGAGAAAAACTACCATCTTCATTCCGGCAAGTTAGAATTCCTCGCTCTGAAGTGGGCAATTTGCGAGCAGTTCAGAGACTATCTCTACTATGCGCCAAGTTTTGTTGTGTTCACTGATAACAACCCATTGACATATGTTTTGTCTACTGCCAAATTGAACGCAACAGGACTTAGGTGGGTAGGGGAGTTAGCAGATTTCAACTTCACCATTCGTTATCGACCTGGGAAAGCAAACGCTGACGCCGACACATTATCTCGAACGCCAAAAGATATGGACAACTATATGAAATTATGTACTGCGGCGACGACACAAGACGAGGGCTCACATTGATACCAGTTCTTCTGAACTGACGTGATTACCCTGATTAAATAAAGTTTATTTGATTTGATTTGAGTTACGGGCAATAATCCAAACAGTAAAACTCCAAGAGCAGGGAAAGGTAAACTGGATATCTTCATTGATCAACGACCAGAGATCGGTTCTACTGGCCTCGTATGCAACGAGACGTTGAACATTACGTAAAGAAAGTGTGTCGCTGCGTGAAACAAAAACCTCCACGACTGAAGATACGAGCTCCACTGCAACCGATTATAACTTCTTCGCCATTCGAGTTGGTGTCAATCGATTTTGTTCATCTGGAGAAGTCGAGTGGTGGGTTTGAGTACATCTTAGTGATCGTTGATCACTTTACGCGATACGCTCAAGCTTACCCTACTCGAAACAAAGCTGGAAAAACCGTTGCAGAGAAGCTTTACAACGATTTCGTGTTACGTTTTGGGTTTCCCGCCAAATTCTATCACGACCAGGGCGGGGAATTCGAGAATCAACTCCTCGGAAGGCTGGAACAACTTTGTGGCGTGAAGCATTCCCGGACGACCCCTTACCATCCGCAGGGTTGTTGGATATGCTCAGAACACTCCCCGAAAATCAAAAGTGAAGACCATGTCAACAAGGTTGTACTTGCGTACAATTGTACACGGCACAACACAACCGGGTATTCACCATTCTTTCTCCTCTTTGGACGACACCCCCGACTACCAATTGACCTTCTGCTAGATCCCAACCTAGTAACCACCAGTAAGACCTATCCCCAGTACGTGACAGAGTGGAAAAATGCCATGCATGAGGCATATCAGCTGGCTGGACGAAAGGCGAAGGAGAGAGGAGATAAAGCGAAGAAACACTACGATCGTTGGGTACGGAGTTCAGTACTACAGCCCGGTGATAGAGTATTGGTACGGAACTTGAGTGAACTTGAGTCCTGGAAAGCTGAGATCATCCTGGGAAAAGGACATCCACGTTGTTGTGCGAAGGAAGAGTACGGAAAGTCCAGTTTACGAGGTTAAACCTGAAGGTACTGGGACGAAGAGGAGAACGTTGCATAGAAATCTTCTCCTTCCGTGTGATTTCTTGCCAATATGGACAGCCAAAAGACCGATGACCATTACCACGGCCGAGTAACAGACGGCAACCGGAACTCGTTAATCCGAGAGCAAACAGCAGCGAGTTCTCTAGTGATGACGAAGACCCACCCGAAGTCGTAGTAAGCGTCAATCCCAGAGATACAAGCCCTAACCCTTCTTCCAAGAACGCAGTCGAGAACGAGAACGAAAACGCAGTCGAGAACGAGAACGAAAACGCAGTCGAGAACGAGAACGAAAACGCAGTCGAGAACGAGAACGAAAACGCAGTCGAGAACGAGAACGAAAACGCAGTCGAGAACGAGAACGGAAACGCAGTCGAGAACGAGAATGGAAACGCAGTCGAAACGGAGAACGCAGTCGCGACGGAGATTGTTCCAGACTTACCAGCACAGATTGAACAACCAAGAGCAAGAAGATCAAGGCACCCACCTGACCGCTTGACATATTACGGACCTGGCCAAGTCGACCCAGAAAATGTATTCTACATGACAGCAACAACTCCACCACCTCCTCCGCTTACGTGGCCACCTCCCTTAATGTTTTGAGTGAATAGACCCTTTCCCTTTGTCCATCCACCACCTGTGTATTGGCCACCCTTCGTGAACACACCTTATCCATATCCCCACTCCAACATACCTCTCCCATCAGCCAACCGCCAGCAACCAGTGTATGGACAGCCAGCGATGCCGTATCAAACAAACTGGAATTTCAATTATTAGATAATTTTTACTACCTTTTTATATCGAAAAAACGCTCCAAACTTTACAATATTATTTAGGATGAACAGTATCCAGAAGCTATCAGGCGAGATAAGTGGACGTTTATACCACGGTGATACAAGCTGCAGCGTATTATTTTGGTTGCGAAGTTAACGAAGTAGATAGGTGATAAGTAGGATCCGAAAAGGTTTTGTAGTGCTGTGATAGATTCATGAGAAACACACGTTTCTGGACTAACAACGTACCACATGGTACTGTACTTAGAGTATAAGCATGTTGAAAAAAATCACGGGACGACACTTATTTTAAGAGGGGAAATATGTTAAGCTGTAACATTAGCTGTAATGTACAATTACTTAATTTAATCTGTGACGTAGGTTTGAACTGACAACTGACAACTGACAACTGACAACTGACAACTGACAACTGACAAGGAGGTATCTCATATATCATAGTAGCATGTATTGTAGTCTGAAGTCAGATGTATAGAGGTTAAAAAAAGTGTATAATCACTAGTGAATTGTAGTATTAATAACAGTTTGGAGTACAACGTGGTGTATACGTATTTTATAAGGACCTGCACTTTCGAGGCTAACATCTGCCTCGAAGGTTAATCAATGAAGTCCTAGAATTCACCCATGACGGGCCTGGGAGCCTGGGGGGCCTGGGGGGCCTGGGGGGGCCTTAGACTCGGCTAAACTATCTTTTTGTGTTTGAACCTTGGGTGATCTATAGCATGATAAAATGTTGAGGTTGCTGGCCTTTAAAAATTATTCATGTCCACGGTAAAATTACAGGATTATCTTCTATTTCTTGGAATTTTTGCAGTTACTTTCAAGTGGCAGCGGTGGGATTCGAACCAACGCCATCAAAATGACTGGTGCTTTAATCAGCGCCTTAAGGCTGATTTCCACTCAGTGCAAAATGTCGCGCGATCGACTTTTTGCAATCGTTTTCTTTTGAATTATGAGCATTCGACTGGAACGGATCTGGTCGAGGGCACATAATTCAAAAGCGCTGGTTTTAGGTACCAGTCTTTTCGATGGCGTGGGTTCGAATCCCATCACTACCACTTGTTCTAAAATTTCAAATGGGTTCCAAGATCCCAAGATTCACTAGATAATCCGGTAATTTTACCATGGAAATGGAGAAACGTTGCATAAAGAGCCAGAATAAGCCGCATTTTATGTTATAGACCACCCCTACTTGAAACAGGAGAAGGTAGTGTGGCCGAGTGATCATCAGTCATTTCGATGGTGTGGTTTCGAATCCCTCCGCTGCCAATTTCGTGGATTATATATTGACTGATGCTTTGTTTGCATATATTAGCAATATTTTGAAGCAATTTGAAACTCCCGAGTGATGCAGGGCTTACTGTCAAATACCATAACAAAAATACTATGACCACATTGCATTGTGAAATACCTAGTAAAATAACCTCTTGTGAATATGAAAAATGTATGTACATGACCATCACGAGGTCACATGACTGTTCACGGTCCGAAAAAATTCCACTGGTAGAAGTGCATTAATTTATCTAATGAAATTCAGCATACACTGTATGAAGTTGTGTAGTGTTAAAAATATTGAATTTAACATACACGGGTAATTACCGCGAGTAATATTTAGATAGATAGTTTAATTAACATTAAGAACTTACAGCCTTTACAGCTGAATTATGCCTATGCTTTACAATTAGAAGAATATTAAATATCACATAACCATGGACAAAAGGTGTAAAATCGTATCCATTATATAAAATATTTACTCGAATTATGCATGATAAAACTGTCTCTGAACCTATTTGTCATACACACTGGAAGTTTAAAGTTTCTATGTTGTCTTAAGAAGGGTTGACCAGTATTTTCATTTACAGGAGGTAGTAAGCCCTTTAGCTTATGATTAGGGTTGCTTACTATTTCATTGAATAGCTTGGTAGTTAGTTGTTGTCTTCGATCAAAGAGTGACGAAATGTTCATTGTTTCCAATACTTCTTGCTTTAGCAGTTCAGGGAAGATTATGCGGAAGGCACGCTTTTGAAGTCTTTCCAGATCATTGGACAGGTAATAATTTCGTAGAGGCCACCACATTAACATTATTATTGTTAATAACTATTGGGTCGAATACTTTGTTGGATGTCGAGAAGCTTAACTCTTTGCATTTGGTTTCCTTCAGTTCCATGCCATTTGCTATTGACTTTCTGGCAAAAACGTTTACGTGATCTTGAAGTATGCTTAAATCGTTTTTTGCAACAGATTCAGACATGGTTGAATCATCGACATATTTCCAGAAATCATCCACACCGGGTACATTAATATCATCAATCATTATCGCAAATAGCCAGGGACCCAATTTGGTGCCTTGTGGGACGCCTGCATGAACATTACTCCACTCTGAAAAGCAGTCATTGCTCAATTTTACTCGTTGTTTACGGTTACTTAGAAAGTCAAAAATCCAGTACTTAATGGTTTCAGGGATGTTATAAGTTGTCAGCTTTTTCGATAAGATGTTGTGATCGATCAGATCAAAAGCTTTGCGGAAATTGAATAACATGACTCTGGTGGTGGAGCCATTCCCATCGGTATTTTTATCCAAGTATGTAGCATAGATATAAGTGCATGGGTGGTACAAGAGTTTGGCACAGTTCCAAATTGTCTTTTGTCGATCCTGCGCATAACAGCGGGTTTCAAAAAACTATTCACAACAAACTCCTCACCAAGTTTTGACAAATATGACAAATTTAATTTTTACCAATATGAAGGATTTTTATAAAGATCCAATCAAACGACCGGCATTTGGCCTCTCTGATCATGACACAGTAGAAGTCCAACCTTTAGAAAGACTACAAATTCAAAAACCAAAATTACGTGTGAAATCGAGGGACCTGAGACCATCTAAACGTCTTGCGATGAGTACGTTTTTAAAAGAAGTCGATGTCAAATCTTTGATCGCTACGGAGAATACCTGTGATGGAAACGACTAAAACAAGATATTGTAACGAACCGCCTTGGATGTCTCGATCCTTAAAACAAGCAATTTACCGTCGCCAAAAGGCCCTAGCTCAGGGAAACATAAGTTTATTCAAAACTCTAAGAAATCGAGTAAACCGTGAGCGAAAATCGTGTCGATCGAAGTTTTACAAGTCTAGAGTTGAACACTTAAAAGAATGCTCGCCCTCTATTTGGTGGAAAGAAGTTAAAAAACTGAGTGGTTTGGCTTCACAGGTCACCTACCGCGAAGATTCGATGTCTCTACTGCAAAACCTAGAAAGTGGGACTGGCCAAATACCTACCACTCCGTATGACCTTGCCAACCTAATAAATCAAACTTTTCTTGAGCCAATGAAAGTTTTTGATCCATTGCCATCCAGCATTACCAACCGAGACACTTTTGAGAATCCCCAACTAACCAACCAATTATTCTGTACGTCCGAGTTTTCTGTCTTTAAACACCTTGCAAGCTTAAATCCAAACAAAGCTAGCGGCCCAGACGGCATTCCAGCTTGGATATTAAAGGAAAATGCCGATATTTTGGCCTCGCCTGTTTCAGAAATATTGAACTTATCCTATAAGGAAGCGCGTCTTCCTTCAATATGGAAACATGCGGATATTATTCCAATCCCGAAACAAAAACCCGTTCGGGAGGTAAATAAACATCTACGACCAATATCCTTAACACCCATCATATCCAAAATAGCAGAGGATTTTATTGTAGAAAATTTCGTTAAACCTGCCGTACTCCAAAGAATTGACCCTAACCAATTTGGTACTATCCCAAAATCAAGTCCGACTTACGCCCTTTTAAGCATGTTACACTCCTGGAATGGTTCTACCGATGGAAACGGTGCAACGGTTAGAGTCATCCTATTTGACTTTAAAAAGGCTTTTGACTTAATAGATCATGGCTTATTGGTTGCTAAACTCCATACATATAACCTACCGCACTGGGTTATTAACTGGATTATAGATTTTCTCACATGTAGAAAACAAAGAGTAAAGCTAAATCAAGAGGATTATTCGGATTGGGCTGAAATTCCCGCCGGAGTTCCACAGGGCACGAAATTGGGCCCATGGCTGTATTTAATAATGATCAACGAATTAACAACCTCTAGTGGTGACATGTGGAAGTTCGTAGACGACACCACCGTAGACGAATTAATCAGCAAATACAGCGAAAGCAGAATCCAGACCTCAGTTAATGATCTATCAACCCAAATTTCTGAATTAAAATTTCAGCTGAACGAGAAGAAATGCAAAGAATTACGTATTGGCTTTGGTAAACCAAGTGCTGTTTTTGATCCAGTTATTGTGAGCGATATCCCTTTGGACGTAGTTCCTTGTGCAAAAATTCTTGGACTAACCGTTTCCAGCAATTTGAAATGGAATGATCACATTTACCAAATTATTGCGAAAGCAAGAAAGCGATTGTACTTTCTGACACAACTTAAACGAGCCAAGGTTGGGATTGATGAATTAGTTCTATTTTACAGCACATGTATTAGGCCAATGTTGGAATACGCATGTCCTGTTTTTCATAACAGCCTGTCTAACTACCTATCCAACGATCTGGAAATGATTCAGAAGAGGGCGTTGAGAATAATCCACCCCTGGTCCCCATATACTGACGCGCTGACACTCACTGGTCTTCAACATCTTGGTACCAGAAGAGAGAAGATAACCAATAAACTTTTCCTGGACATTATGATGGACGAAAATCATAAACTTCATAAATTTCTCCCACCCCGAAACACGTGTGTCACAGACCTTAGGACCAAACATAAGTTTAACGTTAACTTCCGAACAGACCGTTTTAAAAATAGTTTTTTTATTGCCAGTTCACTAAAATTTTAACCAATGTAAATATATTAGTATAAATAACACTAAATATTAGAACTGATCATCTTAATATGGTCTTCTAGAGTAGCCTCTTATCTGTTGTTCACCAAACTTTGGGTAGTTTCAAGTAATTTGTAAAATTGGTGTAATATAGCTATATAGTGATTGGACCTTATGTAATGTAAGCATAATTCAGCTTATGGCTGCAAGTTTTACCAATTAAAAACATCTATCTATCTATCTAGTGAGATGGGACGCAAGTGATTGTTAATATCTTGAATCGACTTTTCTTTAGGAATTGCAACCACGTCCGCTTTCTTCCATGATGGAGGTAAATGGCATTCTTGGTAGGAGCAATTCAGAATATCCGTGACCGGGCCAGAGAATAGGTCGGCATTTTCTTTAAGTAGCCAAGGCGGTATACCGTCGGGACCGTATGCTTTTTTTGGATTGAGTTTTATCAGCTTTTCAAAGACGTCTGCAGGTGCCACAGTAAGTACTTCATCACGACTGGAAGATGGTGATAATCCAAGCGAAGAGGTTCAAAGACAGACATGGGAGACAGGAAAGTGTTATTGATCTCATTTTCTAGAGCATTTTTCGTTGCACTGGATGGAGTTTCATTAGGTCGTAAAGCTTTCACTATTTTATCACTATTCTTATCAACTACTTTCATACCACTCAGCCTCTTTACTTCATTCCACCATGTTGAAGGTTTGCATTGTTTTAAGTATTGAACACTAGTTTCGTAATACTTAGCTCGGCAAATTTTTCTTTGGCGATTGACTTGGTTCCTTAAGCGTTTAAACTCCTCAAGATTTCCTTGGTTAAGAGCTTTTTGTCGATTTCTAATAAGGTTTGATAGTGTCGAGTTCATCCACGGTGGGTCGTTAGTTTTACTCTTTTTGCGACGTAGCGGGAGAATAGAGTCCATACCAGTGTTAACAATAGTTTCTAATAAAACAGTTTTTTCATCACAAGAATGCACTCTACTAAGCATCCTAGGGATGTCAACTAGCTCCAGGTATTGACGCATTGCGAAACGGGAGCTTGGTCTTAAGTCTCTCACCTTCACCTCCACATTTAACTTCTCTTGAATTTTACCACGTGCAATAGGATTTATCTCGATAGACATGTGGTCCGACAACCCGAAAGGAGCACGCTTAATAGGTTGGTCAAAGAAGGCACTAAGATTCGTTAATACAATGTCAAGAGTATTGTTTCCACGAGCAGGGAATTTAACGAGCTGTTTTAAATCACAACCAGTTCTTAGACGTGTTGTGTTCAGTTTATTAAAGTCTCCAAGAAGTATAAAACCGCATTTAGGAAAACGTGATTCCATTAATGATAGGCAGTTAAACAAATAATTCAACATATTTGTGTTATTCGCACTTGGAGGGTGATATACTGTTCCTACGATCAAATTTGTAATTCCTCTAGGTAATCTGGTTAGACACATGTTAATCCATAGCACTTCAAACGAGCTATCAGATAATTCGTCTAACCGTGAGAATTGAATGGTATCTTTAATGTATATACAAACACCTCCATGTATTCGATCATACCTGTCTCTACGAATAAGGTTATACCCCTGTATGTCTACAACGTTATCATGGATATGGTCTTGTAGCCAGGTCTCAACTAAACTTACAAAGTCGTAATTTCCATGGTGTACGACGTTTTGCACTTCGTCCATTTTAGGGGCTAAAGACATCAGATTTGAAAGAAAGAAAACAGGGACGTATGCAAATTTGGACCCAACATTTGCCAGTTTAACAGACGGTTTTAAGGGAATGTTGATAAGATTGTTCGGGTTTCTTCGACAACGTTTACTTATACGAGTGTTTCCACTTGATTCAGCGTTTGTGGGCGCAACAGGGATTTGGCTACGATCGTTATCATTATTATTATTAAAACGGTTTGTATTTACTCATAGTTAGGGAGCTCTAGATTTGACTGCACGAAAAAGCAACTGATTTATTTATCCCCGAGCCGGCGCGAATCGCCGTGCGAGGGTACTAATTCCGCTCGGATATTTACACCCGGGTATGTGAAAACACAGTGGAATCCAAAGTCGTCCGCCGCGATGCCATGGACGGTTCAGGATTTTGTACGTTATACGCATGCGCAAATTCAGGTCGAGAGAAACATACGGATAAACATTTTTGTGTCTACTGGATGTTATACATCTAGTAGCCACTATGTTGTCGGGAGAGTTTAGGAGTTTGAATTTGAAAGTTTGGGCGTTTGATTTGCTCACGTGACTAACTGCCCAAACCGGTTTGCATGTAAACCAATCAGAGGCTTTGTTTACAAACCTGCTTCTGAATTTCACATGTCTACTCTGTGATTTCACGACGAGTCAACGTCTCAACGACGACAGCATTCAGCCATTCACAGCAATACAATTTGCAGTTCAAAACAAAGCAAGAAAGCAAGCTATTACTTAGACTTGCTCCAATTCTGTCTCTTATAGGGGTTTTTATTGTGGGGTGCGAAAATGCGGGCGGAAGGAATTTTGGAGCAAGTCTAGCTATTACTATAAATTTTATATTGAAATCAAAATACAAAGCAAGAAAGCAAGCATATTACTGTAAATTTACAGTTTGAAATCGTCGTTATTTCGACATTTAGCGTAAGCGAACTCGTATATTTATAATTAAAATCTCAGTCAAAACATTTCATTTACGGTATTGCTGCATGAGCCTGTTCATATTATCTCGCCTCGTAAATGTTTTCCTATTATAACAAAATCACATCGGGTTGCCGCTTAGTGCATGATCAGAGGTGCATGATATACTCGTCATATAATATAAGTAAATATGAAATATGAAATATTAAATACACGCCAGCTGGATATATTATATAAAAGTCGAGAAAACGAAAGTTGTACGTGTACGCTAATTATAGTATACTGACAGTCTGACAACAACAATGGCATGACTCTTGTGACAAGTTTATCCATATTGGGACAAGCATATTTGTTATCTCCATTGTGTTTGCCCCACTTTGCAAGACGACGTACGTCGCAAACCATAAAAAGCGCGTCAACCTAAAGGTGCAAATCTTGTAATCTCAGGAAATATTAGCTTGCGTAGCCTGACAATATTAATAAGCGTATAGACGCAGGCAACGCGGCAAAGACTAGCCACGTTACTCGCGTCGAAACCTAGTCTAAACAAGTCTAAACCCCATAGCGCCAGGCCACGTAGACTTGGAAAATATGAGACTAGTGCACCTAATTTTATACGTGCGGTGCCAGTGTGGGTAGAGTATAGCAAATACGGCGGTTGACTGTTGTGTAAAACTGCCTGCTAAAACTAATCTGAAGTATTACGGTTTATTGGAGTTTATGCACAATCTCGTACCCATGCAGAGTAAGTTAAATGCTTGGCATGAATAAAAAATACTTCGTCTTTTTGCAAAGCTGCGACGACATCTCCGTAAATCGCTGCAAAGTGATCCGTACACAAACTGAAAAACTCCTTATTTTCTCCTTTAGAACTTTTAGTACAGCGCCAGTGTTCACATTTGTGAACATACACATTATATCTTCCCAGGATGCCAAATTAAACTGCGAACAAGCATGAGAACGAGATTCCTTGCGATGTGCACCATGTAAGCTATGATGGCGACGAAGATCTATATTGCGCTCGAGATCATTTTCCAATTCAGTAGACACATGTACGCGTTGCGTACCTATTTTAAAAAGATTTACGGATAAAGATTTTGTTATTCATCAAAACTTATTTTTAATACTCGGACTATTGGAAAAACATACCGATAATCAGCGTCTTCAAAACAAGATAAACGAGAGGGAGTCGAATGGCTGAAAAAAGGACACTTTTGAAGTGTTTTAAACGGGTAAGTGTCTATTTTTCATATTTTAGTTTGTGGATTTGCAAAAGCGTATGTCACTCTGTGAGGTTATTATAATATCGATTAAACCTAAAAGGTATTTTAGCAAGTTTAAATTTGAATTTTGAAGAAACAACGTTTTGTCAAAAACTTCATTTTAAATATAAATTTTAAAAAATATACTGTCAAAAAACAGTTGAAGTTTTCTGAAAATATTTTTCCGTTTTTGTGAAATGTCTAAGGTTAAATTTTACAACAACCAAAGCTAAAAGAGTACGTAATAACATATCTACTTTATATAGTGGGGCAATTCATAATTTTATAGTTAAAAGTGTTGAAAGTATACACTCGTAAACTTTATTTTAGACAAACATTATGGACTTCCGGTTTTGTTAGTTGTTAAAGTGGTCACGTGTTTAAGACCACGTTGTCTGTTGTTTGAATATTAGAACAGTGAACTTTTATCTTTGATATTACTTATAAACTTTATCTTTTTTACATTCTTTACAATTAAATCATTTCAAAAGGTTATGGGCCCAGGGACGTATGTGTAGGAGGTAAACAACGGAGCAAAATAAGAAGGTAAAACAAAGTTTTTAGTGATCGAAATTTGGGAATATATTTCGTATTGAAATGGCGTCAGGTTTGGACGTGAAAACGGCGAGTATAATTCCGTTAAATGGCAAGAATTACCCTACTTGGAAAGTGCAATGTCGAATGGCACTTATGAGAGACGGTGTGTGGGGAATTGTGGCCAAGACTGAAGTGTCGCCAGGTTCAGATAAACCAGACGATTTAGCGAAATTTGTTGCGAGAAGAGATCGTGCTTTGGCAAATATTGTTTTGTCAGTCGATCCGTCGTTGTTGTACCTCCTTGGAGATCCACAAGACCCTGCTGTGGTTTGGGAAAAATTGGCCAATCAATTCCAAAAGAAAACGTGGGCAAATAAGTTGGCACTGCGTCGTAAACTCTATTCATTGCGGTTAAAAGACGGTGAATCTGTTCAGAAACACATCAAGGAAATGACTGAAATATTTGATGGATTAGCGATGACCCTATATCGATGACCCTATAACAGAAGAGGATCGAGTTGTTCATTTTTTAGCAAGTTTACCTGAGTCATATGATATACTAGTGACGGCGTTGGAGGCAAATGTTGAAGTTCCCAAAATGGAAACTGTGACCGAACGTTTGTTGCACGAAGAACGAAAACTGAAGGAGAGAAGTGGGTCTGAGACAAGTGATGGAATGAAAGCTATGCTTGCGAGTAGACAGTCTAAAGGCAAGGGTCCCAAATGCTACCATTGTGGAAAGTTTGGGCACATTAAACGAAACTGTCGAGAACTGAACACTCCAAAACATGATGGTGACAAAGGGGATTTTAACGAGGGTATTGATAACAAGCATAAGGCTAACAATGCAGCTGAATCCGGACGAATTGACAGCAGCTCAGATAGTGATGAAGTGGGATTGATGGTGAATCATGCATTTAGTTCATTAAATGGGAGAACAAATACATGGATAATTGATTCTGGAGCAACTTGTCATGAGCAACATAATGATGTGAGTCTGTTTGTGAAATTGCACAACTTGGAAAAGCCTGAAGAAGTTACTCTTGGAGACGGACATGTCGTCAAGGCTACAGGACGGGGAGTTGTAAAAACAGCAATAGAGTCTCCAAATAGCCAAAAGGGAAAGAGTTGTGTACTGCAAGATGTTCTTTATGTTCCAAGCTTATCTCACAACCTAGTGAGCGTGTCTAAAGCTACAAAGTCTGGAAAGACTGTGAAGTTTAATGAAGATGGATGTCATATTCTTGATGAAAGTCAAAAGCTGATTGCCACTGCTAAAAGAGTAGGAAACCTGTATTACCTGAACTGTGTGAACAGTCATCAAGCAAACCCTACTGTAGAAAATTCAAGCGTGGGAAGCAAAGAGGTTACCTGGCACAAGCGATTTGGACATCTCGGTGTACAAAATCTCCAAAAGTTGGCAAAAGAAAACCTGGTTGATGGCTATGACTATGACAAATCAAAGGACATTGATTTCTGTGAATCTTGTACAGAGGGAAAGCATCATCGAAGCAAATTCCCAGTCAACGAAAGTGGACGTGCAAAAGAGCCCCTTGATTTGGTACACAGTGATGTATGTGGTAAAATGAGTACAAAATCGCTTAGTGGAACTGAGTACTTTCTGACATTTATCGATGATCACACTCACTATGTATGGGTTTATGTCTTGAAACACAAAGATGAAGTCTTTGGAAAATTCTTGGAGTGGAAAGCCTTAGTTGAGAAATCCTCTAGCAGAAAAGTTAAAGTCTTTCGCACAGACAACGGGGGGAGTACACCTCAACGGAGTTTGAGAATTATTTGAAGAAAGAAGGGATAACGCACCAATTAACTATGCCTAAGACACCAGAGCAAAATGGAGTGGCTGAAAGGATGAACCGGACTTTGGTAGAATCGGTGAGATCCATGTTAGCTGATGCTAAACTCCCGCACAAGTTCTGGGCTGAAACACTCTCAACCACCGTTTATCTTAGAAACAGAAGTCCCTCAGTTGCAGTCAAAGGAAAGACTCCTTTCGAAGCCTGGACAGGTCAGAAACCTAATGTGAAACATCTACGAGTGTTTGGATGCGAAGCGTATGCTCATGTGCCAAAGGACGAACGAAAGAAACTCGACTCGAAAGCCAGAAAATGCATTCTCCTTGGTTATGGCACTGAAACGAAGGGTTATCGTCTTTATGATCCAAAACGTGCAAGAGTCTTTCACAGTCGGGATGTCAAGTTCAACGAATCTTCACGAGGAACTAAAGTTGTGAAAGAACAAGAGCCAAAGCAAAACACACATGTGGATCTTGACTTTCCCGAGTTTGAAGAGCCCATTGTTGACGAAGAGCCTGTTGTAAACGAAGCGCCTGAGCTTCAAGTTCCGAGGAGGTCAGAAAGAGATCGAAGACCACCTGCCTACTATGGGGAGTGGGCAACAGCTGCAAATTATGATCAAAACGACCCAATGACTGTGAAAGAGGCATTGTCAAGTCCATAAAAGGCGAAATGGGTAAAAGCAATGGAAAAAGAAATGGAATCCCTTAAAACTAACGAAGTATGGGACTTAGTTGAACTGCCCGAGAATCGTAAAGCAGTTGGCAGCAAGTGGGTATTTCGAGTCAAAACAGATGCGGACGGAACAGTTGAAACACACAAGGCTCGGCTCGTAGCTCAAGGTTTTAGTCAAACATTTGGTGACGACTATGATGAAACATTTTCACCTGTAGCTAGGTTTGAATCAGTTCGAACAGTTATTGCATTAGCTGCACAGCACGATTTAAAGCTTCATCAAATGGACGTCACAACAGCATTTCTGAATGGAGATCTCAAGGAAGAAGTCTACATGAAACAACCAGAAGGTTTCATTGAGAAGGGAAAAGAACACCTGGTCTGCAGGTTACGTCGAAGTATTTATGGCCTTAAACAATCTCCACGTTGTTGGAACTCTGTTCTCGACAGAAAATTGAAGAATATGGGCTTTGTACAAACCACCGGTGATCCATGTATCTATGTAAAGGAAGAAGATGGACAAATATTCGTTATTGCTGTGTATGTTGATGATATTCTCCTGGCCGAACTACACTATTTCCTGGGTGTCAAAGTTGTTCAGAAACCAGATTCAAAAGAAGTTTGGATTGGCCAAGAAGCGTACACGAAAAGCGTATTAGAAAGATTTGGCATGGAAAGTTCGAAACCAGCGAGCACACCTGTTAACCCTGGGACAAAACTGAAGAAGGCAGCAGACGACAGTCCACGAGTCGATCAAGTTAACTACCAGTGTGCTGTTGGGCATCTACTTTATCTGTCTACGAAAACAAGACCTGACATCGCATATGCCGTGAGTGTTGTAGCAAGGTTCAGTGCTGATCCAACGGAGGAGCACTGGATAGCTGTTAAACGTATCATGCGTTATCTGAATGGAACTCGAGATATGGGTTTACTCTATGATGGAAGCAAGGCAACGACTTCATGCGTTGGGTATTCAGACGCTGACTGGGCTGGAGATCTTGATGACAGAAAGTCAACGTCAGGATATGTCTTTCAGATCAGCAACGCAGCTATCAGTTGGCGGAGCAAGAAACAGTCATGTGTGGCTCTTTCGACTGCAGAAGCGGAATACATGGCATTGGCAAGTGCAACTCAAGAAGCAGTTTGGCTCAAACAACTTCTAAGTGATCTCAAGAGCAAGCCAACTGGTCCAATGTTGATACTTGAAGATAATCAAGCAGCAATCTGCATGGCAAAGAATGCTCAGTACCATGGTCGTGCAAAACACATTGATATAAAGTACCATTTCATTCGAGAACAGGTTGCTAATGCTGCAGTTAAACTGGAATACTGTAGCACTGAAGAAATGATCGCTGACATTTTTACTAAGGGACTAAGTGCGGTTCAGTTCACCAAACTTAGAAAGATGCTTGGAGTTAGTTCAATGGACAGTAACAAATGAACATATAGTTATACGAGTGAGGAGGAGTGTTGAAAGTATACACTCGTAAACTTTATTTTAGACAAACATTATGGACTTCCGGTTTTGTTAGTTGTTAAAGTGGTCACGTGTTTAAGACCACGTTGTCTGTTGTTTGAATATTAGAACAGTGAACTTTTATCTTTGATATTACTTATAAACTTTATCTTTTTTACATTCTTTACAATTAAATCATTTCAAAAAAAAGTACAAATATTTATATTACTCTTTTATCATTTTGTACCAAAAGTAAAAAAATTGTGTGTTGCTATGGTTACAATGATTGACCAAATACTTCATGTTACAATACATTTTGGGAAGTATTCCTGAGTTCGAATAGGCGAGGGGATTCTGCATGAATGTATTTCTAGTTTATATTTACAAAGACAAGCTTTGTCATAAATTACTGGTGATCCCTACCTGTAATATGGGCTTATTGCCCCATTCACAGGGTCCCTTAAAATATACATCTACATTAATTACAACACATTTTGTCTACAAGACTGGACAACAGACGACATGAGTGACATTTAACACAGACAGTTTTAAACGTTTGTGGGACATTAATGTCATATATAAGTTTAAATTGACCAAAGGTAACGTTACCTTTGCGAATATGTGTTGGTAAGCAATTAAAGGTTCTTGGAGTTCTGTTGAAAAAGCTATTTTGAAAAGTTAAAGTGTTTACTCTTGGAATGTTTATTGTAATATTGTTATTTGAATTACGCCTAGTGACATGATTGCTTGACTTTACACTAATGTTGGAATCATTTGACTTCATTGCTTTGAAAAAACACACCAAATCCAGGTACTCATGCCAGTAGCACAAAGGAAGCAACCCTGAGACTGTGGTGACCAGACTTGCAATTGCGAGCTGTACGCGAAGTGACTTCGTACCAACGTCTTATATAGTGAAGCGCGTATACAAGGATCGTGCGTGTCGATGGATGATCTTCTTACAAACCCCAGCATTCTGTTGGCTTTCGCACATACAGCAGAGATGTTTAACGTCATCTGTTGTTCTTATGGCACGATAACACTTGGTGTCATCAGCAAACAGTGCTACTGACGACCCCCTGGTCTGTTGAGGTAGGTCATTCACGTGCATGATAAATCTGCACCCGTAGTCGTACTCGGATCGGATTACGTCTTGAGAACATGAGCAAATCTCCGGACTCAAAGAGGTCAATCCAATCCGACGTACACCTATAAAATTCACCAAAAAGACCAGATTTTCTCGTCTTTTGGCCAAATTTGATAATGAGATGCAAACATTTCCATAATAGCATTTCATAAAATGAAATAACAAAAAAATGAAATAGAAAATTTCTTGTGGATTGAGGAGCTTTACGGCCTTCAAGAAGAGCTTCTAAGGTTTAACCGCCATCCTGCTTCTGTGAAATGCCGAGGCTAGTAACGGCAGGTCTATGTCTCAAAGAAACCACTCAATATATCTATTGGTCAATATCTTGTCAAGTGACCGTATGGCTAGAACGGAAAGGGAAGTTTATAAGTTGACGTGTTACGGTGGCCTTCATGCAGCAAAGTGCATTGGTTAATATCAGTTACACGTCAAATAGATCTTACGGAAAGTCACGGCTAGTCATTTCTTATCCCAAAATTCCTTTCAGAATTGGCGAGATATTGAAAACGTTTCTGGGCGAGACTCACCCTGCAGTCGGTGAAAGATAGCAGCGCATAGTTCTGCAGATTGGTAACTACTTTTCGTTCCGGGCGATATAGGTTTTATTGATTTATTCATGATGCGAACTTGATCGACTATCCATCGATCGACGCCTAAATGTGCTAAAAAACCTTGGCCAAATCTTATTTGATGTGTATGAATTATATCATAACCGTGGTCCACAACAATTAACAACCAACATCAGCGTTTATACTTTCTTTAAGAATATTTCACCAAGCTATATGGTACTGTAGGTCCAATTTTTTCTCAACTTCATTTTCATCAGTTACAGATGAGATGATAACCTAATTCTTTCGATATCTATCCCAACACTTACGTTTGCAACCGTCTTCTTAATTATGCGAATTGATAATTAATTAGCACTAATACAAGCATATATCTATTAGTATACTATGCTAATGTACAAATGTCCGGAAAACCATCTTCACTAGAAACCAACCGAAATAAACAAACTAAGATGCAATATAAATCGGATTGGTAGAAATCAATTAGACTGCAAGACAGTCGCAAACACCCTTTCGATAATTACGTGGGCGAATGGCCTTTCGTCTTGATTCATGAGAGCGAGGCTCCCACGCCAAGGAAGTATTCGTGACGTAATTATCGAAAGGATGTATATAGACAGTAAAGCTTCAAACGATATAGCTAAACGCCCTTCAAGAAGAGCTTCTTACGTTTAACCGTCATCCTGCTACTGTGAAATGTCTCGAGGCAACCACTTAATTAATCTATTGTCCAAACTCTTTTCAAGTGATCCGTATTACTATAGAACTGAAGGGGAAGTTTAAAAGCCCGCTACATATATTTTAGAATGCTGCCTTGCTCGTTCACTCGCTTAAAGCGTGTTCACTGTGACAGCATTTTCCCATGCATACAAACCTGATACAACGGACTCGAGAAATATATATCCCTTCAAGTACAAACATACTTATAAATATAAACGGTAAAAATATAAACGTTTTCATGATCCGCTTCCTGTTTTGAATGATGTAATCAGTTAATGAAAGTCAATGTAGTGATTAATGTTTGAGCAGTCACTGCAGTTCTCATAATTATAAGCAATGTGGTTAATACAGCCAGTCTGAAGCAGTCTTACTGCTCTTACAAGAGTAATTAAAAGCAGAAGAAGTATTTCAAGCCAGAAATCCATACCAGGGCCAAAGTAAGAAGCAAGATGAACGCTTGTTTGATGGTTATTTTGATAGTACAATATTTGTACGGTGAGTTGTCGACCTTATACATGCTTGATATTCTATTAATATTTTAACATTTGATATAATCATTGAAATTTTCATTTGAACCGAATTGGCATGTCTATTATATAAGGCCCAATTATATGGGCACTGCAACATGCAGCCCAGTTCTATTTAATTGGAACCGCACATCACTCCCCTGTCAAAGACTAGGGGTGAGGGGTTCATTTAACTGAAAATCAGTTCTTACTCCTCAAGAAGTCCATTTTAAAGAATATTTTAAATACCACGCTATAGCGGCGGGTACAAGTGTGCAATAGCCATGAATAAAATATGGTTATTAATCGATCTCGCAATATACACATACACTGACTTACACTCAGTGTTTCTCCGAGTGTTTCTAGTGTAGTGTACAGTATATTATTTCAGTTGCAAAGCCTGAATAATAATTAACCTCAATGTAGATTTTGCTTTAATTGAATAGCAAACTAGCCTTCTCATTACTGATATCTCCAGACCTGATTTGCCGTGATTCTACCGCTACACGCCTATAATGTAAAATTAGAATTACGTCGAACTGGATTCTGTGGTTTGAAAATTCTTGGAGATTTACCAATGATAAAATCTCGTTCTGCTCTATTTCATATTAAACGACATTTATACGAAAAGTCAAGATTATTGATTTGTGTGTACCGGGATCATATATCATATTTCTCTCCTCTTAATTGGGGAGAAACTTGGACAAAGGTTGCATTGTTGGAAATTCCCAATCGTTGCTTATTACAATAGCCTGACACTATGATTGCATGGACCTGACAAGGCTGATATCCAAAAAATTTTGGGCAAGTGCCCAAAATTCACAAAAGTATGGATGTACCCCAATTTTTTCTCCAAAAGCCTACAATCGCGTTTTCTGATCAGGTCGGTCACTCAGGATTCTCTTTGATAACTCTGGTCACTCAAATAACTAGATGAAGCTTCAGCTGGATTACATCTGATATTTACTAGCTTGTATAATAAAAGATAATAATGGATAGAATTCACACTTTTCCAGCAACAAGCAGTGCAACAATCCTTCGCCAACAATTGTGCAATATGAAGAAGGAAACTGGGCTATGTCGAGCAAGTATTCCAATGTATTATTACGATCGTGCTCAAGGCAAATGTCTTCAGTTCATCTATGCTGGTTGTGGAGGAAACCAAAACAGGTTTAAAACTATTGAAGACTGCAAAAACACGTGTAAAGGTAAAGTTTTTGTTTTCATGCACAACAATATTTGGACTAGTTGGATTTTAACTATTATTATTATTATAAAAATTTCCAAACTAGCAGTAACAACTGAATTACTTTTGAATTACAAGGTATAGGGACAAAGATATTCAATCTATTGTATATATACAAGTTAAAATAGGTAAATTAGGTAAAGTTAGCTAAAATAGCTAAAGTTTACTTATTATTATAAGCACGAGAAGCAGCAGGGATGAAACTGTTCGAAAAACGTTCAGTTCTACACCTAGGTACTAATAGGTTAGAATAAGACCTCAAATCATAAGTTTGAAGATTTTTGGGCGGTACTAAGGCATTCAGTTTATGAATGGGTTCCAACATCTTCGAAAAAAGGCGCTTGCAAAGAACTGTTCTACGTTCATAAAGAGTCATTAAGTTAGCTTTAAGCAAACATTCAGCATAGGTAACTCCAGGGAAAATACTTTTTAATGCTCTTTTTTGATTTTTTCGACTTGACACACCTGACAAGCATATTCCACAATTGGTCGAATATGTGTACAATAGGTTGAGATCAGGACATGAGAATATAAAGCGTTTCTCTTAAGTAGGCGCAGGCCATACAAACGCTTCGCGGCTTTCTTGCAAATGTAATCGATGTGGCGGTTCCATTTGAGATCGTCTGAAAGAACAACGCCCAATAATTTTGCCTCGGAGACGACGTCGACCTCTTGGCTACTGATGGTAATAGGGACAAACGATGGAATAAGATTGGAAAAGCAGACACGCAATTCTTTAGTCTTTAATACATTTAACCTCATATTATTGGCTGATGACCATTCTGAGCAGTTGATGATGTTGGCGGGTAACTGAGACGGGGAATTGTTTGATATTATTTCCCAAAGGCTAGTATCATCCACAAATTTAACGGTTTCATCAGACACTGCCAAGTCATTGATCATGATTAAAAATAAGAGCGGTCCAAGCTTAGTTCCTTGTGGGACGTCGGCGTCACTCGGAAAAGAACTGACCAACACGGGTTCTCTGTTGTCTATCTGTTAGGAAGTTTGCGATCCAATTAAGCAATACAGGATGAATTTCCATGTCTTTCAATTTTTTCAACAGAATGTTATGATCTAATCAATCAAACGCCTTGGAAAAATCAAGTAAACAAATCCGTATAGAGTTACCTTGTTTATCAGCTGCTTCATACCATTTATGTAGCATGTAGACTAGTGCCATACTAGTGCTTGAACCCTTCAGCGAACCGAATTGCAAGGGATCAATTTTTTTTGAGACAGAGTTAAGAAGCCATTTGTAGGGAAAGGATTCAAGAGTCTTGCTGATAATTGGTGTGAGGGAGATTGGTCTGAAGTCGGAATCAACATCTTTAGGGGACGAAGATTTTTAAATTGGTGTAATATTTGCTGCCTTCCATATAGAGGGAACAAATCCTTCACGAACTGATGCGTTAAAAATGGAACACAAGGGTCGGCACAGCACTGAAGCGTTTTCCCAGAGAAGCCAAGAAGGAATTTCATCGGGACCAGCAGATGAATGAAGTTTAGATGATAATAGAGCTTTTTCAGTCTCCTCGACAGAGATGCAGATTTCATCTGGAATGTCATTTGTGGAAAGGGGGAGCCAGTTCAGATTGGGTAAGGAGGACCCCACAGCAACGAACTTGTCGTTGAGGAAGTTTGCTAGATCCGCTTCAGAATAAGATTTACCTTCGAACATTATTGTAGATACTTTCTTAGAAGACTGAAGACCGCTGACCACCATTTACGAGAATCGGACTGTTGAACGCCCGCGATATTTTTATTGTAGTACTTAAGTCGTGCCTTCTTACAAAGTGCATTTACTTTATTTCGGTAGAATCTGAACATCAGGTTGTTGCCAGCCGCCCATGCTGTCTGCCGCTTGGAAATAAGAGATTTTATTTCGAAAGTAATCCAAGGTTTGTCATTAGAATCAATTTTAATTTGTTTCCAAGGTAAGTGTACGTTTATGATATTATCTACGATGGTGGAAAAATAGTGAAACTGCTCGTCACAAGATTCCATATATATGGAGCAAAGGTACCCTATTAACTTTCGACAGATGATCGCTAACAATTCGACGATTGATTGGGCGAGAGTCTCGTACTAAACGTGTAGACCTCGTGCCACCATAGGAGTAAGCTGGGAGAGGTTTAAGAACGATGGAATTATGATCGGAATACTTCAAAGATATTTTTTTTGCACTTCACTTGGTTGAACTAGAATACTGGGTTTGGTGGATAATCCAAGTGAGTAGATATATACACAATTTAAGACCTAACCAGGAACGGTTGCGAAAAATGCAACACTAGGCCCTCTGCCAGTATTCTATGATCGGAATGTCCAATTGGAGAAATCACCAGGGCAGAATTAAAAAATTTAGAAATGTTGGTAAATATTTTATCTAAGATATTCTTTCCTCTAGTGGCGTCTTTGACTAACTGCTTGAGGTTAAAGGAACTGCATAAGTAGCATAACTGGTGGTGTTTGAATTGGTTAAAATCTCCAGCTAAAATAATTCCGGCACCAGGATTAGTGGAAAGGACAGAATCAATTGATTCGGTAAGGTGTGCAAGAAGGGCTCTATCGTCACTTCCATGGTACACGATTCCCAATACAATTGAATTTAGACCGCGAGGCAAACGGTGAGGCTTTAAGAGTAACCAAAGCGACTCGTATTCATGGCTTTCGATCTCTTTAAGATGAATGAAAGGTAACATGTCCTTTACGAAGACACAGACTCCACCGCCTCGTCTGCCGTCAGATCGATCATGCCTCAGTAAGGAATAACCACTTATATCTATTGCCGAATTGGGAACATTTGAGAAAAGCCACGTTTCGGTAACAACGACAATGTCCGATGCGTAGGATTTTATTGTAGTAGACAGTTCGTCAATCTTGCTGATCAGCGATCTTGCATTAGAAACAAATAAATTCGGTAGAGAAGAAAGTAAGGGCGTTTTTTTTGTTTGGTGGCCACTAATGTAAATTAAGTTATTTTTACGGTTGGGACTTTTCCCTGACGAGTTATAACTTGGACGGGTCACTCTTGTATGATGGTGGGAAACTCGGACGGGGATCGGCTCGGTCCAGTTATTGCCGTGCTAACTCAAATATTTTGTAAATCTGTATTAGAAGAAAAATGTAAACCAGCTTGCACTCTCATAAACCAGCTCTCATAAACCAGCTTGCACTCTCATAAACCAGCTTGCATTCTCATAAACCAGCTTGCATTCTCATAAACCAGCTTGCACTCTCATAAACCAGCTTGCATTCTCATAAACCAGCTTGCATTCTCATAAACCAGCTTGCACTCTCAAAGCCAGTTTGTGGATCAGATGGGAACACATGTGCTGGTGACTGTGTGCTGGAATATGGTGATTGTAAGAGTAATGGAATGTCAAAAAAGTTCACGATGGACTAGTTGCAGAAGAAATCGATTTTCTGTTTAATAAAAGCCAATTTATAGATCACAATGTATAAATTTAAGTTAATGAGACAACACATTAACTTGAGGTTTGTTTTACTATACAACAAGTGGGAAAAGCCTGTCAACACCCACTAAATTCACAAGACAATATCTCTGATCAAAGTTCAAAGTATGTCCGGACACGTGCAATACGAATGCAATTTGCTCAGCCAATCGAATGACTCTATTGCCAATCATATTTCAATGACAATATGTAAAGCGCGCTATATAACGTCAAGCGTGTCACTTTGCCGAATGTTTCAACTGAATAAACACGAAATTTTGCAAGAATAAAAATTTACATAATATGCGAAGTGCTTTGGACGGTGCTATGGAAGGTGCGAGAACTTAGACGATTCGAATGCTAAATATGTCGATGCGAGACCTCCTTCGGCACAAGAACAAGACCCAACAAGATTAATGCGAACGACGGGCAGCATGGCGAATAACGACGTGGTTTTGTATCTACAATCAGAACTCACTGATGCAGAACAAGCATGTGCTATTATTCCTCCCATGGTCCAAGAAATATGCCAGCTCAATTCCGCTATAAAGTTAGTACGGACAGACGCCAACCAGTCAACAGATCCGACGAACACGAGGTGCCACGCGTGCTGAATATAACACAATTGGTTGCCTCGCATGTGGCCCATGCGGAGCGTCGTAAGTATTACCAGCAACTGACTCAAACGAATGTTATATTTCTTTTCAACCAATTTTAGTATATCTCTCAATTGCCATTCGATATCATAGTATTCTGGTATCATATATGTATAAACTATAACATGATATATCTCTGTAATATATCCTATTGTTATATTGAGTCCAAAGTTTAATCCTTGTCTCGAGGCCGGAAAATATTTGTATTTACCGTAAAATTTTACGGCTATAGAAAAGAATACCATTATCGTTAAATCGGTTACTAAAAGATATCATGGAAATAATTTGGCAGTTCATTATATTTTATTTTCAGATTGCAATTTCTTTATAAAATTTCCACCCACCCTTCTATTTTACATGTTGGAGGAACTAATCTAATGGACGATATATTTATCTATCTCATTATATAGTTATTTTCATGCAGGGTAATCCAAGAGGAACAAACGATCAATTCTATCGTATCATATCGCTGGAAATGTTCTTGCTTTATCGTTATGCTGGATGTGGTCTTGCTTTAGTTATGCTGGATAATTAATCCAAGAGGATAACACGAACAATTTTATTGCTGTGAATGATCATGTTGTATATATCTAAACTTGTTGATGTTGAATAAAGCTTTGGTTCGGGTATATCACCCATTGTTCAGGTAATGTCGGAGAGGGTCGCAACCTTGATGACAGGGCTCTATCGGGGTTTTTACCCCTAGGGCATTTAGTCTCTCCTAGCGGGTCTTATGTAGCCTCCTGCGCAGACGTCGTTAGTGGCCCGAGGCCTCACCTAACGTCTGCTCACATTCGCTATGCATTTGACTTCCCGGCAATTGACCAATCACAATTATCTACACGATAATTGGAAGATCGACCTTCAATGACCTTCACATGGAAAACCCAACACACGGCAAGATAAATGGAAGGCCATTATCAACAAATCTGCAATATTGTTAAAGTTGAAAGTTTAACTGTTCATCAGAAAAAGGCTATTCATTCTATCATAAACGAAAGGAAGGATGTTTTTGTTAATCTCCCAACCGGCGCAGGAAAATCACTCATTTATCAAGCGTTACCTAAGCTATTCGATGAAAAATTTGGTGGTAAACATGTAGTTATCGTGGTTTCGCCTTTGATTAATTTGATGCGAGATCAAGTAAAGAAGCTACGCGATTTAGGAGTCAGTGCTGTGTCGTTAAGTGAAATCGAGAGCGACGAAGAAGAGAAGGCATTGCAAGAAGGGAAATTTTCTGTAGTATATGGCACACCAGAGGCATTATTGAAGACCGAACGATGGAGAAGAATGCTTTCCAACAAAGTGTACAGCAAAATGGTTTGTGCTGTGGCTATTGATGAAGCGCATGTGATTAAACAATGGTATGTATTGTATGTCTTGAATTTGTCTTTTTATACGTTGCCTCATATTATCTATTGGCATTGAATGTCGTACTAACAATATTATACAGTATATATGAGCCATTATTATATAACTGTGTTAAAAAGTGTCCAAATAACGCTAAAAACGAGTACAAATATACAGCGATATTTGGATAGTTGGTTATTTGTATAGTAGAAAACCGGTTTGACCGGTTTTTCTTCTCAATAAAAAATACTTTATAAAGCAGTTGTATAATAAATATCTTATTAGATGTTTTGGTATGTAGTATCGCTGTACATTTTTACTCGTTGTTTGTATTTTGACTCGCCCTGCGGGCTCGTCAAAATACGGCACAACTCGTAAAAATATACAACGATACTACATACCAAAACATCTAATAAGATATATTTATTGTCAATATACACATCCCAACCCTCTGATTTCTATTTTTTAAATACTACCATTATTAATAATCTTGCAGTTTGGGTATTATTCTCATATACCCAACCCCTAAGAGGCCCTAAGAAAAAATTGCATTTTCTACTCTTAACTCCATGAGCCCTATCAAGTTTTTTTTTGTGAAGGGGAGGATATAAAATATTTTATATATTACCATTCACAAAAAAACTTGACAGGGCTCGTCCTCAGTAAATATGAACCTTCATTAGCCTCAAACCCTCTGTGTCAACCCTAAGAAATTGCTAATGGGGTGTATCGTCTATTAAATGTTTTAGTCCTGTTAAAACAATACCAAATAAATACTGTAAATGGTTAATAAGTACTAATAACAATTGAAAATAAAATGATAAATTATGATGGGGTCATTGGTATTTTAGCAGTTGACATTTTATCCCTGGCCAAGTTAGTTCCTTGTAATCATTATACTTGTGCTTTATAGTATAAACTGAGACTGCCACTGCATGTAATTAGCTTTTGTCCAACTGAATACATTCATTAATGACTAATGGTTGACTTGTTTATGTTCAAGAATCTTATTAATGACAAGTAAAATTGTCTGCCATTATAAAATACAGACGAAGCTAGCAAGACTAATATGTGGTTTAATATTGATTTAGGGGAACATCATCAAGCTCTAAATATGCAGCATTCACGTGAAGCATATGGTCGCCTGCATGAGCTTGAGCCCTATTGTCACCAGATGTAAGCTTCATTGCACTTACAGCAACTGCTACTCTTGATACTAAGAAATTTATCTTGGATACTTTGTGTATGAATAATCCAGTAGAGGTACAAGAAAGTCCCAACAAGAAAAATGTCATGTATTCTGTTACCTACATCCAACAATCGCATAGAATTGATGATACTTTTCAATGGATTGTTGATGAAATCATTAACATGGGAAGTTCCGCAGAACGAGTTATCATTTATTGCCAAACCATCAAGCAATGTAGTGTTGTTTATTCTAAACTCAGGGCTTGTCTTGGTGAACATTTTCATTCTGGACAATCAGTTGAAAGTGCTGTGTTAGAAATGCTTCATTCATGTACACCACAAGCTAACAAGGACAACATTATCAAATCATTTCAAGATCCTAATGGTACAGTCAAGGCATTGGTTGCAACAATTGCTTTTGGGATGGGTATAGACTGCAAAAGGGTTCACACATCAGTTCATTTTGGTCCACCAAAGAATGTGGAATCGTACATACAAGAAAGTGGAAGAATAGGAAGAGATGGACAGCTTAGCAAGTCATATATTATCTATCAAGGAATTTTACTGGGTCATGTAGAAAACAACATCAAGGAATATTTAAAAACTACAGAATGTAGAAGAAAGAGTTTGTTGAGCCATTTTGGAATTTCACTTGGTAATGTCCAGTCCCCACAGCCTGCACACTTGTGTTGTGATAATTGTGCTTTGAATTGCATGTGTGATGACACAATGCAAATCTTATTCTATCTATCCTGGTATTTTGGCAAATCCTTCTCAACTTAATGTTGAACTTCCTATCTCTAATGTAATAAGGGAAGTCACTTCTACACATTACCAGAAACTAAAAGAAGAACTAGTGAAATTTCAAAAGAAGCTCTTAATGGATGTAATTGGAAAGGTATCAATGGGCCAAATGCATTTACATATTCCTCCACAAATGGTGATTGGCTTTGGGCAAGTTCAAATGAATCAAGTGTTAGAACATTGTGGGTCTATTTTTTCCGTTGATGATGTTTACAAATTTGTTGAAATTTGGCATCATAACCATGCACATTCCATATACTTGATGCTTTGTAACGTTTTTGATAACAATGAAGATACTTGTATAACTGGTGCATGTAATTTATTAATACCTACATTTGATGATGATGATGACAATGTTGATGAAGAAGATATAAATGACGAATGGGCATGCTTTCTTGACGATTCTGATCTTTTAAACATGGCTCTGGAAAACCTATCCATTTCCCATTTGAATGACAATGACTCTAATGAAAACATTGAAGAATCTTTCTAATTGAAACCATAAACGTAAAACTGTATACAGTTAAGAACAAATGGATTTAATCAGTGGTTACATTGTTTTATCCGCAATTAATAGGTATGTTGTGGTGTTATACTACGGTATACTATTACTTTCTTTTTAATACTTGTTAACATGTCAGTATTGCAAATAATATGTATATGGGAGAGGGGCATTCAAAGGTACCTGAGAATCTACAATATTTGGTAAATTTTGTTAAATTAATGAACAAAAAACTTGGATGTTAAATTGTTTATTACAAGGCTTCAGAAACAAACCACAGTCTTTCAAAAATGACTAATTGTACTGTAATATACTCGCCTTCAGCTCGTAATTTTGCTCGCTTTTCTTAACTCTTGCAACATTCCCGTGTGTATGGATCAGGCCATCCAAACACAGAAACCATAAAGTAATTGTTTTATAAAATAACAACAACATTTTAGTCTTCCGTGTTTGGATGGTCTGATCCAAAACACAGCTGGTTTCAACCAATCAGAGCATGTGTTATATATTACATGCTATATTATAGAATATGAAAAAGGCAAAAATCAGATTACCGAATACCTGAATGTCCTTCCCCCATGCACCCACAATGGTTGAATGAGTGTGGAAGACAACCACAATTAGTAAGATTTATTATTTTCAGTTTATCTTGCTTTTGTGTTCTTCTTTATATTTTCTTTGTGCTCATTGATCCACTTGTAAACCATTGATATATCAAGGCCCAATATCGGGTTTCTATCAATATTGTTGAAACTATGATATGTACGAGCATTTTGCTTCACAAATGCATGATGTTCCACGAGCTTATCAACAATTGTTTTTAAATCTTCATCATCGTTTTTATTCGTGTGTTTGCCAGATTTGAAGCCTTTCTTAACACTTTCTTGCAAAGTGTTTATTATTGTCCTGGTACATTTCTCAGATTTGCATATTCGAGAAATTGATGCAGGATTCACATTGGGCCCCAAGTTCTTCACAGCTTGTTTCAAGTAGTGGTTGCTGTGTTCCACCTCCAGATCCAATGGGATATTTTTCCCCAACATACCATGGTTATTGACACCCTGTTCCAGATGTATCTATGAGCATCTCTGGGGGACAATATAGTGTTTATTAGAAACATTTGATAAAGACACTCAAGGGCATACTTGCTACTGTGTTTATCAGCTTTGCAGTACAGTAGAAGGTACTTATATTGCCTCATTATACGACGCCCGTCACCCTCTTTCACAGTGTCAAGAAAGTTTAGAAATGTCATGCCATGTGAAAGAAGACCACAGTTATAGTTATAAATGTCATCTTTCATCAAGCTTTCATCGCTAAGTGAAGACTCTTCTGCAGTGGTATTGGTTGGCTCTGGTGCATGTGGGATCACAGGTGGTGGGTGATGGGTGAGCTCGTGTTTACGCCTACTCTTTCCATCATACTTAAATGATAGAGTACATCCACTAAAACGGCATGGAATCTGCCATCATTTGTCAACTGCTGATTCTTAATCGCATTTTCTTTATCTTGCATGTTCAGGATGCCACTTATGAGGTTGTTTGTGTCTTCTTCAGAAAAGATGATTTTCTCCACAATCTTGCTTGCAGCTTTATGAAGATATTTTCGTTTTTCTGATGTGGTCTGGTCTTCTAGGTCTTCTGGAATAGGAATTTGGTTGGTGCTCCTGACTTCGATTGAAATCCCAAAACTTCCATCGCTGCTGCAATAACTCTTGCTTTCACCTCAAGTATAAGAAAATCTCGATTTGCAGCATATGCATTCTTTGGATCATTCACTACATTTCTACGATTAATTAATGTTCTGTCTGAATACATTGTGCAAATGTCTCCATCTGACTTGACTGAGTAGAAACGCTCATATATCATCTGTCAATAAAAGATATAACATGCTTGAAGGTATGCTATAATAGACATTAATCATGAAATTGATCATCAAACACCAAGGTGCCATGAGGTGCAGTCTACTTTTGTAGTTAACGTTCTAACCATGCAATAACAATGGCAAGTAATTTTTATTTGGTAGAGTAATATACCAAACTAGGTTGCTTAACCCTTGCATCCCACTTTATTTAATAGGGGGGGGGGGAGATTGCTGCCATTCAATGTGTTAATCAGGCTAGCTGCACATGCACTAGCTCTGTTAATCCTTTAAGTGACAATGCACCCAGATGTGCCACACTTTATTATTTTACTCTGTCAAATGCCAGACTATTTTACTCTGTCTAACGCCATATGATTTTACTCGTTTGGGAAGAGTTTGACACTCAATGGGTTAAGGTAAATATTAAGAGAAATACAGTAAGCTAGCTGAGAGAACTTGATAAGCCTTTCCTATGACAAGTAAAATTGAATGGTGTTAGACAGAATAAGCACATTAGAACTTAAAAAGGTTAATACTGTACATAATACTCTTTCAAAGTATTTGTTGACTCACTGAAAGTATTTTGAGTCCGCATGCCAATCACCCAGCTGCATAATAATGCCTTCAAGGCGATCTTCTGGTGTGTATCCATTCATCACAGATTGGATGACATTTATTGCTCGTTCCACAGTAAGCTGATCCCCAGCAAAGAGTTGAGGGTCGAATTTGGTCTCGTTGCCGATTGACTGTTTTGGCAAGTATGATTGCAATTGCTTTAGAATTTCCATCATTTCTTCATTTGTATTTTCATTCTTGAAAATAATTCCCAAAGGAGCCTATAAAATAAAGATATACAATTAACTCATGATCACAAAATTATATTAGTCTTGTGGTAATGATCATAGTTACATGTTACAGTGCCAACTTCCATCTTAGCCTGGCTGTGTCTATTTTTAGTTCATGTACCACAAATTTTATATTAGCTCCCCCCCCCCCCCTATTAAGCGACCTATATAATGTACCCTTGACGATATAGGGGCTTGATATTTTATTGCATTAAACGACTTTATGCATGGGTCGTTATAGTGGCTAAATTACCAAATAATTCCCACTCCCCAGGTTGTCACTGGGTGTACCCCAGACAAGCTGTTAATATGTCACGGTATTGTACTCTATAACATACAATTTGGTCATGTTTGAGTGGAAATGGAGTAGTAAAATCATGCAATAACAAGTTAATACAAGCATGAATTATTGTGATTTATTATATAAAGTATAGGGCTTTATAGAGATTTCGAGCACTGATAAAGTGATAATCTCACATCTGAGATTATTTATGATAATCTCACATGTGAAAATTATCGCTTTTCTGTAAAAATTATCGCTTTTCAAAGACTGTTCTTTATATAATAAACAGAAAAATACATAGTAATTACAAAACCACTTAACCAGACCTTGACAGATTTTTTGCCATTTCTTTGCTATAACGATGTTGAATATGCAACACACACACTTGTTTAAGAAATTCAAAATGTTCGAAGTATTCTACTAGGAAACGTGAAACCAATATCACGAAGTCAAATCTTTGCTTCTTCTCATCTTCTGCACTCACAAGTAGATCAATATTCTCCAAGCTATCAATACTCTTGTTGCAGTGGGTTGGCAAATGACTTCCCGAAATTCTGTTCTCTGCATAAAGATGATTAACCCAATGGCAATCCATATTTTGGGATGTCTTTGTCATTTGTCTACGTTCAATCCTGACGTCAACATTATCAAAAGGGATAATATAACCTGGATGGACCGAAGAACCGTTTTCTCCTTGGAACGTGTCCTCCAAATTTCGTTTGGCAGTTTTCAACAGCTCGTCGTGGTTTTCTCCCAAGATGTCCATTTTTCGTAAGACTGTTTGATTGCAGCATGTGATTCTTAGCTTCGCACAAGTGTTAATCACCGTCTACAAATCACATATAATAGCCGTATAAATTGTAATGAAACATATAGTTGTGTGAACATGTTTGATAGTTGAAGGGGTTTCATTGATCTATCTATATTTTCAAGACTGCTGCAAACAGAACTCGCATATACAAAAATATACATATTGTATGGTCATTGGATTGTATAAAATCATACAAACAAATGTATTGTAAAAAAGCAGGCAAATAGAATAATTGTGTATAAAATCAAGTATGTTTTTTCCAGGTGACTCACCTCTAACGATTTGGTTTTTATAGTTAGTCCTATTATGGAAGCTAGTGCATTCATATGCTTATTTCGCTGCTTTAGTAGAACTGATCCAGCTACAGCCATTGCAGGAGACCACTCTAAATCTTTGGCAGTGCCTCTGGATTTCGAACAACACGCACGCAAAACGAATGAAACATTGGAGCGCGTTCCGCCCATTCATCGCAAACTTTTTCCAGGCTAAACTCCAATAATTTCTCTTTCGTTGTTCCGCGTAATATTGACGGGTTTTTTACAGAACACAAATCGTCAATTTCTGTCTTGATAAGTTTTAACAAACGATCTACGACCTTCTCTCGTAATTGTTTCGATTTGACAACGACATTAGCAATCCCTGTAGGATTTTGGTGCAAAATGGCTTTACAATTTTGGCAAAGTCTCCTACAATGTTTTTATTTTTCACCTTTGAAGGATACTTTACAGAGATAGTAACCCTGCTCTCATCAGTTTTTTTGTTCACTGGCGCTTTCTTAGGCGTGGACATAAATATCGGGCACAAATCAATATTGCTCGTTAAGGCTTGTGACGCTTGTCCTGGTTGAACGGTGGCGGTGGGAATAAAAGGCTGTGTGACAATCAAAGTAACGTCTTTCTGTTCAATGCCACTTGCACTGTCCGAGTCCAGTAAGGGGTCATCTTGTTCATCAAATTTTAGAGACTTTCTTGTTATCTCTGTGACTTCGAAACTAGTGTCATGCAATCTTCGCTTTGGCTCGTTATTCTGTGTCAGTTCCCTTCCATTAAATAAATTTCGAAAGTACTTATTCAACTCACTTACGGACTTGTTAGCTTCGTCCAGACGCTTTAATTTATTTACACAGTTACGACACAAGAATGAAGTCGGCCCACATTTGTCACTGTAAATGTCTAAGTCGATTTTCGCAGTTTCGCGAAGGATACCCACGAAATCGTGAGTTTTGCTTTTACCAAACAGTCTCGTACGTTTATTTTTATCTATTTCTTCACCCTTGCATGTGAAGCAACTATTTACAATACTTTTTTCCTTTGTTTCAGTGTTCATATTATATGTACATCACGCAGTTGTAATTTGTAATACAAAAATAGTGTAAATTGCTACAATAGGAAATTGACAGCTTGCTGGGTTTTCCCGTATGACATTTGACATGTTGTGGGCGGGATAATTACATTGTTTACATAAAATTCTATTGGCTGTTCTAAACAATGGGAAGTCAAATGCATAGCGAATGTGAGCAGACGTTAGGTGAGGCCTCGGGCCACTAACGACGTCTGCGCAGGAGGCTAGGTCTTATGTATACCCCCGCGGGATGAAAACATAAGGCTAGAATGAGTCTTTGGGTTGACCAGAGTATAAATATTGGTTCACTTCAGTCTTCACCCCGAACCCGTTCTCCTACAAATTTGGCGTGTGTTTAATTTAATTACCGGTCCATTTTAGTATATAATGTGCTTGGATCATTAACATCAAATTTGCATTATTCCCTGTACTCGGGACGAAAAATTAGATTTGACTAACATCAATTTACACAATGTAATTTTTGGGCAAAAATCACATGTATATTTAGTGCACATTAATTCAAATTTTAGATCTTTCTGATATTAGTTCTATTTTTAAAATCTAATATCCTTTTTTCATGTTTATATAGAAAAACCAAAGTGTCCAAAATGCCCTCTGATATTCGCTTCAGTATGTGGATCAGATGGGGAAACATATCCTAGTAAATGTGTGTTGGAGGCAAGTGCTTGTGAGAATGGACAAAATATCAAGAAAGTTCACAATGGACGTTGCATATAATTCCGAATATATCTTCTACCCCAACTAATTAATAAGGCTGTGATTGTAAGCTGATGATTGTAAGATTTACAATCATCAAACTTGCTTGTTTGGTGAGCAGTTAAGATTACATATTATAATGTTCTTATATCAGTGACTATGAAGTACGTTCTAAACAACATGCACTTGTATACTTTCTGCAGAGTGCTTAGGCATATGCACAATGGAATTCAATCCACAATGTGGTTCAAACGGCAAGACATATTCAAACCCGTGCTCCTTGAAATTTGCCACTTGTAGAAGTAATGGAATAATTACTCTGGCGCATGGAGGAAAATGTGGTACGTATATATCTCCTGATCTATTTCCTTTTAGAATAAAGACTTTCCATGTACAAACCATCAAGAAGTAAATAACTATCTGTCTTCTTCAAATTACTAATAAATAGGCTATTTCAGTCACGGACGTCCGTCTGTGACATTCGTTTCGGACTCTTCGACAGTTCTACTCATTATCTCATTGCTACGTATTTTGCTCTAACTCAAACAAACTCAAACAACTTCAATTGTGAAAGGAACTATACTTATAAGTTGCGGGAATCACCGAGTATTTTTATGAAATACAAAACAATAGTAACTCCGAAAACAGTAAAATTATTAAATTTGATCATTAAACGTTTTCGGAGTTACTATTGTTTAGTATTCTTATAAAGGTTTAAGACAGTTTAATTTGACTGAATTACCTACTTTCAGACGTTTGCTCCATAAGAAAGGATCCTGGACCGTGTCGAGAATACTTTTAACGATATTATTACAACAGTGGCTCTATTATAGAAAATACAAAAGTTTCATCTATTGAGGTTGTCAAGGTAGCGACAACAGATTTCGAACAACGCAAGAATATAATGGCATATACTTTTATAATTCTACGGGTATTTACTCTATAATGAGGTATATAGACTTAAATGCTGTAGCTCTCGCATAGGACCAAAAGCACTTTCGGTGAATTATGTAAGCGGGTTGCCTTTTACCACTGACCTCATTTAGGACATTTACGCCGTGAAAATTTCCGTTAGTTAAACGTACTAGCTATCTAGCCTTTCTCACAGCACATTCTATTCTAGACTAAATTGGCTAAACGGACTGGAGCTTGCTGAGTCTAACGCACGAAAAAGCGGAATTAAATTTGTGCTTTGCTCTCTTCCAACTAATGGATTTTGTTGTGTCAGACGTGCAACAGACAAGTATCTTGTCCAGAGGAAGTCGTTGTCCCTTAGCACTACAGAAAGGAAGGATAGCTGCCGACCAATCAGACATTAATCAAACGATCATGCCGGAACCATCCTCTTTCCCAGGGTTTCTCGGCTATAAGATCTGGGAACGAGGATGGACCGGAACCGTTCCCCTCTTTTTAGATGTGTGTTCCCTTGAGAAAGATCCATGTTTCTGCAAGGGTTACTTCCCACGATTTTTCTACATTGTTTTGTCTGATAAAATCAAAAATATAATGATATTGCTGGCGCCACCGTTGCAACCACTATTTTTTTCAAGTAAAATACCATATATGGCATGGTTATTGGCATTTACGCTTGTTTGATTGCCATAAAAACTATGATGCTACTTGCAAGTTCAGCTTCGACAACGCTCCTTCCAACTTCTTTACAAGTGCATAAGACAGCGATTTAAAGTATGATCACGTTTGGTCTTTAATCTTAATAATATCTTTTCTTAACTTTAGGCAACTGACCGAGACCCACATCACGTTTCAAAGGGAAAGAAACCAGTTATGACTAACGTTATAATTAGTTTCGTTGTGTAGATGTGCATGTTAGTTTCTCAGTAGAATATTTTTAGATTATATATATATATATATATATATATATCACATGCATGAATAGTTACAGATATTGTATAAACCTCTTCTTTTGTATTGTGTTTATCATATAATCTACAAATAAACACTTGAATTACAAAGCCTTATTGTCCGTTCATATTTACACAAATATTCAATTTTGTCGCTTTATACGTTGAGTTTAACAGGCAGTGTATAAAGGGTCTCCTACGAAATGCCCCTAGAATATTACTAGACTATGGCTATTAGTTTGGGGGGCAAATCTCCTGGGACACCGTTCTGGCGTTATTACTACGTCAGCTGTAGTAGAAGTGTTTCAGAATTTCTATATAAACTGAACGAAATGAGTACTATCCTATAATTTTAAGTGATCAATCGTTTTCCTTCTAGAATCACTAAAGGTGGCAACACCTATATAATTCCAAAGATGCAAAATCATTGGATAAAACAAGATCCTGCCTGTTGCAAGAATAACTCGTGCCAATACGCAAAGAACGTTCTATATGGGTGTCTGTGAATATTCCATTTGTGCCACCGACGACACAGAAAAGAAATACCTATTTTTTTACTCTTTGCGGCCAGAGGCCTGGGCACGAGTAATAATCAGGAAATATTTTATGAAATTAAAGAACTAAAATTAACATTTAAAAGGTAAATCTTACAAATTCAATACCCTTCACGTGCCGCTTGGCTTTACACTATTTTTGCTCTGATTCGTACGATTATATATGGATCTTCATCCATCTTTTTCTGTCGCGAAACAGCATATTCAGCCTCATTTAGACTAATATCTATAGAACTACTGACCAGTGGCGTAGCCCCCCCCCCCCCCAACGATCTCCAGAATTGTTCTTAATGAGAAAAGTTGCAATCCAGGCACAAGGTGAAGGGAGGATGAGATGTCTGGAATAACGATAAAAATGGCCGTTTTCTTGGTACGATTATGATTTTTCTGCAGAACTCGTCTCAGAATGCGTGAAATGCTGTTCTGTAGAGACCATCTCGCACCATTGGCGCGCGTGTTCTGAATATATGTCCTGAGGTGGTTGGATTTGGTTGTTCTTCGTCTGGTGAGGCTTATTTATCAACAGAATATATTCGTGTTCGGATGGGAAGGCTATGAAATCGAACGGGAATTTCAGAGAGTCCTTGTCGGTTCTGGCAAGTTGCTTAGTCACGCTGAACGGGATGGAATTCTATTTGTTTGTTTTATACTACGTTTGCTAGCTCGGAGAAAGTCACATTTAGCCACAAACCACCTGGTTGGGCTCGTTTGTTGGCGGGATATGTTTTTGGAAATGGAAATAAGGGCACAATGATTAAACACTCGGTTACACAAGTATGTCAAGAAAGACAAAAAGCCTCTGTGAGGGTTGAACTTTGTCCTGACGGTTTTAAATTTATCGATCATCCTCGCACTAGTCGTCGTGGTGGTGGAACTGGTTTGTTATATCGTCACTCGCTTCAGGTTAAAACAGTTGAAGCTGGGCAAAAGGGCTCATTTGAGTTCGCAAAGTGGATTGTGACCTCGTTATCTTCCCGTACTCTTCGAGTTGTCATTATCTACCGCCCACCATACTCTGAAGAGCACAAGGTTACGACTTCTGTTTTCTTCACAGAGTTTGTGAATTACATGGAAACTCTCCTTTTGTGCAAAGAGCAATTGTTCTGCAATTGTTGATTACCAGAGATTTCAACATAGATATGGACGTCGCTGACCAACCTGAAACACGGAAGTTTCTTGATCTTATGGAGTCTCTGAGCCTTAAACAGCTTTTTTCTGCATCTCACTCGATTGAAATTGATGTAGAAGGTTTAGGTGGATGGATATTTCGAGTGAAATATTATATATTATATTTTAGACCTGAACGGGAACGGCTGCGAAAAATGCAACTCTAAGTCCTCCGACAGGAATCGCAGGGCCGCAGGTTCAATTCCTGTCGGAGGACTTAGAGTTGCATTTTTCGCAGCCGTTCCCGTTCAGTTCTAAAATATTGTATATAATATTTCACTCGAAATATCCATCCACCTAAACCTTCTAGCACGTAGTGCAATCTACTCATGTTAATGGACACATACTGGATTTAATAATTACACGCCTAGCTATCAGGTAATATCATACGAGATCCCCCATATGTTGATCGCTACATATCTGATCACGCGTCAGTCTTGTGCAATTTACTTGCTTCAAAACTAGCTATGGCTGTGACGAAAATAAATTATAGGAAGATTAAATCGGTGAATTTGGAATCCCTTCGAAGTGATTTAGCTGGATCTACATTATGCACTGATTCATATAATAACCAACATATCGATCTTGATGTCCTTGTTCAGAATTACAATAATACACTTTCCAAAGTTATGGACCATCATGCTCCATAGAAGACCAAGGACATGGTGGTCAGACCTGCTGTGCCTTGGTACAATGATGATATCAATACTGCTAAACGCTTAAGAAGAAAGACAGAGAGGAAGTGGAGAAGAACGAAATCGGATATTGACTTCATTGACTTTAAGAAGTAGAAAAACTATGTTACATACATTATGAACCAGGCTAGACGGGAGTTTTATAGAAACTTCATTGACGAGAACAACGTTGATCAGGGTCGGTTATTTAAGGCTTCAAAGAAACTCCTAGGGAAGAGCAACGATGTATCCTTCCCTCAATATTGTGACAAAGTAGCCTTAGCCAATGACATTGGCAGATTTTTTGTGAGTAAAATCTAAGGTATTCGCTCGGATATTGAGGCTTTTGATGTTCATTTAAATAAGAGCGCGTGATGCAGTTCCTAAAGATCTGGAAGTAGATAATACTCAAATATTCAGTGATTTCCAACTTCTCACTGAAGATGACGTGAACTCGCTTATCCAAAAGTCAGCTAAGAAGTCCTGTTCACTAGATCCCATGCCAACATCACTGGTGGTCTTGACGAGCTTTTACCTACAATTACGTGTATATATTGTTAATCTATCTCTATCATCTGGTCAACCTTCGTCCAGTCAGTAATTTACAGTTTATATCCAAATTGACAGAACGTGTTGTTTTTTATCAAATGCACAATCACATGATGCGGTTTGATCTTTATCCTGTATTACAGTCAGCATACCGCCAAGGACATACTACTGAAACAGCCCTACTCAAGTTGCATAATGACATTCTTTTGAATATGGACAAGAAACACGTAACTTTGGTGGTGTTCCTTGACTTGAGTGCAGCGTTTGATACTGTTGACTATGAGATCCTAATTTCGGGTTTGACATCAAGCTTTGGAGTAAGAGGTAATGTCTTAAATTGGTTTATATCTCACGAATAGATCTCAAAGAATTACCTTTAGTGGTTGTGTTTCGAACAGTTTCCCTCTCCCACAAGGCGTCCCACAAGGCTCATGCTTAAGACCACTGTTATTTACGATTTACTCCAGTTAGCTATTTCAGGTTATACGAAATCATCTTCCAGACCGCGCTCATGCATACGCGGATGATACTGAACTCTACCTTTCATTCAAGCCAGATAGCAAAGTTAGTCATGATTAGGTCGAAGCATTGGATGCGATGGAACGTTGCGTGAATGATATAAGAACATGGATGATAGTGGATAACAGTGGCGTGCTGGCAGGGGGGGCCGGCATGCCCCCCCCCCCAGCGAAGATTTTTTAGGGGGCGCCAAAACATAAATGGGGCGCCGAATTGCACAAAATCACACAAAAGCGCACACAAAAGCGCTAGTCCAAATTGGAATTTTGTCAGATCCGATGAGCCAACAAGAGAAAAAGAGTTTGGGATTGTTAATGATTGATACATTAGTCGTTTATCTGATAAAACTTTATCCGATAAATATTAGTGATTTCCGATATGTCAGGTTTTCTTGGCAATGTTGGCTATCGCAATATCGCATTACTTACTACCGCACTGCCGCAAGCACTGTTCAAAGTGCTAGTACGTGCGCTTAATTTGAGTTCTGTTATTCGGAATACGACTTATACCAGGATTAAAAATTAACCAGCTACAACTACAAGCATTACTGTCCAGTCTGTAATATCTCAAAGGATGTAAATTGTTAATTGTGAAATGTGAAGTGATTTGGCTTACGATCACTTCCGTCTACTTCATGAATGTTTGCCGTCTACTTCATGAATGTTCGCTGTCTACTTTTCTTTGTTTAAGAAAGTCCTTCTATGAATTATATATTTATTCAAACTCCTGAATGTGTTGTTTCTTGCGCATTTTTATTTTATACGATGTTTTATAATTCTCAGAATTCCGTCAAATCGCCTCCCAAAACGCAAGAAATGGCATTTCAGGGGCTCTAAATTTCAAAAATTTTCCGCGGGGGGCATGCCCCCTGACTGCCCTAGAGGGCGCGCCAAATTTCCAGCTGGCCTCCCCTGGCGAACACAAGCCAGCACGCCACTGGTGAATAAACTTAAAATGAATGAAGGAAAAACCAAGTTCATGGTCATTGGAACTAAGCAACAACTTTGTAATGTTAACATTGATCATCTAACTGTCGGTGGATCTAAACTGATCAATCCTGTATGAGCGCAGCTAAGACTCTGGGAACATGGTTAAACGCTAACCTCAAATTACGAGGGCATATTAATAAGACCTGCAGAGCTGCGTATTCCATTTAAATAACATAAGCCGCATTAGGAAATATCTATCTAAAGAATCGACGCAAACGCTAGTTCAAGCGTTCAGTGTTGGGCGCCTGGATTATTGTAACAGCCTTCTTTATGGTCTACCCTCAGTCCATCTTGACAAACTACAAAGTGCACAGAACTATGCGGCAAGAATAATCTGCAAAACATCAAGATTTGACCATATAACTCCTGTGCTATATACTCTGCATTGGCTGCCTATTAAATTCCGCATTAGCTATAAAATACTCATTCTTACTTTTAAAGTACCACTGACCCCAAAAATCATTTTTGTATATGTGTAATATTTGTAGAAGTGCATTCTGAGAAGAAATGCAATATATCTTTATAGTAAAAATCCTCATCTTGATCTACTTTTTCACGGTCAAAGCCACCGGATATGATGTCATTAGGTGAATTGTAAATTAGTTTTCCTTTGTTTTTGGATGCTAAAATTCTTCTCAGAATGATACAAATATTATACATATACAAAAAATATATTAGTAATTTAATAGGTATTAGGGAAAGATCTATACTATACAGTCTTCCATCTAATAGTGGATTACTTCTAATCAACCTAGTGCTAAATTCAGAAAGACATTGGGGGATAGGTCATTTAATAGGTCTAGTTTTCGGATATCTATTATCAATCTCTTACAAATAAGATGAATAATTAACAGTTGTTCTACGAACTCGAGTCGTATATGAGCTGATAGACGACGAGGCGCGATAGCGCCGAGTCCGCTATCAGTCATATACGACGAGAGTGAGTTTATTATATACACAAGCTCTGGATATAACAGAACATTTTGGCGTACTTTTTCAAGTAAAACTTGAATTTCCTCTTCTTTTAATTGTCCAAATCTGCCAGCCATTTTTCTACTTTTCTCTACTAGTAGGATATGAGCTAATATCCTGCTAGTAGAGAACCAATCAGATTGCAGAATACCTCATATCCAGAGCTTGTGTATATAATAACTATATGTATATAAATGCCAAAAATAATTTCTGAGGATTAGCGGTTTTAAATTGACAAAATAAATATGTGTGTACATTTTCATTAAATATAATCTTCGGATTATGAACATGCGTTATATTACTTGTCAGTATTTGGTATAAAGTATATGAGAAACATAAAAATTTTGTGTCGTTTATTTATTTGTTTAGCGAGTCGAGTTTAATATATATGTAAAATAATGTTGATATAGCTGCTCAAGTCGTGATTATTTTGAAAAGCTGCATGAAAACATGCCGAAAAAAGTTATTGCATGATGAAAGTAGTGTTTGTGGTTATGCAATTTTATAGCACGAAAAAATGAAGTTCAGCACAGACTGCAAAATTTACAGTGAATAAAAATTCAATTACCGTTTCCATTAAGCAAGCTAGCGAAATAATCAGTCTTCTGTAAACAAAATCTGGCCAAAAAGTTTACACATATGCATTGCATCGACGCAATTTTGATGTGTAAACGTTTGCAAATTTTGTTGACCAAATTTGTATACCATTTGCCTGTGCCACACCACAAGTTTCTGCAAACTTAATTATTCGTCCCAAGTTTCTGCAAACTTAATTATTCGTCCCAAGTTTCTGCAAACTTAATTATTCGTCCCAATTTTATTTTATCATGCCCGACGGACGTAGGCGCTACTGCTTGCCTGCAAACTGCAATACATATATACAGACCGCCATGCAGTAGTCAGATATATATTCTTCAGAATAGCTCATTAAATTCAATAAGAAGAACTATCCTGCTCTACTTTATTTGAGATCAGTGGAAAATATACAAATTTTAGAAGTACATTTCCTCTGCACGCACTGGCCAGTAAAATATATTCCTTTTGGAAATATTTGAGAAATGACCCTTGAGGCGTCACGTGCTATCCAGTGAATTTGATGATACGAACTAGCTAGAAATCTGGGAAAGGCATATTCCTGTAGTATGCTTTCGAAATTGATATCATTGAGTTTCTTTGATATAAGTGTATCTATATAATTTTAGTCTCTATTGTCGCATTGAACAAAGTGACGTCTTTTTCATTAACGTATTTACAAGAGATTTATAGCATGCATTATAAGTTAATTGAACTTTTAACGGGGGGGATTTGGTCGGTGCACGAATTTTTTATTTGTCTGTGATGCCACAAGAATTTATTTTGCGAATATAGTAAGAATAATGTTACCATATATCTTTACAGGGTATTTTTTTCAAAATCAACCCTCCCCCTCAATAGTTAAATGGTCGGACCCATAGTTCAATTTTTTCGTTTTGATCGCTCAAATCCAATTCGGCGACTCTCCAATGGCAAATAATTTAAAATACTCCACTCGGAGACGAATCAGAATATGGATTTGAGGTAAGGTGGTATATATAGTTATAATCGTAAAAATCACTCCCAAAATGTTGGCTTTGCTATATATTTCATTAAATATGTTGATCTTTTGTTAACATTTCATAAATTGTCACCCAAATGGTTATTAAAAATATATTAGAAAAAATTTTCGTTGATAAGTTTGAGTTAATCATGTTGACAAAACTGTCTGGTTAATTTGAGTTCGAGTTAATGATGTTTACAAAACTCTCGTATATAAAGATGGAATTACTTGCCACGAATCTCTCTCTCCTTCGCAGAGGCTTGGATAAAAAAAATTATAAAAGGATACGCTAATATTGGATAATAAATAAAAGTGCGCTAAATATTAATGGTAATAAATGAAACGCACTAAATGGTAATAATGAGGAAACCGCTGAAAATCGGAGCGCGGGCGGAGGAAAGAAAAAACTGAGGGAGGGATTTTCTGGTTACAATTCCATGACACGCACGAAATAGGGTTAGGGATTGGGTCGGGATTGGGGTCAAGATCAAAGAGAAATATTCGTGATTGCGTGTCATGGAATTATAACCGATTTTCTCGCCTCACCCTTCGCGTAGTTTTGGGACTTTAAGGCTTGGTTACCAAGCACTGAGCTATATGTTCAACTGAACTCACATTACAAATGCACTTTTACTTCCGGCATTTTGCATCAGAATATCGAAAGCGGAAGGATCACTGATCTGATCCTCTCTCCTTCGCAGAGGCTTTGGAATCCAAAGTTTAATACGTGCGCTAGATGGTAATAAGTAAAATGCGCTAAACGGTAATATAATGAAGAAACCGCTGCCGTTCGGAGCGTGGGCGGAGGGGAGAAACGGCAGAGGAAGGGAGGAAGCCTCTGCCCGATTTGTCAAGATATCTGTGACAAAGTGAAGATATCTGTAACAACAAACAATCCATGGTATATTTCAATAATCCTTTGGTTTTATGTTTCATTTTTTTAATATAACGATACTTCTGACCAAGATCTACTGGCCAACGTGTATATTTTGACATTACATTGTTCTCATACGATGAAAAAATCTCTTGAAAAGTCTCGCTCCAGTCATGACCTAGTATGCCATGACCGGGAATGTCGATGATTTCGCTATGCGGATTTCGCTTGTTTGTATGCTACGAAATCAGTGTAATATTGATAGTTGGTAAAACTGTGTATAACTCTGTCTTTCACCGCGTTGGTATTATTAAATTGCAGTTGCTTTATGATATATTTTGACAATTTATTAATGTTTTTAAAGTTGCTTGCGAAGGCCATTTCGATGTATATGGGCTTTAAACACTATTTTGACAAAGAGCGCAACAGTATGATAGCCTAGCGTTGTACGTCGAACGGTCGAAGCTATGTTAAAATATATCTTTTCTTCGACAGCATGAATTCTTTAAATTTACATGCGTGTTTGCATACAATTAATGAACCCCCCGGTTTTTCGCCATATTGGCTGACAAATCGGGCAGAGGCTTCCTCCCTTCCTCTGCCGTTTCTCCCCTCCGCCCACGCTCCGAACGGCAGCGGTTTCTTCATTATATTACCGTTTAGCGCATTTTACTTATTACCATCTAGCGCACGTATTAAACTTTGGATTCCAAAGCCTCTGCGAAGGAGAGAGTCTCGACTTTGTCCAAATCAAAATATTTCTTATGAATTTTTATTTCAAAAAATCATTTTTATACAAAGTTAAAACTTCCTCAGTTTATTAATAAGGACATTTTCTTAAATTGAAATTTCCTTTAAATTGAAATTTCCTGCAATGAAAGTAGAACAAAACAAAAAACGGGGGGGGGAAAGTTTTCAAGTTAAAGGAGTGAAAAATTATTGCCACGTTTGACGTTTTGTGGGTGGGTGGGTGTAGTTTCAAAGAAAACGTCGGGTTGACGTTTTCTGTGACAACTTGAGTATGGATGTCGCCCCTAGGTGAAAGTATATATTAATTTGTCTACGAATATTCTCTACATAATTGTTTTAACGCTAAACCTGCCCTAAGTAGACCAAAATTGTTATCTACAGCTAACAATATAAATACTTTCTACGGCTAATGAATGAACTTAGTAGTACTATTATTTGAGGATGAGAAAAGCATAGTTATATATAGCATAATTATATAAAAGTTTTACACCCTGGATATAGGTCCGACACTGAATCCCAATGTGTTACCACCATAAACCAATATTTGTCTGACATAATTTCATGTGTGCAAATTGACATTGTTTTGGACAATAAATCAATGCAAACTTTGCCCGCACCCAACCCTAATTCTGATCTGTCCTCATTCTATCCCTAAATTCAGAGTGAAAGTTAATTCCGCACACAAGCAATTAAAAGGCTGATGCCTAAAAGACATGACTACCAAGGATTTTTTTTACAATGCAACGAAATTTATGTGGTATCGTTTTAGCATTTTTAAAGAATGAGCACAAGTATTGTCAGATGAGTAAGATTTACATGTTAGGATCCAGTGTCGGACATGTATCCACTTCCAAAACTTTAGTACTTCATATTCCCTTCACCCCTTCCCAACAAATCCTGTTGCCTTGTTTTCTATTTAGACATTTTAGGCAAATGTAATGACATCCTTGTTAGTCTTCTATAATCACCAAGTGCCGGTTGTTCAAAAGCCGGCTAATGCTAACCCACAGTTAAATTTGCCTAACCTAGGGTTAAATTTTAACCTTAGGTTTGTTTGCGTTGTTTAAAGCTAGATTAACCGTAACCCAGGGGTAAACAGTGCGTTAAATTTCACCCACCTCACTAGGTGCTCACTAGGTTACTGATTTTTAACCCAGGGTTACTGCTAATCCTGGGTTCAGTTAAATGGCTTTTTAACAACCGGCCCCAGGTATAATATTCACATATAAATTATATTGAATACCTGTAATGCAGCAACATCAGAGGCAGTTTAAATATTGGAAGAACAGGAACATTAGGATTCTGTTAGTTCAATGTAATGTTCTTGCTAGGACCATCTTTAACAAATTCCATAACAGCAGGCAGTAGAACAGCAACATGATGAGGCAGTTAGTTTAGTATAATATTCATGCTAGGATCATCCTTAAGAAAATGGAGGAACAAGACCACAAGTGGCTGTTAGTTAGGTGTATGTTTACGTTGAGTATTCTTTAAATATTCCAGGAACAGCAACATGATAAGGCAGTTAGTTTGATGAAATTTTCACACTAAGATCATCTTGAAAAAAGGAAGAACAGCAAAGGAGGAGACTGTTTAGTTAGGTGTATAAACACGTTGAGCTGAGGTATTCTTTAAATATTCCAGGAACAGCAACATGATAAGGCAGTTAGTTCAATGAGATTTTCACGCTAAGATCATCTTGAAAAAAGGAAGAACAGCAACACGAGGAGACTGTTAGTTAGGTGTATGTTTACGTTGAGCTGAGGTATTCTTTAAATATTCCAGGAACAGCAACATGATATGGCAGTTAGTTCAATGATATTTTCACGCTAAGATCATCTTGAAAAAAGGGAAGAACAGCAACACAAGGAGACTGTTATTTAGGTGTATGTTTACGTTGAGGTATTCTTTAAATATTCCAGGAACAGCAACATGATAAGGCAGTTAGTTCAATGATATTTTCACGCTAAGATCATCTTGAAAAAAGGAAGAACAGCAACACGAGGAGACTGTTAGTTTCGTGTATGTTTACGTTGAGGTATTCTTTAAATATTCCAGGAACAGCAACATGATAACGCAGTTAGTTCAATGATATTTTCACACTAAGATCATCTTGAAAAAAGGGAAGAACAGCAACACGAGGAGACTGTTAGTTAGGTGTATGTTTACGTTGAGGTATTCTTTAAATATTCCAGGAACAGCAACATGATAAGGCAGTTAGTTCGATGAAAATTTCACGCTAAGATCATCTTGAATAAAAGGGAAGAACAGCAACACGAGGAGACTGTTAGTTTCCTGTATGTTTACGTTGAGGTATTCTTTAAGTATTCCAGGAACAGCAACATGATAAGGCAGTTAGTTCAATGATATTTTCACGCTAAGATCATCTTGAAAAAAAGGGAAGAACAGCAACACGAGGAGACTGTTAGTTTCGTGTATGTTTACGTTGAGGTATTCTTTAAATATTCCAGGAACAGCAACATGATAAGGCAGTTAGTTCAATGATATTTTCACGCTAAGATCATCTTGAAAAAAGGGAAGAACAGCAACACGAGGAGACTGTTAGTTAGGTGTATGTTTACGTTGAGGTATTCTTTAAATATTCCAGGAACAGCGACATGATAAGGCAGTTAGTTCAATGAAATTTTCACACTAAGATCATCTTGAAAAAAGGGAAGAACAGCAACACAAGGAGACTGTTAGTTAGGTGTATGTTTACGTTGAGGTATTCTTTAAATATTCCAGGAACAGCAACATGATAAGGCAGTTAGTTCAATGATATTTTCACGCTAAGATCATCTTGAAAAAAAGGGAAGAACAGCAACACGAGGAGACTGTTAGTTTCGTGTATGTTTACGTTGAGGTATTCTTTAAATATTCCAGGAACAGCAACATGATAAGGCAGTTAGTTCAATGATATTTTCACGCTAAGATCATCTTGAAAAAAGGGAAGAACAGCAACACGAGGAGACTGTTAGTTAGGTGTATGTTTACGTTGAGGTATTCTTTAAATATTCCAGGAACAGCGACATGATAAGGCAGTTAGTTCAATGAAATTTTCACACTAAGATCATCTTGAAAAAAGGGAAGAACAGCAACACGAGGAGACTGTTAGTTAGGTGTATGTTTACGTTGAGGTATTCTTTAAATATTCCAGGAACAGCGACATGATAAGGCAGTTAGTTCAATGAAATTTTCACGCTAAGATCATCTTGAAAAAAGGGAAGAACAGCAACACGAGGAGACTGTTAGTTAGGTGTATGTTTACGTTGAGGTATTCTTTAAATATTCCAGGAACAGCGACATGATAAGGCAGTTAGTTCAATGAAATTTTCACACTAAGATCATCTTGAAAAAAGGGAAGAACAGCAACACGAGGAGACTGTTAGTTAGGTGTATGTTTACGTTGAGGTATTCTTTAAATATTCCAGGAACAGCGACATGATAAGGCAGTTAGTTCAATGAAATTTTCACGCTAAGATCATCTTGAAAAAAGGGAAGAACAGCAACATGAGGAGACTGTTACTTAGGTGTATGTTTACGTTGAGCTGAGGTATTCTTTAAATATTCCAGGAACAGCAACATGATAAGGCAGTTAGTTAAATGAAATTTTCACGCTAAGATCATCTTGAAAAAAGGGAAGAACAGCAACACGAGGAGATTGTTAGTTAGGTGTATCGTTATGTTAAGGTATTCTTTAAAAATCTAGGAGCAGCAACGGGAGGAGGTATTTCTTCAATTACATTGTATGTTACATAAAAGTATTCTTTCAATATTAAATGGCAACTTCACAAATTTAATTTCCGTTGACGTTATGTTTGGTTACACTTCACATCAACGTGTATGTCCAGCGTTTGGTTTATTTAAGTTTATATTTAATGAAAGGTTTCTTTTTCTATTTAGCTCCTTTTTTCTTTTCCTAGCCGGCATCATACATTTGTCATATTTTCTTAACGTTGGCTTACGACCTGAAGGTTGTGCGAGCGAAGACTTTATACCTGATCGACGACGAGATATCGCAGTTGGTTGTACTCTAATTATCTTGTTTGCATTGTGAAGTATTGGTAACATTTTGCAATTTGTGTTTCTGCCAAATGATACATAAGCGGTAGAAAGACTGTTAATTGGAGCTTGTCCTCTTGCTTTATTAACAATTTTCTTATAGGTTTGAAGGTACTTGCTATAGCATTTAATAAAACTTGGATTTCCACTCCGTAACCAAAATTCGATATCGCTGGACACCTCTTTGTGGAGTTTGATAACATCCTCTAGGCTTGTCTCTTGCTCGTCGTGCATTGTGTTTGTACATTCCTCTTCAGTGCTGTTAGGTTCGTCATTTAATGGTATATTTCCTGGTTTCTCGTCGACAACTTCCGGTTGTGGAATCGCCGTTTTAGTTAAATCGAATTTCTTTTGGTGAACATCTGCAAATTTTTCTGCACACAAGTCCGGATGGTCTCCTATGGCCAAGACTGCAAGCTTGTACTTATCGATGTGGTTGGTTGGTATAAAGTTGTTGTTAGAGACGCCGTACTTTAGCGCAACTGCAGCTTGATGAGGACAGCTGTTTCCATTTTCATCAGCCGGGCAAGAACACATTCCAATTGACGAGTTCACCACGTAAATTGGTCCTTTTTCCTTTCTACTTGGCACATTAAATTTAAAGGGTTCGTTGCTGTCTTGTGTTATTGTGGCAAAATCGACCGTGCTGGCACTTTTACCAAAACATCTGGATGCAATGTGCAAATTTTGTGGTTTGCCAAAAGCTAGCGACAGTAACTTACGTTGAAAATAACTGTTAAGGTCCTCAACAATAAATCTAAATACAGTAGTTCCACCAAGTTGTACGCTCTGATTCTTCGTAAAATGATGCACTTGAAGATGAAAATCATCGATTCAGTATAATTATCCGTGTTGTTACCTCTTGTTAGTAGTTGTTTCCGAGACATACAGCCCATTCGGACTTTCTTAGCATCGCATTCTTGATGTATATAAGGTATTTATAAATGTTTGTACTTCTTCGCTGTCTGATCTTCTTTCAGTTCCACGAATAGTTTGTTTAACTTGATTTCGCTTTCAGCAAAGACAAAATTCTGAATCAATTTCATAAGCGGTTTTCGGTCACACAATTCTATTTTATTTTTTTATTCCCATAGCCATTTCCACGCTGCTTGTAGGAAATGAAATATACACAAAAGCAATTTTGTTGAACTCCAGGTAGTATTTAAAGCGGCCCTCTGGGCCGAATCGACATACCTTTCACATTGATATTCATCTTCCAAATGTTCGGGCTTGCTCAACATTTTGATTGAAGAATCCAAATCAGTTTCCTGGGAAGGTACAGTACTCACTGGTTAAACAAATTACCAAGGAAGGGATATGGGACAACGATTCTACATCCTTCTCTTTCGGGAGCTTGGTATTTGTAAGCCAATAAATGTAATTTTCAAAGATTTTTTTTGCACTTCACTTGGTTGAACTAGAATACTGGGTTTGGTGGATAATCCAAGTGAGTAGCTATATACACAATTTAAGACTTAACCAGGAACGGTTGCGAAAAATGCAACACTAGGTCCTCTGGCAGGAATTGAACCCACGGCCCTGAGATTCCGGTGCAGCGCTCTAACCAACTGAGCTACAGAGGCCAGTTTCTGAGCTGTAAGTTATGTTGCAAAAAAATCTTTGAAGTTTACCTTATCACAACCCGCGCACCCGATAACCTCTATATACAGAACTTACGGTTACAGCTCAGCAACTGGCCTCTGTAGCTCAGTTGGTTAGAGCGCTGCACCGGAATCGCAGGGCCGTGGGTTCAATTCCTGCCAGAGGACCTAGTGTTGCATTTTTCGCAACCGTTCCTGGTTAGGTCTTAAATTGTGTATATATCTACTCACTTGGATTATCCACCAAACCAAGTATTATTAAAATAGTAATAAATGTAATTGTTTAATTGTCAAAGTTCCTACGGGTTTTTCTTTCCGAATGTTCGCATTAGGCAATTAAATAGGTCCATACTTTACCGCATCCACTCACTGTATACGAAATAGTATGTTAAAATACGTTTCTAATAACTTAAACCAAAATTTTAGTTATGAACGTCATACGCTATCTAATATGGAAAGAATTAGCAAGTAAAATAAGGACAGAGTGTAAAATTTTGACGTCAATAGCAATAAAATTATAGGTATTAAAAGCCGATGGTGTAATAGAAATAACCAGGGAGTACTGTAACTCTGAACGTTTTACCTTTTTTACAGGCAGCGGAAGCAAACTCTCATTGGTAGTACACTTCGAGATGTGACCACAGAGAAGACATGTAACCTCACTCCTCAGGCTAAATAGGAAGGCTTTCAAAAAAGACGTATCGCAATTTGATGGAACAATTCCGTTGTCGTAATACGCCAGAGTAATTACATTCAGTGCTCGCGTGTAATCCTGAAAAAACTCGGCCGCACATTGCTGCATTCCAGGTTGAAAGCTCTCATTGATCTTCGGCAACTGTGATATCAGTGAGGCAGGCCGTAAAACACCGTTACAGTTTTGTGCTCTATAACCGTCCATGAACAGTTTTGTGCTGCACAATACACAAGGTTGACCTGTACAGTAAATTAAAAGTAAAATGCAAACTTATACATAGATTTCGCATGAAAAATAGGAATAATAAATGAAAAATAGGAATAATAATGAAAAGTACGTTTGTGTTGCATTTGGGGTGAGAATAAAACGCTTTAGATGTGAGAATACTAAGGTTCCTTTAAAATTATTTTGGGGAACCAGTAAATTAATATTCTTGTGCTTGACTTATGTTGACAATAATTATCATATTTTAACCTTTAATATTCAGTTTTCTCCCAGTAAAATCATCTGGTTGGTAATATGATAAAGTGGAGCACATGTGGCCTCAGTGGCTTTTATACATTAACAAAATATCATTTAACCCCCTTGACAGGCAATCAACAGAGTGGCATCAAAAGTAGGTTGCATTCGGCACATATTGCAGTTTAAAGCAGCTCCCTGGTTAGGGTTAGGTTTAGAGTAATTTGTCTAAATAAAGCCAGTTAACCAATATTTAATTTCATAAAATGCTTTCTTTTGGAATACTGATTTATGTTATCAGAAATTGTGACAAATAAAAAATGCTCAGGAATTGTATTTTACTGATTAGAAAATTTTGGGACAAGTCCTCCTTCCCTCATGCCTTAAGGAACAACTTTGTGTATCTCGATTGGTTGCAAAATGTGTGCGTATGTGTAGAATCTCATGTCAACATTCATTGTAGGTAGGTTACATGTAGTGTCATATTTCACTATGCATTACAGGTCCACCAGACTTTTTAGATAATTTCTGTAAAATCTATGCATACTGTTGAAATTAGGGATCAAACTTGTTTGACCTGGCAACAGCAGGATGGAGGGGCTGAGCAGGCACTTGAGCAGGTAATGGAGCTGGGTGCACCACTATAAAACAAGGTCAGCCAGTCACATGCCTGGGACAAGTTGGGGAATGCAGGGGCCCCTCCAACCTTGTACACTTGGGTTGAGCACTTGAGGGTAGCATTTAACAGCGTTATTAGGGACCAAAGACAGGACTGAGGGTAGGGTAGGGGATATTGTAATAGATTCTATGGTTAGAAAGGGTCCAAAAGCATAAAAACAGCAATATACTTAATTGGTGGGACCAAAAAAATATTTGCCATAATGCCCTCCACCCCAGTGGTGTGAGTACTCGTTACAATTGTAACGCGTTACCGTGTACTCGTTACATTTGAAGTAATTTTTACCTGTAATTAATTACTTTTTTGTTGAAGGAACGAAAAACGTAATTAATTACAAAGTAAAGGAACGTGTTCCTTTTCCAAGAAGCAATTGAAAATTCCTTTTCTTAAATCTTTCGAAATATATAATAAATATATTTACTATGATACTATCAACAAATCCTAAAATAGTTGAGTGGTGAAAGACGAAAACAAGTAATTTTCAACGTGGAAACGTGCATGCATCAAATACTTTGTGTAATGTGTACTTGGGAATTACCCTCAATTTCCTGGAAACGCGAGGTTGCCTGGTGACCCGCGACCAATTCTACTTTTGAGTCAACTTTCTATAATAACTTGCATCAAGATTCACCAAGTTGATAAATATAAGCCGCCGTTTGACTTGTTTCTGGATATATTCAAGCAAGAATGTCTTGCTTAACAGTATGCGGTAAACATTTGGTAAGGAATTTGTAATTAATTACTTTTTCGGGAGTAATTTTGTAATTGGACTTAATTACTTTTGAGAGGGAGTAATTGTAATTGGGAATTAATTACATTTTGAAGCAAGTAATTGTAATTGTAATTAATTCCTTTTTGAGAGGTAATTTTGCAGCACTGCTCCACCCATCTGCACCTATGAGCATGCAACCTGGCCCCCACTGGCTGAACTAGTTAGCATTGCCCATCCCCACAGGCATTTGCAAACTTTCTTTGCCCAGGGGGCCGGACATTAGTACTTGCAAAATCTCCCCGGGGCCAGCCTTTGTCATTATTTCGTTGCCCCGGGGTGGGCCATTGTTGCCCTTTTTCTGCCCAGCCACAGGGAATTGTACACTTATAGAAAAAATAAGTGCAAATGCCCGGGGGGTGACTGTGTTAGAATTGACTGATGCATATATAGTAAATATATTAATTTCAATATATTTCAAATGGCAACTTAATTTATATGCGTATTGTTCAGGTGTTGGAAATTTCATTACATGCACGACATTCATCAGAATATGAATGAAAATAATGAACAATATAATATATCTTACCAGATCTTTCCTGTAGACAACGAGTCCGGTTATGTTGCATTTGCAGTAGGCCATTTCCGTATCGGTTAACAGATAGCAAAGCTTGAAGAATACTGTTAGCAAAGCAAGTGTTTCCCAAGTTTTGTATTCCTTTTGGAAGTAGTGTCATCATTTTTGAGATTCAGATCAAGATTGAGCAAAAACGAAACGTTTAAAAGAGAATCTCGTACAGCAGGAGTTAAATTTAAATATTTCGCGGGGAAATGCAAATTTAGCGCGTTTTCATATTTACATGCTTCTAAACAGGAAGTCAAAAAGCGAAAATGATTAAATGAGAGTGCATTTTAATGTGAGTCCAGTAAAAGATATAGCTCAGTGCTTGGTAACCAAGCCTTAAAGTGATCCCAAAAAATACTCGATAGCAACCTCGTTCCCAGGCTCTTTACCTACGCTCACCCCCGCTGCGGAAAAGACCCTGGTTCAGGCTGGTCACGTGACACCTTCCACAGCTTTGTCCCGTGGGAGGGTAGGCTAAGACGCGTAAAGCGCAAAAGTCATTTCCGGTAGAAATAAGCGTGTTCAAAGGAGCGGTAAAATTGCAAATAAAGGCTATAAATCAACAAAAAATCGCTTTTAAAGATGTAAAAGGGCTCTAAATTGAGTTTATAAAATAGCACAGAAGCCTAAAGTAACAGTAACAGTAACAATAGTCCATAACAATTTTTTTGCCACAAGAAATTAATATACAAAGCAACTACAGTATAAACTATTGGGCAACCTTATATGAACAGTATAACAGTCAAAACTAGAGTAAAAACAATTCGTAACTCAAACTTATTAGTCGAAAAGATACTTATATATTGTAGAATATAGAATTACAAGTTTGATATTAAATAATTTAAAATTTGTTTTGTCTTTTGAAACGAGCGAAGCGCCGAAGAGATTGCGGATTATGACAAGTTTTCATACGACAAGTTTTATTTACTCGTCTGTATGCATGGGCAAAAGTGCACTTCGCCACTTGTCATTGAGAAAAAATTGGCAAAATTTAGTACCCATACAAACGAGCAAGTAAAACTTGTCATATGAAAACTTGTCATAAAACTTGCTCGTCTGTAACCAGCTTAAGTTCAATCAAATAAAAAATCTACCTTGTCAGTTTAATCATAGGTTTAATGCACTGAAAACCAATAGCGAAAAATAAATTGACCAACATTTATGTTACAATTACTGTCAATGGCAACATGATTCGAACATTATATGTACAAAATAAAATGCCGATACAGCTAAGTAAACATTGGCAAACGCGTAAAAAGCTTTTTCACGTCTATTCTATTGTTCTCGAAATTGACATAATTTGTAACAAGCCAAAGAGTAAACATGATATATTCAAAATAAACTATAATTTACCCCCGTGTTAGCATCGCTGTGGGCCACTAAAATTGTATTAATGAGCTGCAAAAAACTCAACTCATGGCATCGTTTGAACATTATGACGCTGTTAATCAAACATAACGGAGCGATCTTCTTTTCCGTGTTGTAGTTGAACTCCAACAATTCAGATAGAATTCTGAATGCTATACAGGATACTCGTCCACGATATAGCCTCCAAAGAGAACGAACTCATTCCTTCAACTTTATTTTACGAAGAACGGACTTCGTGTCTCTAACTGCCACATTTCTCAGTTCGCATTGACGGTATTTAGGACATCCGTAAACGGGACGGAATCATACGACGCGGTTTTGGAAACAGGATCGTTGACAACCTGTAGTGTATAGGAGATATTTAGAACCTTTTATTGGCTTTTAAACTTTACTCTTTAGAGTTCAGTGTATACCGCAAATGAAATTGGAAATCTACACATAAATTATAGTATAGAATATCTCATTACATAAATGATGAATCATATAAAATATATAACATACCTCGAATTGTATAGTTTCTTTGTTGGATGAAAATGACAGGCTTCGGGTTGATCGCACTTCGCCTTCCAGACTAGTTCTTGCCCTTTTCTCCTCCGTGATTCGCGTTGAAGGCGAAATATCAATACATCTCTTTGTTTGCATCATAGTTTTTTGGTTCCCACATATCATGCTTTGGAATTTTCCAGAATTATCCAGTCGTCTTTCACCAGGTCGGCACACAAGACGAGGAAGGGAGTTCTCTCACCATAGACCGCTTCAGCAAAGGCCAGTAGTTTGACATTTGCTTTATTGTACAGGTTTTTTGTATATTTTGGCTCATATATGCCGCAACAAAGTCGACACATAGACTCGGAGTTTGAAATTAATTTTCCGTATATCTTTTTCGGTGTTTCCAAGTTGAGCCATTGCTAATCTGGACAGGTGAGCCCATGTTTTTGTATTTATTACGCCATTATTCACTCATACATGAATGTAAAATTGACATGTTTACTCAACCACCCCTCCCTCAGTGTTTTCAAAGCGCTAATTAAAAACACGTGACCAGTCTGAACTAGGGTCTTTTCCGCAGCGGGGGTGAGCGTAGGTAAAGAGCCTGGGAACGAGGTTGACTCAGTGAACTCTATATATACTGGAACGATAACTGTAGGTAAACATGCCCATACCAGTGAACTCAATTTGGTTACCTGGAACGATAACTGGCACTGAAAAGTGAAGCCAAAATAACAGTGCCTACGCCATCAAACGTGATTGATTTCACAACGGCTAAAGTTCAAAATAAGTTACGAAAATAGAAAAAAAACTTGAAAAGCTGTTAAAACCTGCACGATAACTTATTTTATCCCATATTTTTATGGCTTTCATAAACGTTTTGCACAAACTAGCTTATACGCCTTATACGACTGACAAAAAACAAAATATTTTCGCTGTTTGAACAAAAACACTGAGAAAACTAACTTACTTCAGTCACTCAGTGACAAAGATATGTTTTCCTCCTAGTTTTCCTTCTGTAATCTTTTTTAGCCAGTTACAAAGTAGAAACTACTTCGATTTGCAAAAAAACTGTTGTTTTTTTTCAAAAAAATAACACAAAAATAGAGTTTACGTACGGACCGCGCAGTATATAAGTTGTGGGGGACTGAAACTGACGTACGGACCGCGTGAAATTGACTTTTGAGGGACTGAAACTGACGTACGGACCGCGTAAAAGGACTGGGATTTAGGCTTCACTTTTTTCCGCCTGAATGATTGAATGTTATCGTTCTAGAGATTAGAAATTTATGGAGTTCACTGGCCCATACCAGTGAACTCAATATACTTGCCTGAAGCCAGTGAACTATAAGTAAACTGGAACGCTAACTCCTATGATCAAGTCCTATGATTCGTTGAAGCCAATGCGCGGGAATTTGAACTTTGAAAAGGACTGAGGAGAGTTCCGAGGAGTGAGAAAAATTCCGTCAAAAGTTTGTTTTTGAGCGAAAATTTGCAAGAAAAATACTTTTTACATCAGAAGACTTCAATGTTTGGGATTCAAATGTGGTTTTCCGATTAGTTTTGACTGTTTTACATCTATCTGCAGCAAAAATGAGGCGGATCGTTATCGTATATGGAAAAAAATGACAAATGTTTGAACGTGCCGAAGCAAACTTTGCTCTTTAACTCAGAAAAAATATACTAGAAAACACTTCGGCAGTCCCCAAATTGATTTTGCACTATACTCCAGGTATTGCTTTTTATCTTGAGCTTTTAGTCCTTGCTTTAACCCTTCTAAAACATAAACAAATTGACGATTTTCAAGTGGTGCTATTTTTGTCTTCGCGCCTTCTTGTTGGCCATCAGTGAGCACTTTGAATATGACGGCTGAGCTAGCTTATATAGTCGTTATTTTAACTGTCAAAAATAAGTTACTGCATGCTTGAAAAGCAATTTTTTAATGTATCTTATATTTTTCTATATAAATTGTATCATAAAATCTGTTAACTCTTTTTGGAAAGTCTCATAACTCAGAAAAACCAAACATTTTCGCGCGGTTTTTTGACAAATTTTGTTTTTTTCCAGTAATATTTCAGAAACTGAACGACCTTTGTTCATTGTAAGTACTTGAGTATAAAGTTTAATTGTTCTAGTGTAGTCAAAGATAAATAGTGAAAGAATAAAAGGAAATTAAAAGGGTAAAATTTTGCAATATAAAAAGTGTATTTTTTGAAAAAAATATGTTAAAAGGGACTGGCACTACCTACAAAGCACGGCTTCAATTTCCCCCCCTGAGTTAGCGTTCCAGTATACTTATAGTTCACCAGTGAACTCAATTTGGTTACCTGGAACGATAACAGGCGGTGAAAAGTGAAGCCAAAATAACAGTGCCTACGCCATCAAACGTGATTGATTTCACAACGGCCAAAGTTCAAAATAAGTTACGAAAATAGAAAAAAAACTTGAAAAGCTGTTAAAACCTGCACGATAACTTATTTTATCCCATATTTTTATGGCTTTCATAAACTTTTTGCACAAACTAGCTTATACGGCTTATACGACTGACAAAAAACAAAATATTTTCGCTGTTTGAACAAAAACAGTGAGAAAACTAACTTACTTCAGTCACTCAGTGACAAAGATATGTTTTCCTCCTAGTTTTCCTTCTGTAATCTTTTTTAGCCAGTTACAAAGTAGAAACTACTTCCATTTGCAAAAAAACTGTTGTTTTTTTTCCAAAAAATAACACAAAAATAGAGTTTTTTTCTGAGTTTACGTACGGACCGCGCAGTAAATAAGTTGTGGGGGACTGAAACTGACGTACGGACCGCGTGAAATTGACTTTTGAGGGACTGAAACTGACGTACGGACCGCGTAAAAGGACTGGGATTTAGGCTTCACTTTTTTCCGCCTGAATGATTGAATGTTATCGTTCCAGATATTAGAAATTTATGGAGTTCACTGTAGTTCACTGCCTGAAGCCAAGATGGCGGCCAATAGAAGCTCGTTACTATGGTGATTGTAGGTATAAATCAGTGAACTCAATTTGGTTACCTGGAACGATAACAGGCGGTGAAAAGTGAAGCCAAAATAACAGTGCCTACGCCATCAAACGTGATTGATTTCACAACGGCCAAAGTTCAAAATAAGTTACGAAAATAGAAAAAAAACTTGAAAAGCTGTTAAAACCTGCACGATAACTTATTTTATCCCATATTTTTATGGCTTTCATAAACTTTTTGCACAAACTAGCTTATACGGCTTATACGACTGACAAAAAACAAAATATTTTCGCTGTTTGAACAAAAACACTGAGAAAACTAACTTACTTCAGTCACTCAGTGACAAAGATATGTTTTCCTCCTAGTTTTCCTTCTGTAATCTTTTTAGCCAGTTACAAAGTAGAAACTACTTCGATTTGCAAAAAAACTGTTGTTTTTTTCCCCCAAAATAACACAAAAATAGAGTTTACGTACGGACCGCGCAGTAAATAAGTTGTGGGGGACTGAAACTGACGTACGGACCGCGTGAAATTGACTTTTGAGGGACTGAAACTGACGTACGGACCGCGTAAAAGGACTGGGATTTAGGCTTCACTTTTTTCCGCCTGAATGATTGAATGTTATCGTTCCAGATATTAGAAATTTATGGAGTTCACTGGTATAAATGTGCGTGTTTTTTGCGTGGGCTTGTCACGAAGAGTCGGAGCACTGGAGCGAGTTAAAATTTGTTAATTTTTTTCCAGTTTTTGCACGAAAATACTCATTTTTAGTGATACATAACCTATATATAAGACAAAAATTAAATGAAAAGCTAACATTGATGAAACTTTAGTCCATATTACTCTTTGTTCTTTTCAAATTCCTCACAGAAAGTCCTGAAAAAACAAAAGTTTGCCGATGTTTTTTGGCGCGAACTTGTTTTTCACTCATCAAATATAAAGCTAAGTTGAGATAACTTTGCTATCTATAACAAAATGTTTCTCAAATTTACTTACTCTGAAAGACGACTTTCTCTAGTTTCCCAGAGGCATAAAAAAGCTCGACTTAACAAACAGTACGCTGAAAAATTATATAACTTTCCGATAAAATGATGCAAATGTTTCGTACGGAAAGTCGGAATTTAGTGAATTTCCGCGCAGGGGCCTGGATCATACCTACAAGCAGTGTTGCCAGATGAAATCTCAAAATATTCATGTACGCTTACGCCAAAAGTTTCACAAAAACGTCAAAAAGTTCATGAATCTAAATTTTACGATCGTAAAGTGTCGGAAATCGTCGGAATTTGTCGGAGATAGTCGGAATTTGCCGGAAAGTATCGAGATATGTCCGGAAATCCATAATTCTTTTGGAAAAAACGGTCACCGATGACAATCACAAATCAAAGGCCTTCGAGGCCGACTCACGGATGAGATCAAATTAAAGGGGGATATGATTTACAGCAGTTTTTTACAAACGGGAACCGTGCAAGGGCATTATTTGGTAAAAACACGACATAATATAAAATGTTCCCGAAGATCTCACAGGTTTAAACAGTTTAATAATTTTAACGACATCCTCGATTTTAACAATAACCAATATCAATAGTCTTGAAAAAACAATCTGAAAAGATTACTATAAAACTACACACTATCAAAGCAAATCTATATAAAAGTACAATAACCGTAGCTGTCAGGTGTGTATAGTGTTCAACAGAATAACTATAAGTATAAAGTTGTACCTAAGGCCACATAAAATAAATTCCTTGATTCTCATCACTACACTTTGAAAATGTCGAAGAGGCGGGAGGTTTATATTTTATATTTATATAATTTATATATCAATATATAAAAGTGTCACAAACTGAAATAAACATATTTCTCCACGAACAATGACTGCGAAGTTTCGTTAAAATGCAATGAAATTTCTTTGAAGGTTCTATTTGTTTGAAATTAGCGGTTTAAAATGGCACTAAAAATCCAATATAAAATATAGAAAACTTAACTGTCTTGAAATATTTTGTCGGGCGGTACATTTATATTGTATAACAAAATATAAAAAAATTTCACGCGGCTCTTAAAATACAGTCGGGCGGTGATGAGAATCAAGGAATTTATTTTATGTGGCCTAATACAGTCAGTATCAGTACATCCAATGACCGTGGCTTTCCGATATGTACAGTGTTAAACAGAACAATTTAAACATGATAACTATAATAAGTATAAAGCTGTACCCAATGTAATATATCAAATGACCGTAGCTGTCCGATCTACAGTGTTGAACAGGACAATTTAAACATGATAGCTATAAGTATAAAGCTGTAACCAATACAGTACATGCTGCATCAATGACCGTAGCTGTACGATGTACAGTGTTGAACAAAACAATTTAAACAGAACTATAAAATACCACCCTTATTGGTACAACGGTACAGGTAGCTGTCCAATGGCAATGTACAGTGTTTAAGTAAATCCAGGCGGTAATGCTGCCTCAGTGTCCAATGTTCTTTTTCACGTTAGTTGCAATATTTTTGTTGTTATAGGTGATGTTTGCTTGAACGGTTAGAAGAATTTCTTGCAGTTCTTCATCTGTCATTTCATCCAAAGGAACGACGTTGCCATGGCTTTCACTTTGATGAATGTCGAGCAATGCTTGTATTATATGTTGTTTCATCAATAAAGATATCTTTTGCCCATTTTCATTGATAAAGAAGACGTTGGCATGCACCTTTTTTTGGCAGAAACGCAATAACTGGATAAGGCCACATGCAGTGCATTTTATTGTCTTCCCGGCAGTATGGTGAACCATTGAGTTGGCGCATTTCTTGCAGGATAGGGTTCTGTGTGTTGCCAAAATCCCTTCTGGAGGAAGAAATGGTGAATTCTTTATAGGTATTGGCGAGATCATCATCAGGATTTGCAATAGTTTGGCTAACTTTAGAAATCTGGGTTTCCTTGTTTATGGTAATGTAAGGTTGGTTGTCGAATTCGCGCACAACTGATCTTGTCAACATGTATGTCTCCTGACTGAACTTTCTGGATATCATTTTCCCAGAGAACTAAACGTATTGAGCCAGTTTCGTCAGTTAGCATGGTTTCTTGTTTCTTCAAATTTTTGCCTCTGACGTTTACGTATTCCGTTCCACCCTGGAAGGTCAGTCGACCAAGAACAGTGATCGCTCTTCCGCCTAACTTCATTTACTTCCTTCACAGCGGTCGTCGTTGTGGTATAATCAAATTATTTTGCCGCAATGTCAAAGTTATTTCAAACTCAGATGGATTATCAAGCTTCGTTCGCTTGTTTACGATGATTTCTTCTTCATTTGTTCGATGGTTAGATTTAAGTTGAAATTGACTTAGTTTTACTGGCGACGAGGCTTCGAAGCTTCTCTTAAACGTCTCATGTTTCTCTGGGAGAAACAAACAGTTCTCACTGTGCGATCTTCTGTCTGCATTTTCATGTCAAAATATGCGTTATTGTTTTGACTTTGCTTTACAGGCGACAGTTGATGGATGTAGCCAATAACAGGCATGTCTACGAATAAAACAAAAGTCAAAGTTAACAAACCTTTGTGTCTTAGCTCTGAATTTGCACATCAGACAGTATGCAGCACATTTTTATACGTCCAGGATATGCTGATATATCAATCCAGCTGGTTGTAAATACGTTGCAGGGTGGAAAATATTTTTCTTCGACCGTACAATGGTAGTATCAATTTGTAAATAACAAAGTCCTGCTGCGACTTAAAATATTTTTCTGGGAACATAGAGAATTTTCTGGGACCAATGGCCGCATGGTCCGATACATTTTGTACACCTGATACGTTAGTTTTGACTTTTTGAATTTACAATATGAAGAGCATGCATTTAAGTTAAGAGTTATACACATTTACTTACTTTCGTTTAAGGCAGCTTTATTCTCGACAGCTCTACCTGTACGTGTTAAATTGCTCTGACCTTTAAAGTAATAAACTATGGTTAATAATTAACTAGGTTTGAATACAAGTGTTTCACATATAATGTAATTAAACCGCAATATATAAGTAGTTAGTTAACTGTAACTAAAAATAATAAAATTACTGGTTTTTTGGATGTACATGTACTTACTTTCGTGAAAGATAATTTCATTCACAGCAGCTTTATCTGATATAAAATTGCTCCGACCTTCAATGCAAGAAAAAGAGAATAAGTCAGTACTCTAGATCTTAATAAAGTGTATGAGTTTAAATCTGTAGTACAGGTAGTCAGAGCTTTTGTCGCAGCAGCTTTATTATCGACAGCTCTACCTCTACGTATTAAATTGCTCTGACCTTTAAAGTAATAAACTATGGTTAATAATAAACTTGGTTTGAATACAAGTGTTTCAAATATAATGTAATTAAACCGCAATGTATAAGTAGTTAGTTAACTATAACTAAAGGTAATAAAATTACTGCTTTTTTTAGATGTACATGTACTTACTTTCGTGAAAGATAATTTCATTCACAGCAGCTTCATCTGATACAAAATTGCTCGGACCTTCAATGCAAGAAAAAGAAAATAAGTCAATACTCTTAATAAAGTGTATGAGTTTAAATCTGTAGTACAGGTAGTTAGAGCTTTTGTCGTATAGGTACAGAAAAACTACATGTTTTGTAGCCACAGTACATAAATGATAATTTATGTTTATAATACTTACCTTCTTCCATAGCAACTTCAGTTGTGAGGGCTGCATCTGGCGTAGATGCAACTTCAGCTGTAACAGCTCCTTCTTGGGTAAACGCAACTTCAGTTGCGAGGGCTGCATCTGGCTTAGATGTAACTTCTGGTGTTATGGCTCCTTCTTGGGCAAAGGCAACTTCAGTTGTGAGGGCCAGATCTAGTGTAGATGCAACTTCAGGTGTAACGGGGGCTCCTTTGGTAGACGCAACTTCAGTTGTGAGGGCTGTATCTGGTGTAGATGCAACTTTAGGTGCTACGGCCGCAGCTGGTTTAGGTTTGCCTCGAGGTTTATTTCGCTTCTTATCAGTTTTGCTTTGCTTCGAGGTTACTATATGGTGAACATGGTTAATAAAGTTGATTTTAATGTGGTATACATTTTTTATGTAGTTGTTTTTGTTAATATACAGGAACAGGACCGACAAAAATTGCACTTTGACTTTTAGAACTTTAAAACTTATTAGAAAAGTTAGTATCATTGATTATACTCCATCTGTTATTAGTTTAATATGTGGCTATACGACTGTTAACAGTGTTGCACTTACCAGCAGCGTTCTTATTTGAGGGAATACTGGATGGCCATGGGTTTTCCATTGTCTAAATCCATAAAAAAAAAACATATCAGTTGTGAAACATGTTAAAAATGGACCAGGATGCCAATGGTCTCGAAATTTGAAGCTGTGTGAACATCTTACAGTATTGCTGTTGATAAACTCTAGTGCATCAATTGAAGACAAACAAAAATTGGTTTATGGTCACTAAAGTATGACTCCAATGTGCCAGATGAATGAACAACATGTGGGATATTAGTATAAATATGATCTATGGAAGTTCTATTGTCTGTGGTAAATTGTGAGATCAATTGGGAGTATCCCCTACACTCAATCATGTTTCGCATTAAAGCTTTTCGCTCACTAGAGGGTTTCAATAAGTCAATATTAAAATCTCCCAGGAGAATGGTTGGCTTGTTAACCAGTAATGTCATGTGAAGATAGTCTAATGCCTCTATGAGTTTGTGAAGCTTGACTTTCGACCTTGAACGGTAAATGCCAACAATATGCAGATTGGGAACAGGCTCGTTCACAACTGTCACAGAAATTTCCATGTTATTGTAGTTGTAACTAAAAGGTGGTACAAGGTAAGCAAGTGTCGATTTAAGGTACGTAATTGTCCCATATGTCGTTCGAATATTATTTTCCAAATGAATATGATCATTTCTGAAAAGATCAAATCCATCAATTTTATACTCTTCATCTGTGTCTCGTGCACACAAAGCTGTTTCAACAAAGATACTTATGTCTGTTGCTTGAACATCAAAATCGTTTGAAATGTCCGAGATGTGAAGATGAAGTGACCTGACATTGTGAAATAGTATTTTTAACGTTTTTGTGTAGGAAACTGCTGTAAGATCTGGAACACATGGAACTAATTTACATTTAGATCTCAGTCTGGCCATTTCTTCTTTAACTTTAGGATTAACTCTGATTTTGTTCTCACTTAAATTTAAAATGTGCAACTTGTCAATGTTTCTAACTCTACTAAGACCAACATAGTGCATGTGCTCTCTGGTTGAATTTGGGAAATCAACAACTGCTTCATCAAGAGTGTCTCCCTGACAACGATGAATTGTTTTGCAGCAGCTGGCCTTAGAGGAACTGCCTTCGTAAGACTTTTACATTGGTACTTTTTCCAATTTTAAATTGTCGAGTTATCTCTAATATTGGGGTCCAATGCCTTTGTACGTGTGTGTTATACAAGTGTGATTTTTCGTTACGACAATTCTGTCCAACATTAGGTTCTGAAAATAAAACCCATATAATACTGGGTTTACTTGAATTTAAAACTCTGTAATCAATCTTACAAATTGTGCATTCACTGCCATTTGTCATTCCATCATTGACAGAAACGTTGGTGGTTAGATCGTATTTTGCAGATGTGGCAACTGAGAGAACGGAATGCAGCCCCATAGTTTTAGTGGAATCTGATGAGATCCTCTGTTTAAATTGCTGCTTCTTATCATCAGAAATATCGCCTACTACAATATCGACAGCTTCTATTTCTGCTTTATCATCATTACAACACGTAAACGTTTTGTTATTATGAGCAGCCACAGATTTATTAGTGGTAAACAAGTGTGTGACATTTGAATTCCTACAGTTTGGTTGCAAGATTCTAGTTTTCAATTGTTCAATATCATTTTGCGAATGATGTCCTTCTCGAAGCCGATTTAAAAGTTCTGCAAACTGTTTATCTTCTTTTGTCTCATTATTTGGGTTAGCTCATACATTTCAAAATACTCGTGCCAAACATTTAGAGCCAGTGGGCCATAATCCTTGTTGCTGTTTTCAAAAATCCATTTGTCAAAAACTGGTTGAAGCTGAAACAAATCCCCTACAGCAATGATACTTACACCTCCAAATGGCATTTTTGAACCCATGATCTGTTGCAAGCGTAAATTGACGAAGTTGAACATACTGCTGCCAACCATTGAAATCTCATCAATGAGTACAACTTTGAGTTTTCTTAGCTTAGATCGAATTGTATTGAGTCTGTCATTGTCAAGGGGTATATAGTGAAATCCTTTGTTCACAGGTAATTGAAGTCCAGAATGGACAGTGTTGCCTCTAATATTATAAGCAGCTTTCCCGGTTGGAGCAAGTTTAATGACTTTTGCTTCATCTGGATTCTCTCCAACAACATGGTTTAAATACTTTGTAACTGCTTCGTATAAAGCGTTAGTAACCCAACTCTTTCCCACTCCAGCACCACCACTTAAAAAGAGTGATAATTGATCATCGCTACTTTGACAGAATGGAGTACATGATTGAAGAACTGCCTTTGCTCCTTATTTAGAGATCTGACCAGGTTCCTAAAATCAGTATCATTCATTTGGTTAGTTGTCAACTCTACATTATTTGATCTAGGATAAATTCCAATATCATCCATCAGGTCATAGTGACTGTGATTTGTATTTTTTCCAGGATTAAAACAACCAAATAACTCACTAGCCTGTTTTTTAGCAAGTTGGTCTTGTTCGTCTAGATGTTGCGTATTAGGTGCAATAGCATCACATTGATTAGACTCAACTACAGGATTTTCTAAATCTTCTTTGTTTGATATTTCTTCAATCGCTTTGTCAAGAATATCAGACTGAAATTCAAATTGCTGGTTATTTTTCAAAATTAAACCTTCTAATGACTCATACATCTGCAAATAACTTTCACATGTTCCCAAAAGATCTTTGAGTTCATTTCTCCAAGGAGTGTAGAGCATGAGTTGCTCTCTATAATAATTTTCAGGATCCTTGACTTTGTTAAATCTTACAGAGCGAATGACTTTTGGTGTAGATCTTTTGACAAGTGTTAATCCTCCCTTCAGCTGATACTCTTTTTGGTTAAGATCAATTGCTTCATTCTCAGAAAAATCATCATCAACATTAGGCTCAAAATCACATTCAGCTAAAAAGTCATTTTGAATCTTGTTTTTCTTAGTGTTTGACTGGTTTGATTTATGATGAACACAGTTATACCAAGCAGCAAACTCTGCTAAGCATACATGTTTCAACTGATTTGGTCTCCTTTGATATCGTTTAATGAAATTATCAGACTCAATATTTTGAGAATTATCTGGCAGTGCATTTATTTGTTCTTTTGATTTCAGTAAAACGTTCTCTCTTCAGGGTTTGATGTATTAATGAACACAACATTACGCGACGATCGGCGCAAAGCCATTTGTAACACTAAATAAACAGCCTCTTGAGCACTTATTTCAACAGAATTAAGAAATGTGTTCCCAATATGTCTAATCTGACTTAACAAAGCTTTATTACCTAATTTTGCTTCTTCACTAGCTTTTTCTAAAAGTTTGCTCATTCCTCTTTGCCCTTTTGTTATATATGACAAAATATAAACAGCACATGCATAGGGATCTAATACATACTGTATATCCATGTTTGTTTCTCCAAGCTTTCAAAAGATCAACATTGTAACTATTAACACGTATTTCAGATGGTGATCTCTTAAGAAAAAGAGTGTCACGCTGTAGTGTATATTGTATAGCCTTTATATATTGATCATTTGTCAATAGCATTTCTTCAAGAAATTGTTGATAATTTTTCTGACTTCCATACTTCATGCCAGCAAGTTTATCGACAACCAGAGCAGAATTAGCTTTTATTTCCTTAAGCTCTTTTCATCAAGGTCTTTAGCTAAAGGTTGCAACACCATTGTTTCACGCATAGGTGGCATGGGGAAGTTGAATCTACAAGTGTTTTTTCCATTTTTTTTACATGTTTTTGCATGTCTATGTAGTTGTAAGTTCAATAAATCTGCCTCAATGTCTTGAACATCATCACTACATGAAACATATTTTTCAACAAAGGAGGCTACTTCTGAGTGTGAGTTTTTACCATATACAGGTGCATTTGTAACCCAAAATAATGCATGTATGTGTGGAGAACCGCGTTGCTGAAATTCAACCCTGTAAAAAAAATCATGTATATCACCAATAGGGTTATGCTCACCTTTAATAAAATTATTGATAAGCAAATGAACCATGTGATCAAAGTGCCGGGCACATGTAACTGGATCATTTTGTATAAGCTCAGATTTTTTTTGCCATGTCATCTCTGTTATTTCTTGGTCACTGTAGTCCTTCCCTTCAACAATTCGACCTAACATTCTAAGTAAATGTGGCCATCTAGTCTCAGCTGCAGAAAACGAGCAAAACCATGTTGGTGTTCCAAGTTGTCTTATCATAGCAAACAAGTCCTTTTTGCATTTCTCAAAATATGGAGGGGATCCTCTAAGATTTCTCAAGACTCTAAATCCTTCATCAAGGTGCACTAGTTTTTGAATGGAGGCTTCTGATTTTAAATCACCTGCCTTATACTGTTTCCCTTTAGTTTTACATTTCCGAATGGCAATAGAAGCTGTATCTTGAATCCTCTTAATTTGGAGTTTTTTCAGTTTGTAAAATATATTAGGAACAGAGTCAACAGACTGTGCAACCCTTCTATCCCGACTCCGCATTTCCCATTTGCACACAGTACTATAGTGAACTGGAACTAATCTGTCCTTGTTGTCAACTCTACGTTCTCCGCAAAAAATTGTTGGGAAAGACAAGTACTCGGAATCTTTATCAGTAAACAAACCTAATGGTTTATTATCCTCCCCAGGTGCAAAGTTAAACACTAATTCACTATCTTGAACTGTGTCAGGTTCAACTAGCAATGTATCCATTACTGGGGCCGGACGCTCTTCAATTTCACACCAGTTATCATCAGAATTATTGTCAGATGTTTTAGAACTAATAAAGCCTTTACTTCTGTTTTCAAAATCATGTTGCTTATTGTTATTGTTTACCTTATCCTTTTCATTCTCAAGGACAGGAGAAGAGGAGACAAGATCTTGATCAGTATCACTTTGGTCACCTTGTTCATTCATGTATTTGGGCTCATACAACAAATTGTTGCCCATTTTGTCTGTGTATGTATCAAGAAAAGCATCATTTACCTGTATACCTTCATTTATAAATAATTTGCTATTCTTTGCAAGATATTGGGCAGCCATTAGCACCTTCATAGGCCGAATAGTCTGGAACCTGTAGTGGTGTTTATAACTAAGACGCCTCTTTAGTTTGACTGGAATGGTTTGTAATTCATTCATTGATCTTGGTAAAACATTGACAGTCGAGTTTACATTTGCTGGGACATTTACAACATTCCCATGTATTTTAAATTGACCTCCTCTTGAAGTTCATGAATTTGCATGAAAGGTATACGTGGAGAAATTAACCTTTCTTCAAGGGAGGTAAGATTTAGTAGGTCAGACTTTAGTGGGAATTTCATACCATTAGCCTTCGAACATGCCGGTAACTTTCCATCTTTCAAGTTTGAGTGGCAAGTGCAACAAATCCATTCAATGTTGTCAAAACTTTTAACACTAGTAAGACAAAGCTTAAGAATATTCTCAGGACACATGTTATAAGAACTTGGTTTGCACATCTTTACAGATGTTCTGTACCATAACTGATCACAACATGTACAGATATACTCAGGACCAGATTTAACAAGATCATGAAATGTCTGAATGTATTTTTGTCTCTCACTGACATCTGAATATTTCATTTTTTGTGCATCATATTTAGTTTTTTACATTCTAATTCATGCTGTAGTTTCCGTGATTAAAACTGCATCTTTTCGCTTCATAGATTCTGTTTCAGTGCTCATGGAAGTTATTTGTTCTCTTTGGACTTTCTAACTTCTGTGCTTGTTCTACCTTGACTTTATTGGTGCTAGTATCTTGCCTTGTTTCTGGCTTGTTTGCAGAATACATTGTTGTAGAAACATAGTGAAGTTCATCGATGTGCCCAATATGTATTTTAGTATACTTTGCTCCATGAGTAACTGGGTGAATAATAGTCGTTGCATTGAAATTGAGTGCAGACTCAGTAATATCAATTATACAATTCAGGGCATCAGAAACGGCTTGAACTACAATCGCATCTGCCCATGTGCCATTCATCGACATACTATTAATATATGCAGAAAATGAGTTGTTTGCTATACTTTCGACAAACTGTTCTGGGTGACTTCTAATGTAATCTATAGCTGTTGAGCGCACAATTTGATGAAAGTTGAATTTTGAAATAATTGATGAGAAACAGCCCTAAAAAAACAATTTCCATCACCACCAACATCAAAAGGTTTTAGACCTTTAGCAAATAGACGAGTTGATAGTGTCATCATACTTTGACTGACTTCTTTATTTGAAGACAAGTTTATTTTTTTCTGACCTTGGCTAGTTGCAAAAGTTAAATCACTGGTTCCCTCAGAAACATCAAGCACAACATCATAGTGAACCCCAGTTGAATTCTGTAGGTAAATCCCCATTTCACTAGACACAGGCAATCTATCTAACATGCTTCGAGAAAATTTAGACCATCTATAATTGTTACCAAACTGTGAATAAACATAAATATCTACATTGAAAGGGAAGTGGCTGCAAAAATTTCAATATCAGTCCCCCACACACCACTGTTCCTCATGTTGCTTGTGGCTAAATAATGATCTACTGAACTATTCATATGTGGTCTAAGGACATGTTCTATACTGTTCATGTGATCCACTATTTTTTGTCTTAAAATCATGTGGTATGTTTGTCTTCCGGTTAAAAAATATGACAGTGCTCTAAATAAACAATTGCCATCCCCTGTAATCCGACACAGTTTCGTTGGATTAACTAGTGGTTTTGATGTTGTTTCATTGCGTCTAAATATAAGTGGGACATTCATCAAAGAGCATAAGGACAGCTGAAATTCTCCTGATAGAGGATAAAAACGAAGCGATCTATCGATACACTGCTGAGACTCGTCCATGTCAGCTTATCTAGGCTACAGTACAAGCGCAGTCATGTGAAATATACAAGTTTACAACGGCAACGTGACTTACCAAGATTTTGTGTCGTATTGCTTCAAATATTATGTCCTTTGTATTCCGTGACAGCTAAAACATGAATTATTTAAATCACACGATTAAATTTGGTAAACAAAAAACCCTTTCAATCGACAGAAACTATGGAAACAGTGTTGAAACGGTGTTGAAACGGTGTTGAAACACAGCTATTAACAGAGGCGCTCGAAAGGCACCAGAAAATGTGAATACTTGTATATTGAACAAAATTTCAAACACAGCTATTAACAGAGGCGCTCGAAAGGCACCAGAAAATGTGAACACTTGTATATTGAACAAAATACTTGTATATTGAACAAAATTTCGGCTAAAAGGTAGATCAGTGTGTTTATCAGCAGATCTGTTGGGTGAAGTAGAAAAACAGATAACAATTAAGTCAACTAAACAAAAACGAAACACTCACCTTTTAATTTACCATACGCTTCTCAAAAAGTCAAAACTTGAAAAGAACGTGAAAGCGTGCTCCAGCCCGATTTCCGGTTCCAAAAGGCCCGATTCGCAGGCAAACACTGCGCGCAAAGCAGGCTGGTCATTTCCCATTGTTTAACTGCCCCACTCAAGTAAACCACAAAGACTCACAGATGTTGCTTCGCAACATTTCGCAGGCAAACACTGCGCGCAAAGCAGGCTGGTCATTTCCCATTGTTTAACTGCCCCACTCAAGTAAACCACAAAGACTCACAGATGTTGCTTCGCAACATCCGTGAGTCAAAAAGGCGGGAAATCCACTGCATATTAATTTAACATAAATTATGCAAATTGTGTCCTACTGTATCACCTGCGACCACTGTTGAACATGAATATTTAAATAATTTAATACATGAGTCTTGAAAATATGAAATCATGGGCATTACTATTGCAAAAATCACTAAACTCAACATTTTCTATCTTGAAAAAATGAAAAAATCAATGTTCATGGAATTGTTCATGGAAATTTAAAAAGTTCATGAAAAGTTCACAAATCTTTGATGTTCATAAAAAGTTCATAAAGAGAGCAAAAAGTTCACAAATCTGTGAACTTTGTTCACGATCTGGCAACACTGCCTACAAGACGAAGCTTCAAAATTCGAGCCGCAGTTATCGTTCCAGTATATATAGAGTTCACTGGGTTGACTCGATAGCGGCGTTTTGTTTATTACCATCTATAGTCTAGGACCTGTATATGAGTTTGTATGCATTTCATTTAGGACAGATAATCTCAACTGTTTTAGGGCAAGTTGACCATGACGGTCAACATGGTAACGCTGCCCGAACCCCAATCCGGGGCGAAACGTCCGAAACGGACCACACCCAAAAACGACGCTTTCGTCATGGTGCTATCTACCAAACCATAAAAGCTTTGGCTATTCTGAGGTGCTTATATGGTTCAGAGATAGTGCTTTTAGGGGGGCTCATTGGTAAGTGTGAAATGCCTAGCACTGATATTTCACAAGAAAATGACCATACAATACTCATGGTCAAACGTCAATTTGTGGCTTACAACTTCAGATAAACAGCAGTGGACCTACATTACCTTTTTTCCTAAATCTTTTTTATAGAAACATAATTGGTACTTATTTAAGTATATTACCACTGTTTTGGTGTAAAATAGTAAATATTTTGTGACCGAAATAATAATTTGAAATGTACCTACCTCCTGCAAATGGACGTATTTGGCCAAATTCGCCACTTTACTCCGCTGTTTATCACCGATACTCGTTGAAATCCTTCCAAATATGTAAGTCAGTTCAGACATAATGGTATCAAGCACATTTTAAACAAGTTTTAACTAGGTTTCAAGTATATCCTAGCTGTTTAACCATCGACAAGGTAAAACCTCAACTTTGTCCAAATTCGGCGCCATTGTGTCATCCCGTGTCGGTTGTCAACAATTCCGCCTCGTTATTCTTCGATCCAAGCCATTTCGATTGCACTAGTAACAAATTTAACCCTTTATTATGGGTATGAAGATAAAAATATGATTAAAAGATACGAAATGCAGCATTTTACCTCCCTGTAAAATGTTGCTTACGAGTCTTTCAAAACATTCCGTACAAATCTCACGTGGGCAAAGTGACAGGCCGTGACAGGGGGGGTGTGTTTTTCACGAAGATAGAAGAAGGCTTGCGTGACTTTCACGAAGATAGAAGAACCCAAGCTGACTTAATTAACTTTAGTTGAATATAGACTAAAAACTGAACTATTAGTGAAAGCTAACTCTAAAATGCCCTAAACTATACTGTTATTTACTGAATACTACTTTTTTAAACTAATAACATATTTTTTCTACATTTCTGTCCTCAGTTTTGTAAAAGTATAAACAGGAAAAAGTTCAACACTACTAACCAATAATATAAATGTTTGATAATATGTACCTGTAGTTATTTTCATTAATATAATATTAGTAACATTCTAAAAATAACAAGTCAGAGTTGCAGTTTAAACTTGACGTTAAAATATGAACTTTATATAATATATTTGGACAAAAAATGTAGAAAAAATGTTATTAGTTTAAAAAAGTAGTATTCAGTAAATAACAGTATAGTTTAGGATGTATTTTAGAGTTAGCTTGCACTAATAGTTCAGTTTTTAGTCTATATTCAACTAAAGTTAATTAAGTCAGCTTGGGTTCCTGTTGTCAAACGCAGCCTTCTTCTATCTTCGTGAAAAACATTCACCCCCTGTCACGGCCTGTCACTGACCACGCGAGATTTGTACGGAATGTTTTGAAAGACTCGTAAGCAACATTTTACAGGAGGTAAAATGCTGCATTTCGTATCTTTTATTCATATTTTTATCTTCATACCCATAATAAAGGGTTAAATTTGTTACTAGTGTAATCGAAATGGCTTGAATGGAAGAATAACGAGGCCCAATTGTTGACAACCGACACGGGATGACACAATGGCGCCGAATTTGGACAAAGTTGAGGTTTTACCTTGTCGATGGTTAAACAGCTAGGATCTACTTGAAACCTAGTTAAAACTTGTTTAAAATGTGCTTGATACCATTATGTCTGAACTGACTTACATATTTGGAAGGATTTCAACGAGTATCGGTGATAAACAGCGGAGTAAAGTGGCGAATTTGGCCAAATACGTCCATTTGCAGGAGGTAGGTACATTTCAAATTATTATTTCGGTCACAAAATATTTACTATTTTACACCAAAACAGTGGTAATATACTTAAATAAGTACCAATTATGTTTCTATCAAAAAGATTTAGGGAAAAAGGTAATGTACGTCCAATGCTGTTTATATGAAGTTGTAAGCCACAAATTGACGTTTGACCATGAGTATTGTATGGTCATTTTCTTGTGAAATATCAGTGCTAGGCATTTCACACTTACCAATGACCCCCCATAAAAGCACTATCTCTGAACCATATAAGCACCTCAGAATAGCCAAAGCTTTTATAGTTTGGTAGATAGCACCATGGTGAAAGCGTCGTTTTTGGGTGTGGTCCGTTTCGGATGTTTCGCCCCGGATTGGGGTTCAGGCAGCGTTACCATGTTGACCGCCATGGTCAACTTGCCCTAAAACAGTTGAGATTATCTGTCCTAAATGAAATGCATACAAACTCATGTACAGGTCCTGGACTACTAGCGCTTTCTGTTATTTATTATCCAATATTATCCTTGCGAAAGAGAGAAGTATAATCTTAGCGATTTTATAATCCTATTGGTGACACTGAAAGAAAACGGAAAATGAATCTATCAATATTCCTCCCGTTGCTCGTGGCTGTTTTTGCAGGTGAGTTAATTATCGGTGTGTCTTTTGTGAGACCAAGTACGTAGAATTTTTATGAATCCCCTGTCGTGATTGCAATGTATAGCATAACATCAATAATCCTAAACAGTCCTTAGTGCCCAAAGAAATTCATATGCGAGTTAGTCAAGCCTTCGACATAAGCAAAAGGGTTCCCATGCATAAGGAGGCTCCAGTTTAAACGCTAGCAGTTCCAGATTAATCAGATGTGCATAGGCGGCATAAACCTCACGAATCCGGGCGCTGTGGGATCCTCCGCGCTCTCTTATTGTGTAGTATTTGTTCTTTTATAAAAACTCAAAACGTACAGGCTGCCGGGTGCCCCCAAAAGCACACATAGACTCCCAAAATGCAAGCAGCGAAAAATACGGCGTTTTGGCCCTCCTGCAGTTTTTGGGCCCCGAGAAATTAAAAGTCCTAATAAGAACTAGACCTTAAAGAAACGCTGCAGGGCTGGCCAACCAAATGCAGAGGCGGATCCAGGGGGGTGTAAATGTGGCCGAAACTACGGATGTGAATCTTTGTTATATAAGGACGCAGCTGATTGGGAAAAATTATATCAAATTATTTCCTAAAACAATAGCCTGCATAGCAGCTCCCATACAACAACTTCCCGATAACTCACAGAACCAGTAAGCCCTGATGTTCGGAAAAAGTTGTAAAATGCAACTGCGATTTTCAGCCACGGTCAGCGGGCCTGATTTACAACTCACTTACAGCATTATTCTTGAAACTGATGCTATAGGCCGTTTTCCACTTCAAACGTATCGTAACGTAACGTACCGTAGCATTTTCTTTTGTATCGAAGTCGTTAGTCATAGTTCTACCCGAGTGCTCAGAAAACAAAGAAATATGCAACGTTTCGGTACGATACGCGTGCAGTGGAAAACAGCCATATATTATCTCTTTAGGTATCGGTGACGCACGAAGCGTTCGCAAGATAGATGTTTGTCGCTTACCAGCTCATTACCAGGTTCATGCCGTGCTGGCCTGCCGCGTTATTACTACGATGCTAAGGAGGAAAAATGCAAGTTTTTCGCTTATGGAGGTTGTGGTGGTAACGCAAACAGATTTTTAAGTCAGGAGAAGTGTGAAAACGCCTGCAGTAAGTTTTTCATTTGTTTGCATGCCTGGTAGTTTTTTTCATTTACTTTTCTCATTCAAAAGACTAAAATTAAATTAAATATGAAGCGGTATACGGTTCTTCTATAACGGTTAGGATAAGGATTAGTTATAGGAATGATTTTGGATTTCTGATATAGGTTCGGATTTGGATTTATTTAAGTGTGGTAAAGGCATGATGTTTAGGTTAAGAATTGTGTTTATATAGCTATTTGTGCGTAAAAATAAAGGAAAGCACGTGTATCATGACCCTCTGGCTCAGGTGAATTGGGCAACTACACCCTGTGTAATCGACATTAAATATAGCTAATTGTCATAAATAATTCATTATCATTAACTGCTTTATAATACTATGTTAGCTATGAAGAAAGAAGTTGCATATTATATGTTTATTGCTTATGCAGTTTTGTACATGAAGGTCATGAAGTATAGATAAAAAGAAATTCCTATGGCTTCAACTGTAAGTTAAAAATTTGAGGGAAAATGAACTGAACAGTGAAAACAATCACATGCAGCCATGCACACTGGCAAACCTCACTCCTTGAGCCGTGTTTTTTTTAGAGATGAAACGTTTTCCGACAATACATCTTAAATTACGTATAATACATATCTAAAATCATAAAAGTATTTACTAACGATATTTGGTCATTTCAAACCTAATCTGGTAATGATCCAGTCCACATAATTATTTTTCAACCTTCAGAATGAAAATGCAGAGTGCTCCATTCAGTTACATAGAAAACTGATTTACAAGGAGCTGCAAATTTAATTGGACGTGGCGTTTCTGGGTGTTATGTCAAACCCTAATTTTAATAATGGCCAAATTTTAGCTTTTTTAATGTTATTTTTGTGGCATAGTCTGTATTATGTGGCATGGTCATATTCATGAGTAGCAACTTATGGAATTAACATTTGATTTAATTTGTGTATCTTTATAAATCTAGAGAAACCCTGTGATAAGCCTTGCCCTACACTTTATCGACCAGTCTGTGGTTCTGACGGTATTACTTACTATAACACCTGTTTCATGGAGGTGGAATCCGCTTGTCGCCACAATGGAGATATTTCAGTCGAACATGAAGGAGAATGTGGTAAGTTAAGGTCTACCACTTATAATTCAGTTGCGGTCGATAAAATATGTTTTACTAATGTAGTTTAAAATACGCACATTTCACCGTGTTGTACTATATGCGCTATGCATGGTCATGTGTGTAAATAGAGTAGGCTACCATCTTGTGACAAAGACAACGTACTAAGCTGCGCTGATGAGCCGTTAAGCTCCGAGACATGCATGTCTGGAGATTGTGCTATATATATACCACTTGGCTGTATATAAAAACTGCCCGACAGTTTAAAATGCCCGAGATAATATGGTAACAATGCCTTTGTAGCTCCATCAAACTGTTATGCTTTAAATTCTATTTATATATAATCATTAAAACTGCCCCGTATTTTCCAGTTCGTTCCCCTGGCTACCGTATTGCCGTCCCGTATGCAATATGTCCAGGTTGCGAGGTTGCTGTGCACGGCATTGGCCATTGTTCATGCCAAATGGAAGAAACTTCAGAAAAGCTATGTTAATTCCACCCGAATGACAGGTTGAATGATAATTGAAAAATACGTCGCAAAGGTCATCAACTGAAATATTTGTCATTAACATTCAGCAAAACCTAAAATCGACCCGAGTGCCCGACAAAACGCAGCTTGTAAACGTACCTATATAGGCATTCTCACAATTTAATGTTTCTATCAATTTCTATTATTCCAACGTCAATCAAGTCAACAATCACTGTACTAAAACTATAGTAAAACTAAGATTTACCTATAATTATAATAGTAAGCTTAAAAGCCAAGGGTGCTATAATCCATATTCGATTCTTTAGCTACAAGAAAGGGCGAGGATAGAATGCTATCATCTGTTTTAAGATGGCTTATTAAATAATTATAACTTGCAGCTTTTATTGACTTTATTATTTTTGAGGCATGTAGTCCGTAGAAACAAATGTTTGGAAACGCGGGAAAAGACTATGCTCTATTATTTCAGTTAATGTTTGTGCGTCATATATTTTGTCGTTTTAAAACCTGTACTTCGCATATACAATTCAGTTCATCGTTAACTATTTTGATAGGCGCCGATAATTTTCATTTGTAAAACCGTTCATTAAAAGCTTTCTATTGCATCATTGAATAGAGCAGATGTGAAATTCGACGCAGACACTCTCCCCCCCCCCCCCCCCCGCCAAAAAATATTTGATGTTTTTGGCATTTAAACACGCGTAATATTTCTTTCCTTTTTAGACTATGAAAAGCCACAGAATAAGTAAGATAGGCGGACTACTAATAAGAAATGACACCTCGACCTTTTAGTAACTTAGTTGTTGTAGCTGTTTATTAAAACAGAAATAGATTACTCGCATCATGTTGGTTGTGATGTTTGATTTCTTGATTTAGAAGGGCATATCATAGTCCTTGCAACTTGAAGACGTTGAATGAAACTACACATATTATCTTTTCTAGACTATTCTTCCTGTAAGGACCATCCTGTAACGGTCCTGTAAGGACCATGGTTATCCGACGAAATCATGCAGTGTTTGGTATGGTTTATATATAAGCATTATACCGATGCGACTGAGCTGGCGAAATTATAATCAGGAAACTGTATAATTCAGCAATCAACCCCAGTCGCAGCGGTAAAAGACGCTTTCACTATATACACAATGTACAACGAACAGCCTTATCTTGTTCTCAAATTTTAGTACCCTAGTCGATTAAAGCGAGTGATGGTCTGCGCGTAAGTGAATAATTCTAATTTGTTCATTATATATGCGCTTATCGCCATACGAAAACGTCGCATAGTTATAATAAGTCATTCCAATAGCACTCCATTCAGCACTGTCCGCAGATATCTAGAGCCGCCTATTAAACACTTTTCCGAGCTTCAAATTTAAGGGAATATCTTCAGCTCCGCGGAAAACGTTCTATAGCACAACGCTAACTGACGTTGCCCATTGTAGTATCTAAACATCTCAAATAAGGAAATCAAATGAATGGAAATGAAAGACTATAGAATTAAATTTGTAGCAAATCTTTTGTGATATAATTTATGACTCGGTTTCTGTAACCGCCCGTTTGTACCTGACGCTGCTTTCGTTTCTAATTAAACTAAGTTACAGACGTTAAATGTTTAATATCTTTAAATATTTTATCGTTTAGCGTCAAATTGTGCGTCAAATTATTTTTTCCTCTCGATTGCCTTATCATTCATTATTATTCTTTAATTATTCTTTATTGATATCTTCAAATCCCCCATTCAATATTTATTAAATTACAGGAATAGACGCGTCATGCAGTTATTGTCTATTGTCTTTAGTATTAGTATTCTTGTAGACGTTTCTGATGAAATCATGTCAACTGCATACATGCAGATGTAAAATTGACGTTTCAGTAACAACAGCTGTGAGCTTCATCTGCAAGATAATCTAAAACAAACGAAAACCAATTTCTTAACTATAGAGGTTTGCACCATCACGTGACCAAATTCTAAAATCTTTAACGTGCAATCTATCAAGCTGACTGTTAACATTTTTGTATGTCATTATAACAAGTATTCATAACAAATTTCAAGTTGATACAATTATTCCCTCGCGAGTTAAAAATATTTGAATAATTCATATTGCTGACGTCAGCATTATTTTCAAATGCCGTTAAAAAGGTGGATGCCATCCAACATGGCCGCCAAAAAACAAATGCTTAAGGAAAGACGTGTTTTATTAGACATGTCCATATTCTGTTTACTATGATACTATAAATCGCTTTTGAAAGCTAAATTGAGTTTTTCGCGTTAGGTTTAGAAAAAACGTAGCTTTTAACGGCATTTGAAAATAATGCTGACGTCAGCAATATGAATTATTCAAACCTTTTTAACTCGCGAGGGAATAATTGTATCGACTTGAAATTTGTTATGAATACTTGTTGTAATGACATACAAAACATGTTTAACAGCCAGCTGGATAGGTTGCACGCTAAAGATTTTAAAATTTAGTCACGTGATGGTGCAAAACCTCTATATGGCATGCAAATCCAAGACGGCTGTAAAACCCATATAGATTATTCATTTGGCTCTGTCCATGTAACTGAGCAATATTTTTCTGGATTCCACTGTATAATTGTACGGGATCTGCAAATATTTCTTTTTTATATAATGGTTCAGGTCAGCTTTCTTTTTTTCTTCTTATGGTGCTATGGAATAATTATAGTTAGACTCGCATACAAAACCTTTTATGTCCGAAAAGAACCAGAGAAAAGTGAAGCCTAACATTACTAATTAATTGAATACATGACACAGACATTACATGCAATTAAGTCATATGTGACAATGACAACAATTAAGGCTCGTTGCTGGTTCAGTCAACGTTAAATTAAGTCGGCATTTTTCAGCTATGTTTTAACAAGACTCGACGAATTATTAAAAAGAAAAACATTTGTATGAACGGAATATTTTAATTCTATACATTGACTTGCATTTTTATCATATAAATGGGTTTAATTAAATTTCTTAATGATGCAATTGTCCAAATTTTATTTATTGCACCCGCAAATTTTATTGAAAAATACATTTTTTACAAAACTGAGTAAATAGCGTTGACAGCACTGTCGTCTATAAAAGACAATGTTTTGCAGAAAGCATTCAACAATCCGCGTCTGATCGATCTTGGGCTTGGTTTACTATCACAAAACTAAAGATGAACTTATCTGTATTCTTTCCATTATTTCTTGCAATTTTTTCAGGTAAGTTAACAAAGCATTTTTTCTTTTGAAAAAGAGTAGTTTTACTTTGTTATCTACTGTAAATGCATACATGGTATATCAGTCCTGTCATCCAAACTGATCTCCGCACACGACTTTTCAATTGAAATTTCTCTTCCAATGTCCGCCGAAATGGCTCAATAGTAAATACCCGTCTTCCAAACGTTTCTACTTTAACGTAAAGAGATCGATATGAGAATTTTAAATGAAATTTACTTTTCATAAATTTTGCTCGATGGCAATGTTGCCCAATATAGTTTGCCTAAAAGGTGTATATCTGATCATGTAATTGTAATACTAGGCTACTGTTTAACCATTACCATTAGGAGAATTCCGAGAATATGTGCACTACAAGGACATAATTATTTTACTCCAAGAAATATTTAATTTGTAATCTTGAACATTTATAGGACTGCATTTCGTGCGTTAAGGTTCGCAAAAAGGATTCGGTTTGGGACAAAGAAACTGTGAACGGACTTATACAATGCCAATACAATCTTATAAATTTTCATTCTAATCGAAATAGCACAGCTCCAGCAAATATAGCAGTGCCTTCTTCGCATTATAAAGAGATATATGAAGACAAGTCATTCTGACCCGGGTATAGAGGCTGAGTTTCTAATAATTATTATGCAAGCCATCTTCTATAGTTATTAGTGCAGCAAAATGGATTCCAAGTTCAGACGTTTGCCTGCTGCCAGGTAGAACAGGATCATGTCGTGCTGGATTTCCACGATATTATTACAATGCTGAGCAACAAAGATGTCTAATGTTTACTTATGGAGGTTGTGGTGGAAACAGAAACAATTTCAGAAATGTAGCAGAATGTAAACGAGCATGTGGTAAGTGTAGAGGAAATTAGACTATAAGGAAATAGTGTACGTGTAACGTGTGGTAATGTATAACTAGTATCGGGTCTGAATTGGGATTATTTGCCCGCTAAAGGCGATGCCTGCGGATGAGACTACTCCATCAATCGATAAGATGATTCAGTCAGCAGGTCGAACGTTTTCCGACCAAAAATTGAATTATAACCTACAATTTAAAATGTATAAGTTTTGCAAGTTTCAATTTGTTTGATTTCATTCGGTTCCTAGTCGTTCCCCCAAAGCCAGTTACTAACAATATACAGCTGCATGTAAAGCTGAGTCAGTCGGTCCGGGTCCGCCCAAAATCCAGATCCTCGTTTGAACCAGGCTCAACCAGCTCAGCAGAATCAACGAACCGACTGAGCACAGTGAAACTATAAGATCATTCAATTTTATAGGTTGCGTAAAGGCATGCCCTTATATATATAAACCAGTATGTGCAACCAATGGTGAAACTTATTCAAACCTGTGTTCTTTGGAGATTGCTAACTGTAAAAGTTATGGTCAAATTTCGCTTGATTACGATGGAGAATGTGGTAAGAAGATTTCTATTTATAATCTATATACCGTGCGAGATGCATATATATAGGCTCCCTCGCAGTCGTCATTATGTCGTCATTAGGAAACTTTAGATTTGACTATGACTACGAGTACTACGAGATTTTCCCGTTAAAAATCTGCTACTACAAACGTCATCTTTTTGGCACAGCACATCTTTATAACAACAGTTGAGCCAAAGCGGGTACAACTATGAGATTGTGGTAGCAGAAAATTTAAAATTTCGTAGTCGTATATAGTCGTACTCGTACTCGTATAGTCCAATCTATAGTTCTCTATTATAACGAGGGAGTCTATGCATGATTAGGATGATCAGCATGACCTCTGACGATGTATAAAATCGAGATTAGCCCTGAAGGTATATAAAATTCTTGAAATTGTGAAAATATATATTCTAAACGTAGTAGGCTAAGAAGATATAGGTCTGGAATCCTGCGACGTTTCTACCGAGGAAATGCTAGGCCGTTTGGTGGATTTAATACGAATGCGTGCATATGTGCATGCTCAGTTTGACACACGGTTTGAATAAAATCTCAACGTTTGATAAAATCGACTGTAATTAACGAAAATGCTTACTATAATTAAACAAGCAGAAAAATTATATGTTTGAAAAGTTGATCATTTTCATTTCATCCATTTGAATTGTCAGTTTTTATTATTTTGTGATGATATATCCACAACTGTTATGGTTTTGGTCGAAAATATCTGAAACAGACGTCTCGAGCAAAGGCCCTTCCGCGTCCGTCTGTAATTTAGCTATCTTCGGCTCAAAAAGTCAACTTTTAGGTAGTTCCGAGTAAAACCACAACAGTTTATTATTTACTTTACTAATTTTTAGATTAAGAAGAGACGCTCCAAGGACATGAAGACAACTTGTAATTCACTTTTTCAGTTGTTGTAAACGTTCAATTAATTTCAACAGAGCTAAATTTATTTGGTATTTGATTAGTTATGGTATTAGATTATTGAAATAGAAATACAAGTTAAATATATGATTACTGCTCGATTTCGTTTTTTTTATATCCGTTTACTCCATGGCTTCCATTTCCTAGTCGAATTCTTCTCGATCCCTCCTAGGATTTTTGGTCATTTAGAGATCATTGCATACACTGCATGGTCTTGATGGAGTTTTTGTATAACACGCAAAAGCACGCATGCGCGCGATGTTTTCTCTCTTGCAGCTTTCGCACATAATTCATTAACCCCATTTTGATGATTTATTGCCGGGCTTACCTTTAACTGCTTTAAGAATGTGTCTTTTCAATGCAACTGACTCGAGTACTGAATTACATATAGAAAAAGATACAAGACAAAAGGGTTTTGCAGCAACTAAGAAGAGCTGAAATGAAAGTCGATAACCTTGGTTAAAAAGAAGCAATAAAAATATATTAAAATTTATCTGATTACATAATCTCAATACAGCTAGCTCATTCATTACTGACATTAGATACTGAGTGTTTTTCGGCATTATCCTTCATTTGTTCGGCGAATGGCATCTCTCTTGGTCCAGCGGAGTATACCAACTCTGTACAGCGCCATGTTGGTTCTTGTTCTGTTTCCAACATGCCATTTTTCCTGACAAATACATCAGTCATGACATATTCTCCAAGTTGTTGACATCCCGTGAACGACATTTTTCCAGGACCCTGGGGAAGATTATTTCTAAAATATCCATGATATGTGAAATGATTGTTCATTATATCACCTGGACCTTCTCGTATTCCAGCTGACCACATTCCTAGAAAAATACATTCAGTATGTAAAATGAAGTCTAAGTCAGCAAAAAACATTGATGAACAAGTAATCTAGAATAACTCGAACCTGATATTACTAACTCATCTGATTTAATACATTAATGGACAATCAGAGAAATCGAGCTTTATCTCATATCTAAGTCGGAATATCGTCAAAAGGCTGCTATGTATCAACATCTTTAATGTGAATAGAAAAAATAGAAACTTTTTTGTTATGTCACACTATAGTACTCTATGATTGAAGTGCTTAAACAAGTGCTTGTAAATTACCGTAGAATTCGGAGTACGGTCCACCCCCATGAAGGTAATGGCCCCATGTGGATAACGCTAAATACGAAAGTAACGAAGACTGTTGCTTTCCAAATTCTACGGTAAGGCCCACCTCTACTTGTTTTATATAACCCTTGTTTTCGCTTCACCATCCAACAAAAGCGTTCAACAAACTTTTACTTACTTAATCCTGCCCACAGTGGCAGCCTGAATGGCTAAAAAGCCGCCCTTCCCTTGTGAGCATTTGTATTTTTTAACCACCAAGAAGGCCTCAAGATTTTTAGTCAATATCAAAACATTTAGAACTTCTTCTCCATCGCCGGTGAAATCAAAATTGTATGTTACCGGTGCCATTAAAGTTTAACAGCGTTCCTTAAACCTAATTGATCGCGAACCATATGCGTAACATTTGAAAATAGAAATATACCTGAATATTTCGCCTCAGTTTGACTGTGATAATACACTCCATGTCCTTCCTTACTATTATGTTTCCAAGATCCCTCATACCAATCACCATTCGCGTAGCTATATTTTCCAAGCCCATCTCGAATACCCGCCTTCCACTCGCCTTCATATTTTGATCCATCTGGGTAGATAAATGTCCCCGTGCCTTCCTTAACACCTCTGCTATAGTCACCTTCATACCTAAGTAATGTTTTAATAGTTTTAGTGATTGCCAGTGCTCAGTGTTGGTCGGGGTGGGGGGTGGGGAGGGTTGGGGTGAAGTAAGGTTGAATTAAAAGTCGAGCATTTTCATTATCAGTTGAGAAAAATTGTACTCTGCACTTACTTATGGTAAGATGAGAACTGAGAAGTTAAATTTTGTTGGTCAGCAGTTTTACGTTACTGCATATGAACAGTATAATGTTTTAGCAAAGTAGTGAGTAATATTGTTGGTCTAACAAAATTTATTAAGCCTATTTGCCTGGTTATCGATATCTTGTAAAATGTCAGCTCCAAATATCTGTTTTACTCGTTTCTTAGATGGAGAAAATGTAATTTCTCAGTTAACCCTATTCAGATCCATTTTTAGCTAAATTAGACGCAATAATATGGCAAGGGTACACCAAAGACTGTTCAGTATTCCTGTGCAAAGCGCATACTTTACTTTTTTATCTTAATATTATTATTTTCTAAAATACTGACTTAAATTCGTTCTATCTCGGTTACCTTGCTTTATTTTTAAACTTGTATTTTCCAAAGCCATGTCGCATGCCAGTGTCATACTCGCCAAAATATTTGTCTCCATTTTTATGCGACGCTTCACCGTGGCAATGTCTTTCACCACCTGCATCGCGACCTCCTTCGTATGTTCCTACACGTTCTTTACCTAATTCTACTAAATCACCTTCGAGACTATCGTAATCCGACATCTTCGCGCTAAGAAGAAAGCTTTCTGAATATATTGCGTTAAGATCGATTATGACGTCACGATGATTAATTAGGAAGATTATCATGCGTGCTCGCGCGAACCCACGCGTTATCCACGCAATCTTAATTTAACCTAGTTCTTAGATTAGAAGTCCTCTGTATCAGAATGAGCAAGTGGTCTCTATATAAGCAGGAACACTAAATCCTATAATCAAGCCTGCTTCCATGAGACCCAGAGAATGAGACCATTTGAATTACGCCTTGCAGAAAAAATGCTCTTTTAAAAGAACTAGGGAGAGTTTAAAGAAATGGAAATTCGTTTGTGAAAATGGAAAAGTTTTTTTTGGCGAAAATGAGCAAGAAAGTTGCCAATTTTGTGCTGATGTTCATGTATGGGCCCGGTATGGGATTGTGTGATCGAATTAGGAAGCGTAAGTTAAATTATCAATTAGAAAATCAAGTTACGAACAAGGGAAAATGAATTATTGTCAATTCGATTATATTTCGAGAATTATAGTTTACTGCAACCTAGCTCCTCAGAGGGCTATGTTTTAAGTAAAATCGTCTGTGGCTTGGTAAATCCAAGTAAAATAAACATACTTTTCCGTTAAGCAGTTCGCGGGAAGAAATTAACGAAATTTTGGCTCCGTTAACACGGAATTTTACCTTTCGCAATTTTGTCTAAAATTGCGAGTTGAGATTGAGAAAAAACATTCATTGACTTTGGTCGAACATGTACCTGTGAACTGATAGAGTTATCCAGTGTCGAGGGTGAATAACGAATCATGAATAACAGGTTCATTAACGATCTGGAATATTGGGAATAATGAATATTTGAGTTTGAAAAATCTGGAATAATGAAAAACGCATTTATGGTGGGATGCACTGAGTATTCAGCACAGTATTGAAGTAAAAAGTAACTGCTCAATTTATACGTAAGTAGAAGTAAAAGTATTGCCTGAAAATTTTACTTTAGTAAAAGTGAAAGTATAGCCTGAAACATTTACTTAAGTAAAAGTAAAAGTATGATTTGAGAAATGTACTTGAGTAAAAGTATAGAAAGTTTTTTACTTAAGTAAAAGTCCTACTGAAACAAAATATAAATTCTCGAGCCATTAACTAACTTGGCAAATGGCAATTGATAATACAAACTACAAAACAGAAATAGACATTCAGACAAGTGCTGTACTTTAATCTTGTAACAGCCTGAGTGAATTATGCCAAGCACGTGTTGACAACTTGACGTGCACATGCAAAACCATCAATCACGCGATCTCTCCACCCTTACTCCACTCTAGACAGATCTCCAGTCCGCGTTGATAAATATTTTTTTACTTCGCCGATAAAACAAAAAGAACGAAGTTAAAAAGTAAATATTTAACAAAAATCGTACTTCGTTACAAGTAAAAAGTATTTTTTGAAAAAGATACTTCGTTAATACTGATATTGAAAAAAATACTGATATTTTTTTACTTAAGTAAAGCATTTTTGCGCGCCCTAATATACTCCCCAATCCTTTATAACTCCCTCATAAAAACCCCCATAAGAGATAGACTTGGAGCAAGTCTACTTTCACGGCTGCCTACAACCTCTTTCACAGGGCGTAAAGACGGATTATGGATTATGTACATAAATGGAAATACTATGCTGATATATTTTTTGAAGCTATAAGCATAATAGTATGTTTATTTTCACACTTGTGGAATTTGCGGGAAAAACGGTATTTTTATTGCAATTTTAGAAAAGTTGCATGAAATTAGGGGTGTTATTCAGATTATAACATAATTACATAAAGTATTGCTCTGTACATGATCGCGGACTCAAATATTTCCAAGATGGCGGACCATTCGTACAATTTTCATTTTGTCAACCAAGTTGTATTACCGGGAAATATAATTGCGGAAAAGACAAGAAATAAACAAGATGTGGATAAAAAAGTAAAGCTGAAGCTTGGGCCTGGATTAAGAATGGATAAAGATAATATTGTGGCGTATAAATGTGGTGTATTAAGAGAAAAAGAAAACTCTATGTTTTGGATTGATTCTGACCAGAAAAGGGTATTTCACTATATGTTCTGTTTCATTTCACTTATATGTTCTGTGCCCGTGAACGTCAACTCTCTATTTGTAAATATTCGGTGTACTTTCTCAAGGTATCTTTGAGAATTTGTAGCCCTTCGCTTGCTTAAAAGACAAAACGTACTTCAGAACAATATCTAGAAATTATTTTAATACAATAATACAAATATACAAAACTAATATACAATCAGGGCCACACAGAGACATTTGGGGGCCTGGGGCAAAAATAGCTTTGGGGACCTAGCTATTTTAAATCCTCAAAGATATTTGGCATCATGTGCTTGTTTAGAAAACTGATTTACATACCTTTGAACTTCTGAATGGATTACATTCTATACGTTTTAAATAACATTCTCAGTCTGCATGCAGTACGTTTGGAAGTGGAAGCATTGACAAGATGGCGCCAAAATGTCGAGCTCTGCTAATATTTTGATAATGGGCTATTACATTTAAAAACCATACCCCCCTGTCGAGGACCTCTGCTTTTCAGGATTTTTACCCCTCTGGAATGCAAAAAAATCTGTGTAACGACCCCTTTGGAAGAGTCCTCAACCCCCTCTGGAAGTGTATTTTTACACTTTACCCCCTCTGGAAACAGCAATTTTCTCACATTTTCTTCAATTACCCGTCTGGAAAAATTGAGTAATTGACCCCCTTGGAAATGGAGGTCCTCGACAGGGGGGGTGCGGGTATTAAATGTAATAGCCCAATTCAGTGTTTTTTTTGTCTATTTGTGTTGTATGTTGTCCTTATTTATGTTGTAAACGATGAGCCAAACCACGCCAGTTACAAAAGAAGTACTTGCTACTGTTCTAGACGAGAAATTGGATGAAAAATTCAAGCCAATCTGTTTGCTAATGGATAGTTTAAAGGACAGTGTAAACTTTCTCAGTGACAAATTTGATGCGATTGAAGTTAATGGAGGTTGTTGAGGCTAAGTGTGATGAAGCCCTGACAGAAAACAAGTGTCTAAAGGATGAAGTTTTTAGATTATCTGCAATTGTGAAACAACAAAGCGAAGATATTAATAATATGGAACAATACTCTCGAAGGGATTGTGTTGAGATATCTGGTTTACCAGAAGAACCCGACGAAAACACAAATGCCCTGGCTATTAAGGTCGCCTCTCTGATGGGATTAAATCTTGAAGAAAAAGATATTTCCATAAGCCATCGCTTGCCAAGTAATATACGACAAAACCAAAGTTACAGCTCAAGGCTAAGACCAAGGGAGGGATCTGCATCAAACAAAGTAAACCCGGCTAATCAATTTCCTAAAGTGATTGTCAAATTCGCAAGAAGGGAAACGAAAGATCAAATTTTATCATGGTCGCAAATATCTAAAGAATAAATCAACGAAAGATATTGGTCTGTCACGATTTTCAGATAACGGAATTTTTATCTCAGAAAGTCTAACTCCCAAGAACAAGTCACTATTTAAAGATTGTCTGAAATTCAAGAAAGAAAACAATTATAAATTTATATGGACTCATAATGGTCGTATATACCTTAGGAAGGACAAAGATTGCCCAGCACGTATCGTATCAAATCAACAAGACTTCAAATCAAATGAAAAAATATATAAATTATTGTTAAATTTTAATATAAATTTGTTAAATTATGAATCACACACCCCAACTGATGAATTTATTAATAACTTGGGGGTGTTCTGTTTCCAACCACATATTCTACAACCAACTAGAATTACTGACCACACAGCTACCTTGATTGACAATATCTTCTTTAACTCTATTGAGCATTATTGTATTAGTGGAAATTTGGTGTGTGATATATCAGACCATCTCCCAAACTTTCTTTTTATTAATAAGCTTTCTTGCTCTTCTTCTAATCAAACTATATATCGTCGTGACTACTCTAAGTTTGAGGAAAATAAACTTATTGAGGATGTTCAGTCAGTTAAATGGGAGGATGTCTTGCCTGCTTCCCACTATAATAGATGTAGGAGATACTAAACTAACTACATCACAAACAATTGCAAATGCTTTTAATAATTATTTCTCTAGCATTGGTTCTGATATTGCTAGTGGTATATCAACAGTTAACACATCATTTGAAACTTTCCTAAACAGACCAATTTGTAACAGTTTTGTAATTTTTCCAACAAGTACTTCTGAAATTGAAAATATAATTAGCAATCTTAATCCATCTAAATCAACTGGACCATTTAGTATTCCTACTACAGATGGCCTTCACTCTTTCCTATGTAATAACTTGTATTTCTTTATTTTGACTTGTAATGATTATTGAGTGATTAAAAATTTGATTGATTGATTGAGTACTAAAGTAGTTTAGGGGGGTTCAGGGGCACTCTCCCCCAGGGGCACTCTCCCCAAATTCCTGCATTCTGAGAGATTATATATCCATATTTTACTTCATTTCTATTTGGGGGTCCTTTAGTTATTGTTATTGTTGTGTTTAAACTGAATTACAGTAGTACAATGATACAAATCTAAAGGGCATGCAATATATACATATACCTTCTATATATACATTAAAAATGTAACTACGTATTATATAGCATATTAATTATATAACTGTATCTAACTGTCAAGTTATACAAGCATAGCACTTGAATATTCAGTCTCTGTCCGCCTACTTCACAGTCACAAAGTTCCCAAATCTATCACTTGTGTCATTATTGCTCTTTCCATTCTCCCAGATCTAAGAGAGAGTGTATATTTGGACGTAACGAGTCGGTTGTGAATGAGGGCATACAACGGATTGCCTGGTTTAATCTCTGCAACAAATCTCTTTTTCAGAGTCTCAATACCAGCCAAATTTAAGGCGTCTTCACATGAATTAGAAGGGTACTGTAGATAATTGCCAATGCACGCTTCTGAAATCTTTCAAGATCGTTACAAAGGGTTTGAGAGATGTCTGCAAAAACTACAGAGGAGTACTTAATCACTGATCTTATAATTGCACAGTATACAGTGGTGTAACTTAACTTTCTTGACCACTTGCAATCCATGGCAAGTTGCCATCAGGTCTAGCTTTGGTTCACATAGTAACAATATTTATTTATTTTATTTATTAAATTTGCCTTATACACACTAATCTTCACGCATAACTGTACACAATTAATGGCAGGGAATCCGCAACAGCGTAAGCCAATTATTGCGGGCCAATTAATATAAAACATTAAGTTACCACAGCAATTACCACGATAAACACATGGATAGATAGATAAAGATAGATAAATAGTTTAATTAGAATAGATCACATTACAGCTACGTACTGAATTGCGTGATTATTTACATGACTACATTGCAAAACTAGAAAAGGCCTAAAATACTTTACATCAAGTACTATACTATTAGACTATATATTTTAGGGGTGCACTGGATATCATATCCGGCTGGATATCCGGCCGGATAATGAGATAATCCGACTATCCGGTATCCGGCCGGATATTTTTAATATCTGTCCCGGATACCGGATATTTTTTTCAAGGCGTATTAATTTTGTTTCAACTTAAAAACGGAAAAAATATCAATAAATATGCTATGAAAAGAAAACAGTTGGACATCAATACAACAAACAAAAGAACAATATTATATGAATTGGTTTACTGTTCCAGTATTTCTATTATAGCAATTAGCAAAGCCAAAAATGTTGGCCAGCAGTCACTATATTGATACTTCAATACTTCATGACAAACAGCATATTATATATGAACCTCTATATAGTCCTAACATGAAGTAGTGCATTGTTCATCATTGGGCATCATTCGGGCATCATTGCCTTCATTGCCTGCATTGATGCACACCCTAATTCAACCTGAAAAGGAGGCCCGAGTCTTGAATAAGAAAATAATCAAAATATCCGGGCCGGATATTTTTAAACTATCCGGCATATCCGGTATCCGGCCAGATAGTAAAAAGTACTATCCGGTGCACCCCTAATATATTTAACTAAATGATTTTTAATAATATTGGTACTATGTCATCGTACAATTAAAATTACGTACAGCAGAAGGAACAAACGTGTTGCGAAATCTATTGGTCTTAAAATTCGCCGTATTAAAAGTTCTATGTTTTCTAAGATTATACGAAATATCAGTTTTATTTTGTTGAAGGTGTACCAGTTTGTGTTTGGGATTTAGACAAATTTCATCGAAGAGTTTGTTGCAAGCTGATTGTTGCCTGTTGTAAAGGCTTTCTAAATTACTTAACTTTAAGCTATTATAATAGGATTTGCCAGGATATATAATAGAGAGAACTCGTTTCTGAACGCGTTCTAAGGCATATATTGCTGAGATAGTCTGGTAGAGCGTTGTGATATACTTGAGAGCTATATTCCAGACAGGGTCTGATGCAAGTAATATAGAAAAGGACAATGTCATTCGATGGAACTTTAGCACGTTTAAGTTGAATCATGAAAAAGAAGCGTTTGTTTGCTTTCTTGATAATAAAATTTACGTGTTCATTCCACCTGAAATCGTCACTTATTGTCATTCCTAGAATTTTTGCGTGGTGTACAATTTCTAATTCACCACTGTTGATTTCTACTCTTGAAAAATCCAGATTTCCTCTTCCAAAATACATCATTCATCATTTATTTACACTTTGAGCCATTAAGTTGTAAACGATTCTCTTCTGACCATTTCTGGACGTCATCTGCTGCTTCTTGGATTCTGCTGGTGCTATACTTGGTTACAGATTTAGAGATAGATGTATCATCAATATATTTCCATTTGTCAACATTATTAAGTGTTAAATCGTTAATCATTAGAACAAATAACCAAGGTCCTAACTTTGTTCCCTGAGGTACTCCTGAGGGAACACCACCCCATTCTGAATAGCAGTACTTAGAGAGCTTTACTCGTTCCTCCCTGTTCGTTAAAAAATCGATGACCCAGCGCTTCACAAAGAGTAGAATATCTAGTGCTAAAATTTTCCTTGCCAGGATATGGTGATCCACGAGATCAAAAGCCTTACGATAATCGAAAAGTAAGACGCGGACGGCTCCACCATTTCCATCTGTTGCTTCTGTCCATGAAAAACACAGCTAAATCAGTACAGTTTCTACAAACAGCAGAATAATGACGTTGTGAGACTACGGACAGAGTTACACTTAGGACAAATAGTTTTATAACTACGAGGATCATCGACATTATAACATGAGTTCAAAGACAAAACATAATACTTGAACATTATCGACCTAAACGAAGGAAGACTATCCGTTTGTAACTGGAGTTCATCAACAAGATGGTTCCAGATTTGAGTTGCTCTAATCATGTAGGATCTCTGAAATGTTACAGTTTTACATTTCGGAACGACGTACTTAGGATTGTTATTGGTGGAGGGTCTAGTTTGTCTTGAAGTGCGGATAATTGGACGTAGGGAAGGATCAATGTTAACGAGTTCGTGAGTTATTTTATAAAAGAGCACCATGCATGTCTAGATATTCATGCCAATAAGCAGATTGGTAAGAGACCCAAGGTTTGAAGTCTGCTAGTATAGTCAACGGAGCAAGAGAATGGAAGTTCAAGGATATTTTAAATCCTCAAAGATATTTGGCATCATGTGCTTGTTTAGAAAACTGATTTACATACCTTTGAACTTCTGAATGGATTACATTCTATACGTTTTAAATAACATTCTCAGTCTGCATGCAGTATTAAAGTAGTTTAGGGGGGTTCAAGGGCACTCTCCCCCATAGGGCCCTCTCCCCAAATTCCTGCATTCTGAGAGATTATATATCCATATTTTACTTCATTTCTATTTGGGGGTCCTTTAGTTATTGTTGTGTTTAAACTGAATTACAGTAGTACAATGATACAAATCTAAAGGGCATGTAATATTTAGATCTTATTAGATGTTTTGGTATGTAGTATGGCTGTATATTTTTACGAGTTTGCCGTATTTTGACGAGCCCGCAGGGCGAGTCAAAATACAAAAAACGAGTAAAAATGTACAGCGATACTACATATTAAAACATCTAATTAGTTATTTATTATACAACTGCTTTATAAAGTATTTTTTATTGAGAAGAAAAACCGGTCAAACCGGTTTTCTACTATACAAATAACCAAGTATCCAAATATCGCCGTATATTTGTACTCGTTTTTAGCGTTATTTGGACACTTTTTAACACAGTTGTATAATAAATACATATACCTTCTATATATACATTAAAAATGTAACTACATATTATATAGCATATTAATTATATAACTGTATCTAACTGTCAAGTTATACAAGCATAGCACTTGAATATTCAGTCTCTGTCCGCATACTTCACAGTCACAAAGTTCCCAAATCTATCACTTGTGTCATTATTGCTCTTTCCATTCTCCCAGATCTAAGAGAGAGTGTATATTTGGACGTAACGAGTCGGTTGTGAATGAGGGCATACAACGGATTGCCTGGTTTAATCTTTGCAACAAATCTCTTTTTCAGAGTCTCAATACAATACCAGCCAAATTTAAGGCGTCTTCACATGAATTAGAAGGGTACTTAGATAATTGCCAATGCACGCTTCTGAAATCTTTCAAGATCGTTACAAAGGGTTTGAGAGATGTCTGCAAAAACTACAGAGGAGTACTTAATCACTGATCTTATAATTGCACAGTATACAGTGGTGTAACTTAACTTTCTTGACCACTTGCAATCCATGGCAAGTTGCCATCAGGTCTAGCTTTGGTTCACATAGTAACAATATTTATTTATTAAATTTGCCTTATACACACTAATCTTCACGCATAACTGTACACAATTAATGGCAGGGAATCCGCAACAGCGTAAGCCAATTATTGCGGGCCAATTAATATAAAACATTAAGTTACCACAGCAATTACCACGATAAACACATGGATAGATAGATAAAGATAGATAAATAGTTTAATTAGAATAGATCACATTACAGCTACGTACTGAATTGCGTGATTATTTACATGACTACATTGCAAAACTAGAAAAGGCCTAAAATACTTTACATCAAGTACTATACTATTAGACTATATATTTAACTAAATGATTTTTAATAATATTGGTATGTCATCGTACAATTAAAATTACGTACAGCAGAAGGAACAAACGTGTTGCGAAATCTATTGGTCTTACATTTCGCCGTATTAAAAGTTCCATGTCTTCTAAGATTATACGAAATATCAGTTTTATTTGGTAGAAGGTGTACCAGTTTGTGTTCGGGATTTAGACAAATTTCATCGATGAGTTTGTTGCAAGCTGATTGTTGCCTGTTATAAAGGCTTTCTAAATTACTTAACTTTAAGCTATCATAATAGGATTTGCCAGGATATATAATAGAGTCGATAACTCGTTTCTGAACGCGTTCTAAGGCATATATTGCTGAGATAGTCTGGTAGAGCGTTGTGATATACTTGAGAGCTATATTCCAGACAGGGTCTGATGCAAGTAATATAGAAAAGGACAATGTCATTCGATGGAACTTTAGCACGTTTAAGTTAAATCATGAAAAAGAAGCGTTTGTTTGCTTTCTTGATAATAAAATTTACGTGTTCATTCCACCTGAAATCGTCACTTATTGTCATTCCTAAAATTTTTGCGTGGTGTACAATTTCTAATTCACCACTGTTGATTTCTACTCTTGAAAAATCCAGATTTCCTCTTCCAAAATACATCATTCATAATTTATTTACACTTTGAGCCATTAAGTTGTAAACGATTCTCTTCTGACCATTTCTGGACGTCATCTGCTGCTTCTTGGATTCTGCTGGTGCTATACTTGGTTACAGATTTAGAGATAGATGTATCATCAATATATTTCCATTTGTCAACATTATTAAGTGTTAAATCGTTAATCATTAGAACAAATAACCAAGGTCCTAACTTTGTTCCCTGAGGTACTCCTGAGGGAACACCACCCCATTCTGAATAGCAGTCCTTAGAGAGCTTTACTCGTTGCTCCCTGTTCGTTAAAAAATCGATGACCCAGCGCTTCACAAAGAGTGGAATATCTAGTGCTAAAATTTTCCTTGCCAGGATATGGTGATCCACGAGATCAAAAGCCTTACGATAATCGAAAAGTAAGACGCGGACGGCTCCACCATTTCCATCTGTTTCTTCTGTCCATGAAAAACACAGCTAAATCAGTACAGTTTCTACAAACAGCAGAATAATGACGTTGTGAGACTACGGACAGAGTTACACTTAGGACAAATAGTTTTATAACTACGAGGATCATCGACATTATAACATGAGTTCAAAGACAAAACATAATACTTGAACATTATCGACCTAAACGAAGGAAGACTATCCGTTTGTAACTGGAGTTCATCAACAAGATGGTTCCAGATTTGAGTTGCTCTAATCATGTAGGATCTCTGAAATGTTACAGTTTTAAATTTCGGAACGACGTACTTAGGATTGTTATTGGTGGAGGGTCTAGTTTGTCTTGAAGTGCGGATAATTGGACGTAGGGAAGAAGAGCACCATGTCTAGATATTCATGCCAATAAGCAGATTGGTAAGAGACCCAAGGTTTGAAGTCTGGTAGTATAGTCAACGGAGCTAGAGAATGGAAGTTCAAGGGTATATTTTGTAGCTCTTCTCTGTGTCCGTTCAAGGTGGCGTATTAGTTCGATGGATTGAGGTGCCCATATTTGTGTAGCATATCCCAGGTGTGGTCGAACTAGCGCAAGGTACAGTATGTGTCTGACTTCCTGGTTGTGGATATACATGGTGGATCTTCTGATGTAACCCAGGAGTTGATTCGCTTTTGATGACTGTCCGTTTACTTGCCTGTTCCATGTCAAGTTTTTGTCCACAAACACGCCGAGGTCTCGTTCGCATTCAGTCGTTGTCAAGTTTTTGTTGTTAAGTTTGTAGTTGAACATAATTGGTGTTGTCTTTCTTGTTATACGTTGGGTCTTGCATTTAGTTTCATTGAATTTGAGACCAGACTCTTCAGACCATGTTTGTAGACAGTTTAGATCACTTTGAAGATGTTGACTGTCTTCGATAGATTTGATGTTATGGAACAGCTTTGTGTCATCAGCAAGCATAGCAACGACTAGATGTAATTGCGTCTGGAAGGTCGTTGACGTTGAGGCTGAATAGGACTGGACCGAGGATAGACCCTTGGAGCACACCTGATGTAACTGATAACGTTGTAGAGGTGGAACCGTGTACAGTTACACGTTGATGGCGATTGGTAAGATAAGACTGAAACCATTGTAGAAGGCTACCCCCAAATCCAGCCATCCGCTATTTATGCAATAGGTGTTTATGGTTAACCTATTCATTTGAAGCAAATGATTCCAGTAAGCATGATATGCTAATGATAAGTTCAATTTGCATTATACAACACCAATCACCATTCTTTTATTTTCCTTCGTACAATTGTCGGACAATGTCCGTCGAGGCATGTTTATCTTATTTACATTAATAATACTTTACTTGAGGATAATAACTTAGAGATGGCCAGCTTTTTCTGGCAAAGCTGAAACAGAAAGCAACTTGCCCGATCGGGCAATCAAAAGAGAAACTTTTACTTGCCCGTAATGATTTTCACTTGCAGCGGGCAAGCGTTAAGTTACACCACTGGTATACAGTTACAATATCAGCCGGGGAAATGCCACACTTCTTCAATTTCCTCAAGGCATATAATCTTCTATTGGCTTTCTTAATTACGTAGGAACAGTGTACGGACCATGTTAAGTGGCTAAAAACTATTCCAAAATAGTCCACAATGATAAACAGACTATCTTGTTATACTATGACTAACTGTGTAAAGCTCACCCAGAACCCATTGTTTACTAGTTTCCTCCAATTTCTTCAGTCTTCCATTGCAGTTTCCAAGCTCCTGTTGTCCATGTTAGTGGCTTCATGGAGCTGTAGAATGTGATTCTTCAGCTTATTTTACCATGCATAGGGGTCTGCCTCCTGCACAGGCTTTGCTGTATTGTGGGAAGATCACACTCATTTTGTAGGCATGCAGCCCTGCAAAATCTTGTGAAAAGTTTGTCATGATTGTAGTAATTAAATATACAATATACTTTTGCATAATTAACTAGCATTGTTTCAACCAATCACAATACAACTCTCAACCAAAATTGTATCTCATTGGTCAGTTGTAATTTTCCTTATTAATACATAGCAACCATGGAGATTCATTATATTTTTTGAGTAAAAATTTGTAAAAATTCCTTTTATAAGCTTTTATTAGTAAATTTTAGCCAGTTAAACCTTCCGCTTAGGTAAACCTTTGCACTAGTTTTAGTTCCAAAAAAATAGACCTTCAACATTCAACTTTGAATGCTCAACATTGATGTCATTTTTGGACACATGGACATGCTAATACTGCTAATACTATTTTCCTGAGCTCACATCAATCACTTCTTTACTGGAGTATAATCATGAACATTATATAAATTATATTCATCCCAGATATTTTAAGAGTTTGACACACAGTTAATTATTTGATCTTTCTGATAATTAATCTTGGATTACCTGGAGTACCTGGAGTACTCGTCACAGGCTAACATAGCTAGAAATACCTGCTATATAATATAATAAATTAAAATTCATATACACTGTGGTTGCAATGGTACATGTGGGTTATGTCATTCAACGGTTTTTGTTTTTTTTTGATTTGTTTTTGCACCTAAAGTTAATCTATGCATGGGACAAAATTTTTTTATTTTAAATTATGTAACCTTAATCTTAGAACATTCAACATAATTATACAACTGTATTGACTTATCAGAAATGTCAAAAATGCCTTTTGATCAGAATAATAGATATTTTCAGTTGCATTGAACAATGCGAGAAATAAATTTTGGAAATAAAATTGTTGTTTAGTATATCCCAATAAAGAATGAAAAAGTAGTTGGAGTAATAACAAACAGAGGTGGGGAGAGTTATCAAGTTGATATTGGAAGTAGTATGACCGCTTCATTGCCATTTCTAGCATTTGAAGGAGCGACCAAGAAAAACAAACCTCAACTAAAGGTAGTGTATGTCATTTGTTTTAGTATTTGAATTTTTCAGGGAACAATTGTACTACTGAATTTTATATGAATTTTCCTTGTATTAGTTCGTCGTAAATTGTAAATTGTAAATTGTAAACTTTATTTTAAGAAGGTAACATTTGACAGTATATGAATTACTGATAACTCCATGGCCCTCTATATATCTATACATATGAAATTTATATACACGAATGGCATTAGTTAACTAAATTAAAAATATTACAACGTATATATTACAATTGTATACAGTAAAAACTAATATTAGTTGAAGTAAACTAGCGTTCTATATTACTGGCGGCTTTTTGTTCATTTAATAACTGGCTGTATAAGTTTTTCTTAAAATTTGACACTGTCCGTGTTTTTCTCATATTGAGATTAATTTTGTTCCAGTCGATGACAGTTCTCACAGCGAAAGTCCTTCCCCCTTCAGTTTTTCGCTTGAATTTAGGACATAGCATATTAAAATTTGAATATCTGGTATTTCTATCATGGCAACGGTGGCATCGTAACGGTGCCATGTAGTTTCCGTACAGTTTGTTTTAATTTATCTAGAAGATAAGTCGTCCAATTCTCGAAGAACATCGCTATGAACCAGACTGTCTAAGTTGGTTTTACATTGAAGAAAAGCGAAGATAGCCTAAGATCATTTCATCCTCCATAATTGTTTTTCATTGCTTTAGAAGTGCGGTAGATCCTATACGGGCTTGTAGTTTCGGAAAGATTACATAGTTGAATTTTCAATACATGTATGTATTATACAAGATAGTGTATACACCACGTCTGTTTTAAAGAAGTGAAATTTTCATATGTTATGTCTTAGATTGGGGACTTGGTGTATGGTCGTTTAGCTGTCGCTAATAAAGATATGGAAGCAGAGTTGGTATGCACGGACACAAATGGTAAAGCAAATGGCATGGGTCCTTTAAAAAATGGATTTCTTTCTACACATTCATTGGGATTAACTAGAAAGTAAGAAATCATTGTATATATAACCACGCCCTGAAATAACTTATCGAGGTTGACACTGTCACTGTGTCACGGTTTTTAACAGTTCTATCAATATAATAATTATTCGCAAATAGACCTGGGACTAAAATAAGATAGAAATGTATCATTTTAAGCTGCACAAAAAATCAAAGGTAACAGCATATTTGGGAGTATGTATAGTCATTACTCTCTATCCAAGTCAATATAACCACTATATAACTATTTTGTAAAACATTTTTTGTGTTTTCAAAAAGTCGTATGTAAAAGTTTCTTTCATTGACTTTGTCCAAATACTAATATGAAAAATCAATATTTGAGATTTCATTGATTGACAGTTGTTAGAACACCGTAACTGTACCTGTAATATTTTAAACAGTGGTCTTAGATAAAAGCATGTTAAGGTTACTGGTAGGTTATATATAGTATGTATTTATTCTTATAGTTGTTATTTAGGTTGCTTAATCCAGATGGTGCTGTCCTTAAGATTCTTGGCAAAGTGTTTTCTTTCGAATCTACGGTAGGAATGAATGGAAGGACCTGGGTGAACTCTAATTCCATTGATCATACAATTCTTATAGTGAATGCGATTGAGCAGTCTGAGTATATGACATTATCGCAGATTAAACAGAATGTACATAGACTGGCTGAAGAAATGCGTGAGTGAACGTGCTAAGTACAGAATGTATATGCTAGGTATTGCAAGCGAATATATTATCATAGATTTCATTTTAAGATTTTTGTTTAAAGAACAAAATTAGTTGTTAAAATATTTTTGATTTGGTGTATTCGTTCCATGACATTCGTTTTGAGTATTGCAGTGTGAAGGAAAAAGCTACAAATTAAATTAGGACATATTATGACAACAAGGGGTCAGTTTAAGTCTGCATAACTGCCCTAAACAAGGCTGTCGGAAGCGGGGGGCACAAATCTCCTTTGGATTAATCTAGATTGATTAATATTAACTGAGTGGAGTGCAATTTGGTTGAAATCAAGCGAGTGATTACAAAATCGCACGACCACGATTTTGCTCGTTCACTGTAGAAAATGCAATCCCCGCTATTAAAGTTCGTAAATTTCAAACAAAGTTTTCGGTTTGCTTCCATATGTGATTTTTATCATAAAATTGCATTATCTACGTCATAATTTGTTCTGAAGTATGTAGATTTTTTTCATGGAATTGAATTATCTACGTCATATTCTCTTTCTAGAAGAGGAGAGCTTTCTATTGTGTAAGTTCTTATAACATGTCTAAACGTGGGAGTTGTGTCGTCCGCGGTGTATAAATAACCTGATTTCTCGTCAGCCTGACTTCTCGACGTTTCGAGCGAAGGTCCTTCGATCGAGAAGTCTTGTTTCTCTTTTACAGGATAGAGATAATTAGTATAATTTCGGTAGTAAATAATGCCTTTCAAGTGTTCTGATTGGTTCCCAAAGTCGTTTTGTAGTGACTTTCTTAACGAAATAAAGGATAATGCAGTTCCACAAAACACAAAACTAGCAACAAAATATGGGGTTAAGCTTTTTAAAGGTAAGAAGTGTTTTTGCAATTAATTTATTAACAATTTGTTTGACAAATTTAAAACTTACGAATTCATTCACGTTTAACATGCACATAACTTTTCTTAAACGTTTTAAATTGTTTGATTTATATCCTGCATGATCTTTCTTGTAAATTTTAAGCATTTTCAGCGCCATTCGGCCATAGACTTTGTTGTTTTAACGAACTTCCCGATTATTTTAGTACAGTACATGTTGTATTTAACTTTATGCATATTTTACCACTGAAATTATACTAAAACAATTATTAACCTCAGTCTCGGTGATTATCGGTGAATATCAATCTCGACTTCGTCTCGTTGAATATTCCCCGATAATCACCTCGACTTCGGTAAATAATTGTTAAATACTAGGAGTTACTATCGCAAGGAAAGTGCTGCCTTGACGCCCAAACTGCATGCAAAATTCCTCGACCAAATAATAATATTGAACATATTTATATTGCTAATGGCACACTGTATGTATAGATTTATTTTCTTGTCCAAACGATGAGATTACAACAGTGCGATTACAACACTGTGATTATTGTAAATAATAATATATTAATATATAAGAAGTACACATGTGGCTTTCAAAGCCACATATCAGAGTGTTTAGACTATTGTCAATGGAATTCTTGGTACCAACATTATTGTTCCTGTTATTAGAAATCATTCTTTACTTCAATTGCATCTTGCAATTGCAAATAAATTTGGAGTGTAGAGACAATGTCTTTTAATATGTTTGTGGTACAATAATAGTTTGCATGTTGTCTGTGTTCATAAGATATTGATACTGCACTTGCCATGTGCTAAACAAATATGTCACAACAGTCTTTGTTCCCAATCTGTAGATATATCATTTCATATTTATTTAGCATTTAGCTTCCATCAGTGTTCATCTGTACTGTCCAGTGAATTGTCAAAATACATGATTATACAGCAAACCAACATAATAGTATATCTCTCCAAAACAACTGTGAGCAGGGATCCACATGACATAATTATGTTGGAAATATTTAATTCTTTCTATCGCAGATTCCATCCCATTACAGATGATGTAATATATGCATATTATTTTGTAAGTTTGTAACAAGCTATACCATTTAAAATCCGTAACCCTCCCCCGCCTATCGAGGACAGGGGTTTTTCTATATCCCTGACGAATTCCTGACTTTCAACAGCCCACCTGAGGAATTTTGTATTTACAACACCTACCCCTGAAGAATTCCAGGGTCCTTGATAGGGGGGGGGGGTATGGTATTAAATGGAATAGCCCAATGGGTAGTTCAATGTTTCTTTCTGCCACAATGGGCAGATCAATATTTTGTGCCTCAATGGGCTCTACCACAACAGGTAGGTTGATATTTTGTGCTACGATCACAGGTACGGGCTCCATGACTACAGCTAGATCACTATTTGTCACCGTCATAGGTGGGGTTGTTTTTGCCTGCACAGGCGATATATTAACTGTGCCGATCACAGACCGACATATCTTGTAAGAAAGCATGTTTGAGGCACAAAATATTGATCTGCCCATTGTGGCAGGGCCAGTTGTGGCACAAAGTAACGTTCGAGCCCGTTGAGGCACAACATATTGATCTGCCCATTGTGGCAGGGCCAGTTGTGGCACAAAGTAACATTGATCCGCCTGTTGAGGCAGAAAATGAAAACCAAATTTGGTTGATAAATTATGGTATATTTACTTCAAAAAAATGGTTGTGACAAACTTACAAAAAATATGGTATATTACATCATCTGTAATCGCCTAATGAGATGGAATTGTCATCGTACATGAATTATAAACACTAACTATTGTTGGTAGGTTATCTATAGACAAATATTCTACACCAGGGTCTAGGACTAATATTAAATAAGCCATTACTCAGAGCTTTTAAATACATTTTGTCTCCTTGTATTAAGACCACGCGGACAATGGAATATTTCGTGCTGAAAGAAGCGCCGATAAACTCATAAAAGCACATTGCTTTCCTCTAGAATGAACACTAAACAGTTCATCACTTTAATGAATATCGGCAGAAAGAAATAAGGATCAATTGAAGTTAACGACCCCCCTGCCCCAAGGGAGTCGTATACTTCAATGGCCATTGAAGTATACGACCCCCCCAAAAATAACTTTTTATCATGATTCATGATTTTTATTCATGCTTTTTATATCGAGAATTTCGTTTAGCTTCTTTTTATCTATTTGGTGGTTCCTAAAGAAACTGGTTTTGTTTATCTTCTCACAATACATTGGGTACTCCAGATCGATTGCTTCCAAGATGGCATCAAACTTGTTTTCGCCGGCTCGTTCTCGCCACATAAATTCGTCAAGATACCCGGACAACATGTCGCGTCTTACGCCTCTCATTGTCTTTAATTTCACCTTGCTTCTATTCCAGTACGACTCGATATTTTGAGTATTCACAAGATGTAATTTGCGATCAAAACACGGAAACAAAATTGCAAAACAAAACACCTCAAGCGCATATTATTGGTCGTGTTGAAAGTCTTTTGAATTTGTTTCATGGTCAAAAGATCAATGAACTGAGACATAGACAATAGAAGGAAAGTCATAAAAGTCATAAAAATTCCTTTGAAACAGACACAAACACGAAAATCCGTAAATTTAACGATATAATACAAGGGGGGTCGTATACTTCAATCCGAATATTTGTTATTGAAGTATACGACCCCATTGGCGTAGGGGGGTCGTTAACTTCAATTGATCCAGAAATAAAGCCATACTTACCTCATGTTTCTTCGGGAAATGTTTGTATATTTTGCATCTAGTCAGATCCAGAAATCCAGAATAAAAAGCTTGTAAGTGAGTTGTGAACTTGCAGATCACATGGAACAAAACATGCGCGCGCAATACAATATTTTTTTCTCGCCCTCTCCCCCCATTTTAAAAATTCTCCTTGAGCTCGACTTTCTGCCCGCAATTACGACAACTTACAGACGCCGACGCAAGATCCAGATCTCGACAATACATAGGTCGGCGCAAAAGACTGGGTCGAGTGAACTCTGGAGAAACCTTGCCATGTCAAGAATAGTGTGCTGCCTTCGGCAGCAATTACCCAAGGTGGTTTGTATATTTTGTTCGTAACGTTTTTTGACAATTAATAAGCACCGCCCACGCATAAATGACGTTCTCGCGGAATAAACGCCGCGTCAGGAACTAAAATGATATGATACATACAGATTGTGGTTACTACTTCATGCAAGGAACACAAAACAGTTTGAACCACTATACCGGCGGATATACGATATGTCACGTAGTTATCCTAGGTGGTGCTTACCCTAACCCTAACATCATCTAATTATATAACTCAAACTATTATGTGTTCCTAACATGAAGTAGTAAGGTAGATTGTCCTGGAAGTAGCAATGTTGCAGTTTTTAAAAGGCTAGTTATTAATGGGATGAATGGGATTATTACAATTGAACAATCAATGTTATGATGTGTTTGAAAGACATATAAAAGAGCTCATCAAATTTATTGCCAATCTCGTTCCCCGAGCCTGCTATCCTGGTTATAATTCCATGACACGCAATCACGAATATTTCTCTTTGATCTTGACCCCAATCCCTAACCCTATTTCGTGCGTGTCATGGAATTGAACCGCTATCCTTGTGATGTTGGCAAAAGGATCGCAGGCTCGGGGAACGAGATTGACCTGTTGCTTGTACTTCTTTTGATTTCACTCATGCCCAGTCTATTGCGCGATCTATATATTCTAGAGAATCTCGGCTTGCGTCGTATAGACTATAGAGGGATGTCACTCCACCAGCAAATTCCGATTAGAAAACGTGATAAACGGGAAAATAGGAGGAAATACTACGGCGCATGTTATGTTACCATTCGCTTGCGTTAAATAAAATGTTAGTTCATTTCATGAAACGGTTTCGTTAAGACCACGACTACGAGTGCTTAAGCGCTAATTTTAGGGTGAAGCAGTGCTTTTTCATGCCGTTATCCGCGTTTTTAACAACATGCACAAAACAGCCCAAACCACTTTCCTTGCGATAGTAGCTCCTAGTTTATACTCATTGACATTGTATGATGCTGTACAACTATAATTGTACGCCTATTGCATGATTTAAAAGATTTACATGTAGTATTTCACAACTAATATGGGTATGCTTATCAGTCCCCCTCTGCTGAACAAGAGTTTTTAATACAAGCCATATAATTATTGGCTCTACTACAGTCTACAGCGCAGTAAACTAGTCGTATGATCATGCTATCAAAATTTATCTCACTTCGATATTACAATAATTAATATAAATATCTACTACATGCCTACGATGCTATCGCATCTTTCTAGAAACTCCGTGTGTACGTTGCTATCGAGTATCGGCGGTGATGAATACAAAGATTTCTTTTCATGTACAGGGTTCAACAATATAATTGGCCACTGTTAGTTCCGGTTGTGCACAGGCGATTTTAACACAACAATAATGGCAATGTTACTATGTTAGATGTTTTTGACAATGCAATGGCAATGAAATAGATTTATTTCCGGAAAATTAAGATTGTATAAAAGGCATGTGAGCACATTTTGTCTTTGAATTTCAAAGATGCATGATATGTATTTATTATTGGAAGTTACTACAATTTACAAAGACACGCATTTCCCTGAATTAAGATGGGCGAATGTATTTCACTTAGTCAAGATGAATAATAATTATTGCTGCCGAGCCTTAGCGAAGCAGCACACTATTCTTGACGTGCTAAGGTTTCTCCAGAGTTCACTCGACCCAGTGTCTGTCCAGATGTTTGTCGTAATTCCGGGGGAATAATTACGCTTCAAGTACGTTTCGAACAATATATTCTCTATTGCGCGTTTTGTTCCATCAATTTCCAATCTTCCATGTGCTCAATTCATTTGCCAAATTCAAATTTAAGCCAAGTGCAGAAGTGCTATAGGAATTGCTACATAGCAAAACATATATAATAGCACTTTAGTTCGTTAGCGCGTGTATCAGGTTTCATGTAAAGGTCAAAGTGGTCGACCTTTCAGCAATAAATCTGGATATGTTCACCAATAAATAGTAAAGACTGGATATTTGAAATCATTCTGGTTACAGAATCTTGAAATTTTGCGCAAATTTATAAACCTTCAAACCAAAACATTTAAACTCAGCATTTAAATCGATGCGTAACAAGCGATCAGCGATGGTTTTATGCGTTGTTATGAATATAATGCATTATCGTTGGAGTAGTTCTGTCTAAAATCACTTTATATTTGAAGTTAATGCGCAATCATTAAACACAAGCCAAGACGTCAAACAGCTGAGGTACAATCGCTATCATATCAGCGATAGACACTGGTCTAGCTTGTATTAATATAAGCCGTTTAGATATGCGAGATCCTTTGGCTGTTATAGTATATGGAGGCACATTGGCCTGCGTGGTTTAAGGCTTCTGCGGCAGCACTTCCTTGCGGTAGTAACTCCTAGTATTATTTATATAATATATATCTATATATAGTAATATTACGTCTGAACATTCTGAGCAGTATAAAGCCAACGGGGAAAACACATACCAATTTATCACTGACAGCATTGAAGGATTGTATTCTCTGGCTTTAGCAAAACATTTTCATTTTAACTCGAGAGACCGAAGTTGAAGTGAACAATTTACCTGACAATGACGGACCGTTTTCTAATACTGTTGAACAGGATCAGTTCCCAACTAAATGAGCAAGATATTCGAAGTTTGGTGCATATGTGTGATATTTCTGAAGGTCTGCGAGCCGGGATGAGAGATGGAATAAGTCTGTTTGATAATCTCATCAAAAGAGACATTATTAACCAACACAAGCTAGACAAACTTAAAACGATGCTGAAAAATTTGTGTCCCAAACGACGAGATCTGATCAGAGAAATTGAAAACTTCGAGAACGGAACAGACTCCCAAGCTGACGCATCCTCTACACTGACCAGTATTGTGTCCATGCAGTCCACTCTGAAACCTGTCGCTAGATCTGATATACCGAAACCGAAAGAAACTTGTTGTACAGTCGAATGTCCGTGTATGGTGATATCATGCTATAAGTATGGCGGTAAAATAACATGGTCATATGTTGTGCTTACTACATTATTTGTAATCTGTTTCTTAATCTTCGTTCTATTTTGGTATGCTGGTGTACCCAAAGTCACTGAAGCCATCGCATCCGATGAACATGTAAAAGAAGCTGGTCCATTCATACTTCTTGCGATTGTTGTTGTATTTGTGGTATGTTTGTTCTCAATGTGTTATGTGAAGAAACATCGTACTCGTCGATTCAACCAAAGTGCAGAAACAGCTGGAGATCAAAATGGAATGCAGGAAGTTCGAGCAAGACGTTTGGCCAGAAACTTGGGAAACATACCTGGCACATCCAAAATTGAAAACAACAGCACTAGCACAAGCAACTTTGGATTTTTTCGATATATTGACGATGAAGATATTGTAGATTCTGATGATCCTGATACTGACCAAGACACTGTATCTCGGAGTTAGACTTCCCGTGTGTGGGAGAGATTCTTAATTGGATGCCATTATGATGAGCTCAGATGAGCTACCGTGCTGGTTTCATGTGATCGACATTTAATGACAACATTCAATTTTAAGTTTAAAGCAATGTCAATTCTCCTATGATGGACTTCCTGTGCATGCATGACTGATGCTCATGGAGGGATATTTTCCGTCAATTTGGACTGGCTCGTGGATTTAGTTAGAGATGCTAGACATGGACTATGAGGGGTGATCAGGGCCAAAATTAATCAGTTCAGTTATGCAGTTCAGATACGATGTTATGCAGTTCATGTTTGTCATGCAGTTCAGATACGATGTTAATCTTTTGTTATAGTCTACGTAGATAATTAATTGTTAACTTTGTTAACATAAATTTGTAAATTGTAACATAGATATTTGTAATCACAAACTTGTAAATTTGAGCTGAAAAGCCTCACGAGGATGTAATTGTATGTATGTTATGGAGTTGATTTGTTTTATTATGCAGTTAATTTGTTTTGTTATTAACTTGTGATTTTAATCAAGTTTTGTTGGTGCCCGATCCAGGCCTCCATCTGCACGCGTTAGGTCTGGAATCTAACACAAAATTGCAAGAAGGCGGGAAAATATCGATTCTAAATACTAATGTAGAAAATAGTAATAAACTTCGTTGCTTCGAAGTTCGAACTATTGCTGGCGAACAAAAACGTCATCATATTAATAACGGAGTACATTTTTTGACTTGTATTCACGCATTTTGTTATATTTGTGTTCGTTTTGATATTTTTGTACAATAAACCAGATTGCATGGTGAACATTTACACAAAATTTCGAATTGAAAAAACAATGTTAACACTTTTGTTTAGTTTCAGTTTTGCTTTACATAAAGTAGTCCACGAACTGATTATAAAAGCGAGTTCACATAATTGACGAATATACAAATTCTACTTTCACTGTCATAATCAACATAACGTTTCCAAAGGTCAGGTCAGCTTCAATACTTCTATCTTCTTTTTTCTTGACTCTCATGGATCGATCCTAAAATTTACCGAGTACCAGTGATATTTGAAAGATTTCAGTAGCAAAGGATTGCGTACATAAAGGAATACAGCTCAAGGCCAAGGGCAATAAATGTGGGTGTTAAAATGATCATAAATATGCATATCACATCATCAAAATTTCTATGGGCACCTGCAGTGCAGTAAGTGTAAGGGAAATACCGTTTTCTGTGTCGTATTGAATTTATGTGATGTGTATATGAAATCAACAAATATACACTAACGGTATCCTGTTATGGAGAAATTCAATGTTCTGTTGCACGAGATAAGTCGTGACTTGCACCCGAACGACTTGGAAGGTTTAATTCATATCTGCAGGATTGAGGAAAGTCGTAAAGTTGACATAAAAAGTGGTCAGAATTTGTTTACACATCTTCTTCATGATCGCCGCATTAGCGAAGACAGCGTTGTTTACTTGAAACAAATTCTAAATACCATAAAAAGACGTGATCTTGTGCATCTTGTCGAGAAGTATGAAGGTTTGGAAACAACAGATAGCGTTGGAATTACTACTGAAGATGTTAAATCAGAGCCAAATACTACATCTGCTGAAATGAGTCCAGTTTCAAAGTCTAATCAACGAGATGTTGACAATCGAGTTGAAAATATCGAAGGTTCAAGTGCAATGTGCAGGGATGTCAGTAAGGTTCAAATTCTCCCACGTCGGGAATCAAATAGGTCGACAGGCAGTGAAGGAACGAATCTGTTACCATGTTGTACTGTTAACTGGCCTTGTCTTAAAATGTCGTGCTATAAGATTCACCTATGTTATGTAATCCTTGTAGTTCTCTTTCTACTGGCAGTCATAATCACTTCTCTTTTCTGGTATGCAGATGTTCCCAAAGTCAGCGAGCACCTCAATGCAGAAAGGTCTGTACAAGAGGCTGGGATATTCGTCATCATTGGTTTAATTGTGACATTTCCAATTTTTGTCCTTATCGTGTTCTTTGCCAGAAAGTGTTGGAAGAGGCGCCAGGATACTGCCGTGGTATTCTCAAATGCAAGTATTCCTGCAAGTACTCGTGTTTCTCCAGATGTTGTCCCTATAGTAAAGAATGGTGTTCCTATGCCACCTGTGGTGTCACAAATCAATCCAAACTGTGAGCTTGATTGTGAAAATGACACTGGAGCCTTTCTTAGGAATAATCCCACAGCAGGAGATACGGAGCCTATTTTATCAACATAAAAAGATAAAATAATTGAACGTTGGGTGGATGTATATTATATATTTATGTCCAGTAAGTTTTTGCTTATAACGTGTTTACAATCGCAATGATTTAAAATTAAATTTATAACCCGCATCATAGCATTTCCAATGAACATACAAATATAGCAAAGTAGATTTATCATGTACACTATCTACTGTACCTTATTTAATGCGTTTTACGTTTACACACTGTAAAAAGGAGTTACTATAATAACGGTAGTTTTCGTCCCTCGCCTACTCCATATGTGCTCTGCGGGTGTGTACGGCCTTAATACTACTTCGACGTACCGAGTATTGTGGGGACTGGGGTGAGTTTGCAGTGAGAGGACTGAAAACAGTCTTATAAAATGATTAAAAAGGTATGGAAAAGTCTATAAACATGTTGTATGATTTTTGTTCTTGATATGCATATTTGAATTGAGTTCAATTACATCTAATTCTTTGTTACTATGTGTACACTATAATAATAATACTAATAATAAACTTTATTTCAGTGTCAAAGTTATTTAACTATTAAGTTATTAAGCTAATTGGTGACACTATTTAGAAACTATAATTTAAAATATATAATACAAGATACTATTTAAGGCTATAATACTAATACTATATTTATATAAGTTGTAGAATGTTATTCATTGCAGAGATCACAACATCTGCAGTTGTTATCTAAAAGTCTCTCGATATCAGTCTTACGAATAGTGTTCTTAAATATATCTAGGCTAGCCGACATCCGAACCTGGTCACTCAACTTTGACCATAACACTGGTCCAAAATATCTTACCGAATGTTTAGCATACCTAATAGTTTTAAATCTGGGTATGTTGAAATCACTATTTCTTAGTGAATAATTTGTTTGTTTACAACTAAATAATTCGGCAACACTACTTGGTACAAGTCCGTTTTTAACTTTATACATATATATCGCTACATCCTGAAGCCTCCTATTGTATAATGATGGTAGTCCTGCTCTGTTGAGAAGTGTTTCATACGAGTCTGTCTTTGTTCTGTATACTGCTCTAAGCGCACGTTCTTGGACACGCTCAACCTTTCTTCTATCAGACGCTTTACAGAAATGCCAGGCTACGTGGCAGTAAGTCGAAAACGGAAGAATGGATGTCTTGTAGATAGTTAATTTCGCCGAGCACGGTATCAAATTGCGTAGTCGCATCGTTACCCCCACTTTCTTGCCAGCCTTTTTACACATTTCACTGATATGACTGCTAAAATTTATATTCTCGTCAAAATCTACTCCAAGTAGTTTGATATGGTCATTACTTTTAATGACCTGGCCATCTATATTTATTTCAAAATTCTGGTCATTTGTGTTTAGGTTTCTTGGGTTTATGATCATAGTCTGAAACTTTTCAGGGTTCGCTAAAAGATAATTTTCTCGGTACCACGATACAGTTTGCTTCCCTTCTTTCTCTAGACTGTCTTTTACCATAGTCAAGTCTGTTCCGGCTTTATAGATCTGGTGGTCATCAGCATACATTGTCAAATTAGTGTTATTTACAAACTGTGCCATGTCATTCTGAAAGAGGTTCCACAACAGCGGCCCAAAAGCAGACCCCTGAGGGCATCCTCTACTCATTTTCTTCCACTGACTTCTGTTTTCACCAAGTTTGACTCTGTTCATACGGTTTTGAATGAATGACCTCATGAGACTCAATGAGGCTGGAGCGAAACCATATGCTTCAAGCTTTTTAAGAGTTAGCGAATGACTGCATGAGTGAATCAAAAGCTTTGCTCATGTCGGTGGTAATTATACCTACTAGTTTTCCTTGGTCTACTGCCTCCTTCCAATCCTCTGTTAAACGTAGCAGTGTCGTCTCGCAGCTATGTCTCTTTCTATATGCTGTCATCCGACTATATAGATTGTGGTCGAACATAGTAGTAACTTGTTTGCAGAGTAGTTGTTTGAATACCTTATCAACCGTTATGAGTGATGTTGTAGGTCTGTAGTTCTTGTCTTCCTGCTTGTTGCCTTTTTTAAATTCAGGTGTCCACTCTCCCATTTTCCACTGACTCGGCCATTTACACAATTGTATACACTCATTATAAAGACTTGTAAGTGATGGTGAAATCCCCTTTGCAACTTTCTTCAATAATTTAGGTGGTGCTCCAGGATTCCACCCACAAGACTTTCTGGGATTAAGCTGTTGCAGTGCCATTGTAACTTCATTTTCGTTGAATTTTCTGTACTCGAAACTAGGGTTATCATAAGTCTCACGTATAACCTTCACACTACTATGATCTTCATGGTCTTTCTCTGAAAGGCTATTTACATGGTGCCCCCAATGCTAACTGCGGCTGTATTAAAATAGTCAGCGAGTAATTCAGCAACTTCAGATTGATTTGTCGTTACCATACCTCAGGAGAAACTTTAACTTTATCATTAAGAAATGGCTTGAAAGTATTATAAAATTCAGATGGCTTACTGTACAGTTCCTCAGACTTCTCGTACCAATATACTTTAACTGCCTTTCTCCTTTCTTTATTTGCTATGTTTCGATATTTCTTTTTCAACTCGAAATTCTCGTTGGTGCGATTTTTTGCGAACTTTAGAGCATACTTTCTCTTATTTCGTATCGCTTTCTTCCACTCCATAGTCATATATGGCGATTCTTTCTCTCTAACTTTTTTATGCTTTACTGGGGCATATTCATTTACAATACTTTCGAAAAGGCCATTCCAATACCCATATTTATCGTCGATGTCGTGGAAAATGTCAGCTACATGCCAGGGAGCATGCAGGAGATCTTGATTCAATTTTTCAAAATTAGTGTTGTTAAAGCTCCTGAAAGTTATAATTTTTGATTTATACTTGCATACATTTTCTTTCATTATTCCGTATACTAGGCAATGATCACTAATTACTGGATCGTATATACCGCATTTTCTGAAACACTCCGGGGAGTTGGTTAATATAACATCCAGCAGTGTTTGTGAATTCGGTGTTATTCTCGTAGGCTCGGAGATCATGCATTGCATATTGTTTACTTCCTCTAGATCAATAAGTATCTTTCCTTCACGCTCGTTAGGTTTCAGTCTATCCATATTTAGATCCCCAACCAAAACAACAGTTTGCTTCTGTAATGAAGCCCACATGACAATATCGTTAACTTCCTGCTCTACTAATTCTAAGTAATTATTTCGCCGATTACTTTTCTTGCCCGATTGCTTGGGTGGTCGATACACTACAAGAACTATTACATCTCGTCGTCCGATTTTGGCCTCAATGGCAATTGCCTCAAGTGTTTTATAGGATTTCACTAAGGCTAACTTTCGAGATGGTATACTTGACGAGAAGTACGCAATCAGTCCGCCCCCACCTTTTGCCCTATCTTTACGGTACATATGGTATCCACTCAGAGCAAACTGGCTACTTGGATAGGAACTGTCAATTTTAGTTTCCGAGATTGCCAGAATGTGTGCTTTTAAGACTTTATTCAATGTTTTTAGCTCTTCAAACTTATTTTGTATGCTGTTTATGTTGAGGTGAATAACAAGTGCTTCACTAGAATTTAATTATCTTTGATCAACAATTGAAATATCCTCATTTGCATGCTCAGAATTTTCCACTTCAAGGTTGTTTGTTTCATGTACGTTTGACAAGTTATGAACTTCAGATTCTAAATTGTCTATAGAATCTGTACCTAGTGTTGTATTAAATGGTAGAGAACACAGCGAGCAAACCCAGTCTATTTCTGGATTATCTAAATAGTACTTGAACGTCTCTTTACACATTCCAAGACACTTTGCATGCGACCATATATTACACATAGCACATAAAAGAGCATCCTGGTTATTACGAACACCTTTACCGCATTCTTTACAAGGATATGTAGGAATTCGCTTCGGAATTCGCTTCGCTGCACTAACTGTTTGCTTCGGGCCAGGATTCGTAGCAATATCACCAGCAATAATCAGGAGCGCACAATGTAATGATTGATTCGAGTTGTTTTTAAATTTAAAACCATAGGCGAACTTGACACCCGGTCCAAGATATTTTCGCAGTATTCGCCTTGGCTGTGGCACCAATGCAATCCATTTCCATCCGGATTTATTGTTGACAGTGAATCTTTAATTTTGAAGCAAAGCAAGCCATTTGCATTTCGGAATCCATCCGACTTCTTTATAATAAGTATACTGTGCAGCACAAACACTAAATGTACCAAGAAACATAAGCTCACAAAAACATGTCTTAACGCCATGACAGTCACTCACTATACTGCAATCTTTCAGATCAGTGAACCATATCATTATACCTTATATAGCTAAGTATTTAATCTGTTTCTGTTTACATAGTTTAAACAAATGATGGGGAAGTAACCTAGGAATATTGATAGATTTTTCAAAAAAGTGCAGGCTAGCTTGCCTGTTTTCAAAGCATAAAAAGCGAAACAACGAAGCAAAATTACTTCTTTTAAATTTAAAACCTTTGTTTTCCATTGATTATTGTAAAATTTTATTTGATTAAAATGTTGTTTTATCAACATGAAAAGCAGAGAAATCCACGAAAGTACGAAACACTCCTTCCACTTGCGACTAAATAAAGGAATAGCACATTTGCCCGCATAGCCTGACTCTAACCCTTACTTCAAACCTCTAACCCTAACCAACCTAACAAATGTTTACAAATTACAAATAGAAACAAATTGTGAAACAAATTGTGAAAAAAATTGTGAAAAAAGAATCGTGAATGAAAAGAAACGAACGAGGAATCGGACCCAAGAGTACGTGCGTACTTGACAGAGAGCCTACCGCTAGACCACTGAGAACCGCTGAAAACTTTACGACAATAAATTTTATTTATATTTCGCTTCTATGAGGTGGAATTATTTATATAGTGTAAATGTGCAATTCCTTTATTTAGCCGTAAATCTCCTTCCATGCGCCGCCATATTGAATTTCTTCAACTCGCTCCAGGGATTGCGCCAAATTGCACCCACAAACTAGCGCATGCGCTGTGCAAGATGCCCAGCTGTTAACTTTGTTTAAAAAAAAAAACTTAACCCGCCACCGCGCGAAATTCCTTGCCACAGGAGACTAGGATGAGTCAAAATGCCCTTATAGATCCATAGGCAGCCCAATGGCTATGCTGGTTTAATAAATAATTGACTAAAACGATCAAATGTTTAATGAGACCTCAAAATAGCACGATTCCGAAGGAAGTTTTTCACGAGTTTGTCACAGAATTTTGCACTTTGCAATAATTATCCCAACATTCCCCTCAGCTCGTGCATTATAGCACCATAAATGCACGCGACTCGTTTTCTACTTCTTGACGAAATAGCCCAATGGTGTTCCCCATCAATGTAGTAATTGAGAAGGTCGAGGTTGAGGCAGCACTTTTCTTGTGATAGTAAACCCTTGACCTGTAATAGGTATTGGATAGTATATTAATGAGCGATTCTAATTGGTCAGATCGGAAATTTGTCAGAAACTTAGGAACTTTTTAAGGACCGTTCTTAAATTCTGAATTGCTCGAGTTAAGAAATGAACAGATAAACATTTTTGAACGCTTCTATTGGCACGACTGTAACACTTCAAAATTGTTCCTGGTTTCTTTATTCTTTATAAAGCAAATATTGACGAATACACAAATTCTCCTCGCTCTCGCAATACGTCATCCTTTTGCTTTCAGAGAATGCTTCTTATATAATTGCCATGTATTGGTCTGTAAATTTTAAACGGACATTTACTCGCCAGACATTTACTGCCTTACCAGGTTTTAATTTTTGAAAGAATTGGAGTAGCAAACATACAGTTATAAAGAAATACAGCTAAAGGGCTATAAACGTGGGAGTTTTCGAGTGATCAATATTCGATATGCATGCACATTTCATATCATGGAAAGGGAAAATACCATTTTTGTCGTATTGAATATATGTAATGTGTGCATGAAATCAACAAATATACACTAACGGTATTCTGTTATGGAGAGATTTAATGTTCTGTTGCACCAGATAAGTCGTGATTTGCACCCAAAAGACTTGGAAAGTTTAATTCATATCTGCTGGATCGAGGAAAGTCGTAAAGCTGACATAAAAAGTGGTCACAATTTGTTCACCCGTCTTCGTCATGATCGCCGCATTAGCGAAGACAACGTTGGCTTCTTGAAAGAAATTCTAAATACCATAGAGAGATGTGATCTCGTGCATCTTGTCGAGAGATATGAAGGTTTGGAGCCAACCACATCTCCGGAATCGAGTCCAGTTTCAAAGCCTAAGCAAAGAGATCTTGTAAATCGCGCCAGTGCAATTGTCGAATGTTCGACTGATATGTGTGGCGATGGCTGTGCCGTTAAATTTATCCCTCGTCGGAAATCACATAGATCGGCGGGCAGTGAAGGAACGAATCGGAGACCATGCTGTGCTGTTTACTGGCCTTGTCTTGAAATGTCGTGCTTTAAGATTCATTTTTGTTATGTTTTCCTCACATTTCTGTTTCTGCTGGCTATCATAGCCACTTCTGTATTTTGGTATGCGGATGTTCCCAACGTCAGCGAGTACCTCAAAGCAGAAAGGTCTGTATACAACGCTGGGAAATTCGTTATCGCTGCTCTAATTCTGACATTTCCAATTGTTGCCCTTATCGTGTTCTTTGCAAGAAAGTGTTGGAAGAAGCGCCATGATACTGCCAGGATATTTTCAAAAGCAAGTACTCCTGTTGCCCCAGATGCCGTCACGATGTTAAAGAATGATGATCCAATGCCACAAACCAATCCAAATTGTGAGATTGAAATTGAGGACGAACAGACAACTTCTGGTGTCTGCGTTGGAAATAAACTCACAGCAGAAGATACAAAGCCTATGATATCTGCAGAATTAAAAAGTTAAAATGTTCCCGATAAGGTTATTGTTTAGAACGTGTTAACTAGCGCAATACGTCCATTCCATAAATGCTATTATAAATCAAAACGATGAGTGATAGGATGGCATGTTAAAACAAGGGGGTTTTGAAAACAGTAAAAGACCATGGAACAGTCGTGACTGCATGGCACTATACTTATTTAAGTTAAATCTAATATATATACTGTAGCCTATTGCACACTATTCTTGACGAATTGGTTTTCACTCGTGGCTGTCGTTTCCTCTCGCGACCTATGTAAATTAGCCAAAAAAACTGGATTCGCTTTGTCGTTCGATCGGTTTGGTGCATTTTATGACGTCACAAATACAATGACGTAAGTTACAAATTTACATAGTTTACGAAGGCAATCCGATCACTGCCGAACACTTTTCGGTATTCCATAAGTGACCGTAACGTCGCTAGGAGGGCTATCTTTAAAACAGCTAGGGAATCAGGAAATGGGGGAATCAGGGATTTGGGAAGTAGGGAAACCAGGGTGTGGGGCAAACAGGGAGTGTGAGAATCGGGCAGTGGGAAAAGGGAAGTGGGGCAAACAGAAAGCGCAGCAAGTGAGGAATCAGGGTGTGGGAGAATCGGGTATTAGCGGAATAGGGGTGACGCAACAGGGGAGTGGGAAAACCGCATAACCATATAGAATCGAATGGGCGAATGGCAGGGCCGAAACATGGGGGGTGGGAAATGTGGAAATAGACTAACCGAAGGAACTGAGGAAAGGGAGAACAGGAAATGGTAGCTAGGGATAGCTAGGGATATGGGATGCGGAAACCAGAGTATGAGGATCTGAGAAATTGGGAAACAGGGAATGTGGGACAGTGGGAGAGAGAAACTGAAGGAATCAAAGAAACTTAAAATAAGAAATAAAATAAAAACAGAAAATGGCCTTTTTGATGTTTCATTTTGTTGGCAAACATATTATTACTGCATATAATGACAATCAAACACTAATTCTTAATAATATTAATTAATTATTTATCATATAATATTATAAATTACGATATTTTAAAGAAATATTTGTGTGAAAGATTATCAATAAAACTAGTTATTAAAGTTCATTAACAGCAAGGTTTGCACCTATTTACAAAGAGATTTAAAATTGCAATGTAAATAATTAATTTTGATATTAAGATATTTATATAATACATAGATCAGTAGCAGAGAAAAGACATGGTCAGGGGGCTGGTTTGAAATACCAATATAGCTAAAATTCCCAGGTACGTGATCTGTCTGAGTGCTTTATCTTGGAAAAATTTCGGATACTGTTTATCCGTATTTTCACGTACCTGAAAATAAACTGATGACCTGATATCAAAAACAAATTTTAATTGGCCAATTTTACACGTAGAACTGTGGATAATTAAATTTGTTTTGTTCTTGTTTATTTAGGGCATGCAGATCAATTTTAAATGTCAAGCTCAGTTTGTTGCATACTTGCATTGAATGCAAAAAGCTTAATTCAGTTAGTTTGTTCAGACTCAAAAACAGCTGGAAACGTTCTTAGCGACTTCACCGTTTTCTCCCCGTTTTGGACTTTAAAACTCTATAATTTTGTTCACATTGTTCGAGCGACGACGAGGCGAGAAAAATTGAAAAACCACAATAGTAGTAGTGCATTACTGCGTCAAAATATATCCCGTTAAAGTACAGTTAATAGACTAACCTTGTTTGGCTTGCTGGCCACACCCCCAAAATATGTTATTGTTCTCTGTTATTCGCGTCACGTGATTTTTTGGTGCATAGGGTGTGAAAACACAATTGAAAACTGCAAAGTTTTCCTCATTGGATCGCACATTTTAAGTGTTTTACAGTTGGCACACAATGCCAGGTGCCAACTGTGCTCTGTTTGGCTGTTCAACTAGTCGAAAGACTACAGAGCCGTAGCTAGCAGGTAAAAGTTGGAGGGTGTAAGTCGAAAATTTCCGAATCACACAATTGTTTTCCGAATAAGTAGGGGTACGCGCCGTAACCTAGGGGCGTTAACCTAGTAGGGTTCGGGGGCATGTTCGCTAATTTTGGCGTACGTACTTATTTCGGGAAACAAGTGTAACTATGAAATACAATGCAGTACAACCGCCTTCATAACTCATAAGCTAAGCAATTGATAAATTAATTCGCCGGTTGGTCTTCTTCCACCATTTATCGAGCAAATATGTGCTGTGATGTCCTTTTCGCAGTTTAGCAAAATCAAGTTGCGCAATCTATTATCTGTCATAGAATTGCGCAAAGCGGTTTTCACTGTCTTCAGCTGGCTGAAGTTTCTCTCAGTCTGTAAACTCGACTGGTTAAAGGGAAAATATATTTTCGCCTCTCAGCTTCTTTACCAGCATCCGCCAACGAGATAATGGGATTCGCGTTTCCTTCCATGACCACGTTGCCAAAAACGTCTAATTCGGCAGCAAATGCAGCTTGGTCAGGTGCTTGTCTTGGAAGTACACCGAGAAATACGTCCTTGGAAATACGTCCTTCGTGGTTAGGACTCAACGATGGATGAAGGACTATAGAAAGAGCTTTAACTTTCTCCAGACTAACATTGATATTACCCTTGTACTGTTGGATCAAGGTATCAAGAACTTGTTTAACTTCCTTGTCACAGAAGGCAATCATTCCAACATCAGCAGCGGATCTCCTACGAGGTCAATGCAATCTTGCAAATTCACCAGCAGCATCCACATCTTTTCCAGAAAGCACGTCGATTGAAGATTGAATTTGATTTGCAATTTCTTGATCTCTATTTCTTATGTCTTCTAATGACTTTATTGTACCATTCACTACTTCTATAGCATCAACAATATTTAAATTTTCTTTCTGAAGAGATTCTGTTATAATTTTTGTTTTCAAGAGAATGATCATCATGAACATTAAACTAACCACAAAATCGACCCGGAGTATTTTAGCCAGCAGACCAGTAGCCTGCATCGCAGACGCTTACCTACACATATTTCCGGTAGGAAATGTTAGCGTCTGCTAATTGGAGGAATAATTCTTGTTCTGGCACGTGATTTTTCCCAAGAACTTGGGAAACGAATGTGATTGGATGTTTTGTTTCCTTTCACTAGATTTCGATCGTTTCCTTTTGACAAAACAGTGCAACAAAGAATACACTCTTCGGACACCATGAATAATTCATAATTAATTATTTAAAAGTGGGAAATATTATTTTCTGATGACGTAAGCCAGAACAAGAATTATTCCTCCAATTAGCAGACGCTAACATTTCCTACCGGAAATATGTGAAGGTAAGCGTCTCCGATGCAGGCTAGCAGACCAGTGGCACCAGCTTTACCTTTTGCGTCGACAGAATCTGAAGTCGAAATTTGCTTAAGAACGTTCGTCACGGCTTAATACGATATCCACATCGCTTGGAGAGATTCTGCCCGGGCTGTCCATCTTGTAAGTGAAAGATTTCTTAGCTTCAGTGAGTTTTCGTCGTTTTCAAGTTCATCGTGCAAAACAGCATACCGCTTTGTGCTGCCGGAGAAAAAGGCGTAGGTCGCTTGGAGGGTGTCAAATAGCTCGCAGACAAAGGGACTAGTTTTACAAGCATGTTCATTGATGGTATTTGAACGATGACCTTGGCGTGGTATATACGGTACTTCTCTGTCGAGTAGCCGAGGCACGATCGCTTGTGCACCATTGTATTGTCCCGACATACTGTTTGTGTAATCGTACGACTGAAAAGCAATTTTCCCGTTGTCTAAGCGAGAATTACCACTCATGAAGTGGACATATATAATCAAGAAACTCAGCGTTGTGTGCTTCTGACGAGAAGTGCTCGGAGAGTTTTCCAGGGCTACCGGCACCTCTGCTCTTCATCTTGTCCCATTTTCTCACTCCAATGCTGGTCCAATTCTGTTCCGAGCGTTCTCGATCTGTGCCAGTGGGGAACATTTGACAAACAAAGTAAAAGGCGGCATCCTTTGCAATACTGTATTCTAAGAATGGATATTGGGAAAACCAAGCCGCAGTGAAACGATTTTGTTTCTTGCTTGAAATGATTGGGGATAATTAAAGAGCATAGGCTGCTGGGGACCAATATGAGCTAAATACAACGTCTGTCGCTTTGATTTATTCAAAGGCCTCAGCCCTGGATCATTCGAGATTGGATCCGGTAAATAACTTTCATCAATATGGACCTCTTTTTCGTCGAAATTCGCAAGAGCTGAGTCTACACTTTTTCTCAGCCTTATAGCTGTTCCTTCACAGGACATCGCTGCTTCTCTTGCCTCAACCAAGAAGGTATTTTGATTTGGAGCAACACACTTCCCTATGTTTTGTTTTAACATCGTCATGTGACTGATAAGAAGGCCAAGATGACCAGCACATTACACCCAATCTACTTCCGTTATCAAATCGCTAGACGAATCGTCATCGGAAAATGAACAATCACTGTCAGTGCTATCTCTTTGTGGCTCCTGACGATTACATTGTGCAAAATCAGCTGAGCGATCTTCAAGGAGTTGCAACTGACAAGCATGGTCACGATTTCCTTCTGGCTCTGTACTATTTGGCCCACTGAAGGCAGTAACGGTTGTTTCGCTAGTTTCAGACGTGGTGGGAAAGAATTCGTCAGGCCCCAATCGATTCAGCGGGCACTGTAGATGTAGTCGCCGAAATGGTTCGGACAGATTTTTCCAACTCAAATGTAGAGGTGGTGGCTGTTGTTTCTTCAAGGTTCTCAGTCACGGACGTAGGAGGGGTGGTTTCCTGAATTTCCCTTAGCTCGGATAACTGCTCTGGCTGCTTCTCATCAGTTAATGATTTGCCTGCACATTTCTACATTTGTGTAATGAACTTGATGGCGCAGCTGCCTGTACTGTAGTGTATAGTAAACCAAATTAATGTTAGCTAAAGTAAATACTATGATTGTATCAGTTCTTTCTCACATCCGATCTTATCGTAATTATAGCTATGTCCCTATGATAGTTAATTTGTAACAACAATTGCTTTCTAGAGTTACTGACTCTGAGTTAAATTGATAGGTAAGCCAGTTATTGCAGTGTTCACAAGTTTTCATGAACGTCAGGCAAATCTGCCTGTTATTAGAAAATGCATTTGGCAATCTCACATTCTTACATTTCGCAATTCACACAGTGGCGCAGTGCCGCGTGTCACAGTGATTTGTGTTTCCCCGTGAAATCTGTTTCCCCTCGGAACAAAATTCTCTATGATGACCGGACATTAATGCCTATTGCAGTACGGGTTTGTGTATAGATATGGTGTAAACGGGCCTTTAAAAACGCGGAAATTACTAAAAACGAATTTTTATATTGAGACAACTGAGCGATTGTTTTTGAATGACATTTACTGATGCGAAAACCTTAATAGCAGGGCTATTCGCGTTTTCCACAGAGCAGTAAGGACTGGCTGGCTTTTTCTCACGTCGTGATAACATATGTTATCTCAGGTAGGAGATAACATACCTTCACACTCGTTATGTTTGTTATGTTTGTTATGCATATCGTTGTGTTTCGCGCACGAATATAACCCTAACCCTATATTAAGCGAGTGTATAAACCAGAAATTTATTCAATAAGGTAAATTTAACCTTGACAACCTTACCATTTGTGTTGTGTCAGCGCCGTAAAAACCAGGTCAGTAATATCTTTCCTTGATCTTGAACATGGTGTTGTCCCGACCGGCGTGTCCTGGCATTCGTTAAATATCAGTCTCTTCTCATCGTCCCCCCTAATGACAATCCTTTTCTTATCTTTTTGGTCAACGTGATAGATAACAGTTGAGTTGATCAACGTGATAGATAACCAATTTTTTTGCCATGCGTCTCAAGACATACCGTTAGAAAATTTTTTACTCCAAAATCTCGACAAAGTGTAAGATATGTCCGTAACTTTAAAAATTTCAACGCTACGGACTTCCTTAATGACCTATCACAGATACCATGGGAAAATGTGACACAATATGCTAACCCAAACTCTTGTTGGCATTTATGGAAATCATTTTACTTGCAAATACTTGACCGACATGCACCATTTAGATGCATGAGAACCCGAGGTAACTCACTTCCGTGGATTACTCCAAATATAAAAAATCTGATGAGAGCAAGAGATTTTCACAAAAAGAAAGCAGTGAAATTTAATTCCCAATTACACTGGTCGAAATACAAAGACACTCGCAATAAAGTTAACTCTGAATTGTATAAATCCAAAAAGAGTTATTTTTGCGACAAATTTGAGGTTTGTGCTCAGACCAAAGATCTCAAACAAAGTTGGCACCATATTAATCACCTTTGGGTAAGAATTACAAATCAAACAACATTCCCAATTAATAATAGGCGATACTATTGTTTCTGATAATTTACTGATAGCTGAGGCCTTTAACGACTTCTTTGTGAGCATTGGGCCAAAATTATCTGCTGAAATTGACCCCGACGCCACGGACTTGTCAGAATCAGAAAGTCCCGTCACTAGTCCAGAGACTCTATTTACCCTGTCTGAAATTAGTGAATACGAAGTATTTCTTTTGTTAAGTAATCTTAAATCATCAAAATCGACTGGCCTTGATTCTATCCCCGCAAGGGTACTTAAAATCTCAGCTGAAATAATTAGCCCTTCTCTAACGTGGATTTTTAATCTCTGTATCAAATCCGGTGTCTACATAGATGATTGGAAGAAGGCTTGGGTTATACCCATTTATAAGTCAGAAGATAGAAAAAAATGCGAGAATTATCGCCCAATATCAATCTTACCAATTATTAGTAAAATTTTTGAGAGATCCGTTTTTAATCAATTATATGAATTTCTGAACGCCAATTCTCTACTCTCTAAACATCAATTTGGGTTCCGCCTAAAAATTTACTCTGGCAGCTCTCATTCAGATGTGTGATGCATGGTATGAGAGCATGGACAATGGTGAATTGAATGGTGTTGTTTTTGTTGATATCCGAAAAGCTTTTGACTCTATTAATCATAACATTCTACTGCGCAAAATGAAAGAACAATTTGGGATTTCAAATATTGAATTAAATCTGTTTGAGTCCTATCTTTCTGACAGGGAACAGATGTCATTTGTTAATGGCGAAATGTCAGCTCCAAAAAGGATTGTATGTGGGGTTCCTCAAGGATCCATATTGGGCCCCCTATTGTTCTTACTTTATATAAATGATTTGCCTGATTGTCTTGAGAAGACAACCCTTGTTTATATGCTGATGATTCACAGATATTTTCTTCTGCAAAAGACTGTACAGAACTGAATGCTAATTTAAATCATGACTTAAACAATGTTAGTCAATGGCTCGTCAAAACAAACTGCAACATCATTCAACAAAAACTAAATTAATGTATGTCGGATCCTATCACAACCTTGCTAAAATTGACAATGATCTTCCCGTAATGATTAATGACCAACTGATTCCTAGAGTGCATTCAATCCCGTGTTTGGGAGTTAAACTTGATGAAACATTGAGTTGGGACGACCATATTGAAATGGTTTGCAAAAAAGTCGGGGCTGGCATTGGGGTTCTGAGGCGTATTAAGCCCTATGTTCCTGCAAACACTTTGATATCAATTTATAATGCTCTCGTACAGCCTTATTTCGATTACTGCTCTCCTCTTTGGGGCACCTGTAACAAAACCCTGAGAGATAAATTACAAAAGTTCCAAAATCGCCGCCAGAATAATAACTGGCGCCAGTTATGAGATTAGATCTGCTGACGTTCTCCGATCTCTTGACTGGGAAAATTTGGAAACACGATGGTACTTATCTAAGGCTACATTCGTATATAAAGTCTTGAGCAATAGTGCTGCACCGACCCTGAAAGATTCATTCTTAAGTAGGAATACTTTACAAAATAATTATAATCTTAGAAATTCCCAAACCGATCTGGCCCTTCCTAAGCCAAAAAGAGAATTTCTTAAAAGAAGCTTTAAATACAGCGGGGCTTTTATGTGGAATGACCTCCCGCTTGAAGCTAAGCTAGCTCAATCAGTTTTCTCGTTTAAAAATTGTATCAAACAAAATATTCGATGTTAATAACCAAGTCATATCTCTACCTGGGACACACCGTAATCTTCAGTAGCCTTCATTTCTCAGTTTTGATAATGTATATAATTTATGTATATAGTTGCATGTCCTCTTTATATCCTTCCTTTTTTTACTATGTAATATTTTTATATTGACGCCTCCCGTGGAAATCAACTTTTACATAGTTGTCGGGGCTAGCGTCTTTAAATAAAGTGTGTAATAAAGTAATAAAAATACTAGCTTGTCTTGCTTGTTTGCCCCAACGCTATATTTCCCTTCTACAAGAAACGTTTTAAGCTCGTCGTATTTTTCTTCATTCATGATCGAAAATTTGGTTAACGCAAGTTTAACCACACGTGTCAAAACAAAATGACCCCTTTTGAATTTGGCACAAAAGCCCGCAAATTTTTAATAACATGGAACATAATGCCAGTAATGCAATAGTTCCGATCATCATAGGGAATTTTGTTCCGAGGGGAAACAGATTTCACGGGGAAACACAAATCACTGTGACACCGCGGAGTCGGTATACTATATACGTCTAATCGTCTATACACATTTATTCTAATTAAAAAGAGCATAAATCGTAATGCAAATTATTCGATTCATCAACGAGCACTGTGACTAATGTCCTCATGTGAGTCATGTCCTACTGTTCCTAGTCACTAAATGTATGATTGTATAAACCAACCATATTTAATAAACCGGTAAACCAAACACACAGACCGCCAGACTCGCAGCGACACAACGGCAACGTTTTGCGCTAATTCAGTCGTCTTCGGGACCAACTTTTAAGCCCTATATCGATTTACTGATAATATGTATAGACTCATAGCTGAACTACTACCTAACTACTTCTTAAAAAGTAACAAAATGTAATTATAAAACGCACCTTAAATGGGTTCTCTGGTGCGCCAGCGACTTTAAACCCGATATGCTTGTGCGCTTTCGGATGAGCGCTATGACACAATTCGTTGTGTTTCCGGCTCCGATAGTCCGAGTCAAATATAGCGTGACAAACGAGACATTCTACTTTAAAGCGTTTCTTTTTCGGAGGCATAACGTTAAACAAAACTCGATATTTGGATATGCACGTGAATTGTGAAAAGTTCCTCAACAATTGGCCAGATTGCGGAAAAGTGAAAACGGACACCCTGCGCGGTCGTTAGACTTGCTACAAGTCGACTCCATTGACGCGCGGTAAAGCCTAGCCTGCGTGGCAGGCGTTCTATTGTGGGGGAGGGAGTTTTGTTTAGAGCGCGCGCTTTTTTTGAGAGCGCGCGCTAGGTGAGAAGTTAGGGGGGAGGAGAAAAAGCGAAGGGAGAGGCGAAATGAACGCCTGCCCAAATCCTATTCATAAACGAGACAAGGCTAAAACAAATACGACTGGAAATTATAGTAACACCTCTTCAAATAACCAATGAAAAAACGCTGCGGAAATTAGTGACGATTGAGCGCTAATTCTATATGCCATATCTTCTCCCTAAACGAAGAGAGCAGACGTATGGTTGAGAGCTCCTCAATTTCTCTGTAGAATTGCTCTGAAGTTAATAAATTTTGTCATAAATATGAGCACGACAACTAAGCTGGTTGTTGATGGTGGAATATACCGGTTTAATGGTTTATTATCCGACTTAAAGCACTTTGTCGATGAAACTTTGGGCCTTAAAGGAAATTGAGTTCTGGCGGTGATGTCAAGCTCTTTAATGTTGCTGATTCTGGATTTGCTATCAAATGGTACGGTCACTCTAAAAAGCTTGTGATTCAAACTGATAACGAACACTATTTGAAGCAGAAATTTGCGAGTTTGGCGAATCCAGTTGGGAGCGACGTGGTAGCTGGCGCAAGCGGCGGTGTTTCGGAACCTAAGGTATGCACATGTCCTTATACTTGTGTTAACAGTAATATAATCGCTGAATTGGAGGGTGTAAAACTCGATATTACGATTTTAGAATCCCGTTTATTTGCTTCAATTTCGCAACAAGAGTCTAAGTCTGTCGATATTAACTCACTTCGTGTTAAACAGAAGGACATGGAGGCCATTATAAATAAAAAAGACGAAGCAATCTGCAAACTTAATGAGGAAATTCAATACATTAAAACAAAATTATCATCACTTGAGCGCGGTGAAGCCCAAAACGACCTTGCGAACAAAGGTCGTGGGTTAATTAATGCATCTAATGAAATTCCTAACAACTCTAACTCTAAGAACAAAGACCCTAGCCAGGATAATAATATATTTAATACAATGGATGATTCCTTTGGTTTTACCAACGAGTTACCTACTATTATGAATAAGAACCAGTTAAGCTCAACTATTATTGAAATCCCTCCGTCCAATGATGAAGATCAACATGATAATTTAACAAACGCCACTGTAATTGTAGATCAATTAACGAGCCCCTTATTAGCATACACCAAAGATGCACCCTCGAGTAAACAACAAGGAATTATTAATGCACATAGAAATAGAATACCTATTTCAAGATTGCAAACACAGCCGTCTAATGAGCAGATTCTTAAAAGCACTATTCCTTGCCCTTTTCTCTCGCGGCGGGGCTGGTGTATTAAGAAACAAAACTGTGATTTTAAACACCCACAACATCTGCACCCAAAAAAGCCATGGGATAATATGGCTAAATACAGAATACGCTGCCCCTTTCTACAGAGGAGAGGATTTTGCTTGAAAGGAGACCAATGCGATTTTTCACATAGTGATACCTCAAATATTCCGTCGACTCAAAGGGCTAACATGAACTATCCTAGTCCTTTTTTATCCCACCAGCACAGGAAAATGACCCCAAATTACAACTGGCAAGTCCCCCCACTCGTGAGACCTCCCTATCCCCTCCTACAGCCGTTTCCGTATCTGCATACACCCCCACCTCCGACCCTACCAAGCCCCCCACCTCTTATGTCATTATGGACAAGACCCCCCGTTTATTAAATGAAGAGACACCCTACAATCCTAATTTGAAGATACCAGTTAGAATAACATCACGCTTTAGTATAACAAACTATGATCAAAATACACCACGCGAATTTATAATCCCAACAAGATTAGAAATACACATGCAAATTTAATTGCTATCAAGCCCACCAGAAATGGTCCTCCTACGCAAAAGATCATACCTAAATGCATGGTTATAAATGCACGTTCTCTTGCCAAACCTCAGGCAGTTTCTGCGTTGGATGTTGAGCTCTCTACATGGGAAATTGATATCTGCTTCGTGTGTGAGACATGGTTGAACAGTAAGATATTATCAAATTTAGTATGTCCCAATAACTATCTTATTGTAAGAAAAGATCGCGGCGATGGTCGAAATGGAGGAGGTGTTGCTATAATTTGTCGGGAAGATTGGAAATGTAAACCCCTAAACTTTCAAAACAATTTAGAATGCATCTGGTGTGAAATTAAGACAGCAAATAGCAAATACTATGTCGCCTCTGTGTATCACCCTCCGGACCCCACATATCAGGAAAGCGAATTACTAAATCATTTATCAGAGAGTATAGAGCAAATTCTTCAGTGGGAATCAAATGCCAGAATTATAATTGGAGGAGATATTAATCAATTGAAGGTTAAAGATATTATAAGTCAACATAATATGGAACAAATGGTAAGAAAACCTACAAGAGGTCAGAAAGTACTTGACATTTTCCTAACTAATTATCCACATTTATGGAATCACCCTAGAGTCTTTGATAGCTTAGTAAAATCTGACCATTTGGCTGTCGTGATAACTCCACGGGTAGCTGTAAAACCGGAAAGAAAAACAGTTTATTTTAGAGATTCAAGAGACCATCGGAAGTTTGCTATGGTGAGAGAGTTGGAAGCACAAGACTGGAGCTGTATTGATGACTGTGAAGACGTGAACGAATCAGTTATGTTATTAAATCATATTATCACTTCTGCATTCAACAACAGTTGTCCATTGATTAAGATAAAATTATCCACACGAGATCCCCCATACATGTCTCCTTTGGTAAAACACTTATGCAAAATACGCAATAAAAGTGTGAGGAAAGGAGTTAACGAAGATTTACAAAGAAAGATAAATAAGCTTATCTGAGAAAATATGGTTAGTGAAGTTAAAAGGAGAATGGGAAATACGCATCTGGATCGAAGAAATGGTGGGACACAGTTAATAAAATCACCGGTAGGAAGGCAAATCATACCAGTATAAATATTGATCCAAGTGTTATAAATAGTTATTTCAAAACAATAAACACTGATGATAATTATACATATCCTGAACTCGTCCCTATACCCAATGAGACTAGAGTACCAAATGTTGATATACCTACTGTAGAAAGGTTTTTGGAAAAACAAAAGAAAACATCAACAGGTCCTGATGGCCTACCCTATTGGGTATGGAAAGACTTTGCAAAATATTTAGCTCCAGTGATAACAAAGATATTTAATATGTCATTGGAACAGCAATGCGTTCCCCTCCTATGGAAATTAGCCAATCTTAATCCAATACCTAAGGAAAGCCCCCTTATAGAATGTACACAATTAAGGCCTATATCTCTTACGAACGTAATAATGAGATTGTTCGAAAGAATAGTGCTTAAAAAGGAGATCTCATCAGAACTAAAACATTTAATAAAATCCGACCAATTCGCATATAAGGAAGGTACCAGCGCAACTGATGCTCTTATTATGTGTCACCATAAATGGCTAAATTGGCTGGATGGTGATGTTGATCATGTCAGGGTGATTTCATTCGATCTCAAGAAAGCCTTTGATTCCGTTTCTCACCACATCATTTGTAAGAAGCTAGAAAACCAACATTAATCCATATGTAATAAATTGGATTAGAAATTTTTGACTGATAGGAGACAAAGAGTAATAGTGAACGGAATAGAAACAAATTATGTAGACATAAATAAAGGAGTACCGCAAGGCACAGTTCTTGGACCATTTCTATTTTCCTTAATGATAAATGATCTAACAGTCAAAGATCCAAATAATAACATACTAGTCAAATTTGCAGATGATATGACTGTTAGCGCTCCAGTGAAAAATAATTATGACTCCGCACTAGCTGAGGTAGACAATATTGAAAATGGACGGAAACAAACAGAATGTCATTAAATCTAAATAAAACATGGGAAATGGTCGTAAGTGGCAAATCTACAAATCCTTTACCAGAACCAATAACGGGTATCGAACGAAAGACTTGGCTGAAACTATTGGGAACTACACTGCAGAATGATCCAAATTGTTGGGACCTTCAAGTTAATAATTTGATATCTAAAGCTAGCAGTCGAATGCACATTTTGAGAATATGTAGATCGTATGGCTACTCTAAAAAAATTAACAATTCTCTTCGACGCACTTATTATGTCTTTATTTTCTTATGGAATCGAAGTATGGGGTTCTGCACTCGGAAAGAAGTACATAGATCGGATAGATAAATTTCTTAGGCGAGCATACAGATATGGATACACAACAAAAGTGTTCAGATAATTGATTTGATTAAAGAAAGAGACATGAGTTTATTTGAAAAAATATGTAGTAACCCAGACCACCCCTTGTACGAACTACTTCCTCCTAAAAGACAAAGACCGTTAAGAGAACGCGAACACGATTTCATATTACCTAAGGTTAAAACAGAAAGATTCAAAAGGTCGTTTTTAAATAGGTGTCTTTTTAATAATTTTAGCTAAAATAATTAATCTAGATATATATAATAACTTAGTCTTAGTCTTTTTTTAATAATTCTACCTAAGAATAATTAACTTAGATACATAATAACAATCAAGTTTATTTTTGGAACCCTGTATATAAGAATTTTAAATGTAAAGTCACACGTTTGTTGTGGCTATGTTTAATAAAGACTTAATAATAATAAACTGATGTTAATTGATGTGCCTGAATATCGCTGTAGGTGTTCGCTTGCAAACAGAAGTTGTGGTGGATTCTGAGATACTTCGGCTAATTTCGTATCAGTAAGTGAACATGCAGTCATTCCAAGGAACTGCGCTTCAGCAATCTGGTCTTTCATAATGCTCTCCAAAGGACATACCACAATACTACACGATTGAGTACCGGCATCTACTGTCAATCACTAGCTTCGATTTGGCTATTGTAAACACTTGCAAGTTAAGCTTTTCCCAAAGCCCGTTGGCAGAACAGCAAGCACGTCTAGACCAAAACGCAGCTCGGTAACGGATTTTTGCTGTTCCGGCTTAAGAATAATTTCAACCTAAACGCTCAGATAATTCAGACATGTTCCACTGTCTGACGAAATACAATCCCACCATGCGGTAAGGTGCAGTTGTTTCTGACACTTTTCAAGCGTATTGCCGATTTGTTGACAGATCTCACTGAGTGTTGACGCGACAGCGCATATTAGCCAATGGGAATTTAACCGAAGGTTTTGGACAAAAAAGTCTCGTTTATGAATAGGATTTGGGCAGGCGTTCATTTCGCCTCTCCCTTCGCTTTTTCTTCTCCCCCCCTAACTTCTCACCTAGCGCGCGCTCTCAAAAAAAAAGCGCGCGCTCTAAACAAAACTCCCTTCGCCTCTCCCTTCGCTTTTTCTTCTCCCCCCCTAACTTCTCACCTAGCGCGCGCTCTCAAAAAAAAAAGCGCGCGCTCTAAACAAAACTCCCTCCCCCACAATAGAACGCCTGCCACGCAGGCTAGGTAAAGCCCAGACGCGCAGTTAAGCCCATTAACCAGGTCCGTATTAACCCAGTAAACTCAATCCGTATTAACCCAGTCATTATGCGAGTCGACTTGTAGCAAGTCTACGCGGTCGTAAGCCTGTTTAAAATCCGGAAATAATATAATGGAAACTTTATTAATTACCAGTCAATGTTTACCTACTACAGTGATAAACCTCTCTTTACAGGTAGTTTACCAGTGTCTACTTGAATTAACTCTATATATATGATAAAAACATTAGTATGACAATAATAATAATAATAATCAGAAAAATAATAACTTTATTTACCCACGGTATACTATTTCACTATAAGGTTTTAAGAATATTTACAAAGTCGAAGAGTGATCTTCCAATAGGCCGTGCACATTAGATATATAAAATAAATATATTACAACAATGGAATTAATTATTAAAGCTTATATCAAGTAGAAGTTAAAAATACCACGCTAAATTACAACTATTTGAAGCTAAATCAGTTGAAAGATGTTAACGTACCCAAACTTTTCAGATTAGGTGAAATTGTTCCAAGCCACTGCACCTCTATATGAAAACGATTTTTTACAAAAGTTTGTATTTGGCTTCGGAGGCACAAAATTGAAATTGGCCTGTCTACTTTCATAAGTCATAACCATGTACCATACTTGTTTTGGTAAATTGGTCGATTAGATAGTCAGGTACCATATTATTATTTACCTGATACATTATGGTACATAATTGATTGTTTCTTCTTACACTGAGATTTGGTAACTCTAGTTCAATGAGTATGTCTACTGACCTGTGGTCATAACCTCGCAAAAAGTGTCATAAGGACATAAGCAAAAGGTGTCATGCATTTAATAAACCGACAAATATAGATTTCTTATCCATGCGATAATGGGGATGTTAGGATTTTGTTATTTTTGTAAACACTCTTGCTGTTTACTGACTTGTTTATCCAATGTTGCCGCAGTTTTCCGAATGAGTAACTCAATTTTCCGAATATTCTAATGTGAATTTATCTATTTGTTGGACTATATTTCACTAATTTTATGAATACTATCAACGATTATAAGTCGCAAGGTAAGCCGGAGTTATTTTTCTAGTCGAAATTGACTCCTCTGCGCCCTGTGCAAGGTTGTGTACTTGTGTTCACAGAGGAAAGACTATATAGTCCTCGGAGTTACTCTATGGTTGTGTTCAATGCACATAAATGCGCCCTCAATTTTGTGATTAGCGTCGACAAAATTTGTAGCGTTACTTCACGTAATACTGATTAAAAGCCCTTAGAAATATACGCCTGACGCTTGCTATTTTAAAAAATTATTTGTTTTTATATATTGCCTTTACCTGAAGAAATTTATGATAGCTCTTTTACAGTACATGGATAAGTTTATCGTACGTAGACCCAGAAGTCCGCAAGATAGAAGGCCAACCAAACGAAAGGAATCGAAATTAAAACAAAGTACCATCAAATCACTTCCAGTAAGTATAATTTTATAGGTACATTCAATTGATTCAATAATAAATAGATAAAGTCATATAGATATCATTAGCAGAAAGTGAGAAAGTTGTGTAGATAATAACTACTTACTAACCGAGAATGAGGGCTGTACGGGAGAATATTAAACCGAGGTCTTGCTGTATTGACCGAGCGATAGCGAGGTCAATACAGCAAGACCGAGGTTTAATATTCTCCCGTACAGCCCGAACGGTCGAGGTTAGTAAGTTGTTTATTATATGGCAATTGATTAAATGAGTAGTTATTTGTAACAGTGGAAACATTCGCCGATTTGTCATGCGAAAGCAAAGGTCAAAGTCCAAAAGCCGGTTCATTTTCAAAATGTCAATATCATTCGTACAAATGCATCTGGCTAAGTAAAACATTACTACATTGTCTACATACAACACTTTTTTATAAAATATTAACACAGAAATAGAGATATTTAATAATTTAATAACAGTTTTTCGAAAAAGCAGAAAACAACTCGGAAAACAAGCTGCTAGTTCAACTCATTTGATAAGTCATTTTTTGTTTACTCTTTAGACTTTAAATTAATAAACAAAAGCATACTACGAAATTATCTAAAAATACCTAAGACTGTGTCGCTGTTTTAAAGTTATACTTTTTTTCAAATGTTTAAAAAAGTTTAAAATTCCTTCTGGCTTATTACAAGCGATTTTTTTAGCCCTTCGTATGCTCAAAACACAAACAATTCTCAGCGACTACAGTTGCAGAGTCTAAAAAATTTGTAAAAATTTACCTTTTTTCGATTTAAGCAAACCAAACTTGATCATAGAATGCTAACCATGGTTCAATTTCCTATTTTTTCATTCGTGGTTGTTATTTTCTCCGTTTTTGAGTATTTAAAAAGAGTTCTTGAGCTCATTTCCTTGTCTAAAACTCGGGTTTTCTTCGCAGGGCAATAAAAATTGCGTATTGCCTGTGGGCAATACGGGAAAATCCTGCCTCGTCAGCGACCAATCAGATTGCGTGATTCACCAAAACAAGCACTTGCCATATAATAAATTGTATTATTCAACCAAGGGTTTTAGGACCACCAGAGTTAAGGCGATAATGCAATAATGTTAGTATATACAATGTTACATGAGACCACTAATAGGCCGATGGAATTAAGGTATCAGCTTACCGTAACATGGAAAATAAAATTATGTGCGGGATTTTTTCATTATTCATTATTTTCATAAATTGACCGTAACCACGCCCAAATGAGGCCTACAATCTATATCAAGTACAACTACAGAACAAAAGCCCATAACGTTTAATACCGAACAAAAGATAACTGCAGTAATGTCAATATAAGTCTATTTACAAGTACAAATTGTGCAAATGAACTTAATAATTAATACATTATTAAGTGAGTTTCAAGTTCAATTAAGAATTCCTTCAAGCTTTATTATTTTATATTGATCGCCATGCTGCTTAATATTAACATTGTACCCAGGCTCTTTGCTCGGTTCAATGGTTCCAGATTTGAAACACTTGATATGATTGGTTCTCCGTAGTGCGACAACAGCCAACCATCATGATTGTTGTAAAATGGACACAAGCAACATATCAAACACAATCAGGCACCGTTTTTCGTGCATTTTTGAAAGAAAACGAAGGATTTAGGTACTATAACGCTTAGCAAACAAATGGGTATTGCAAAAAGTGTTAAATAATGAAAAAATTTAAAATAATGAAAAATTTCAAGTGGTAGAGAAAACACTTGCGGGCGGGTTACGGTAAGCTAGCTGATACCTCAATTCCATTGGCCTTATAGCGACAACTCGCAATTATGCAAATGATGTAATACGAAATTTGATTGGTTTTGTAACGATTTGCATTGCAAGTTGTCACTAAAAATTGTCCTGTGTAACATTGCCCTTAGCCAGTTAGAACCATGGGGCACCAGAGTCCATTCATTGCCTGACTGCCGTGTGGAAAGTTTGTATAGTGTGCAACCGACATCTCATTTTTACAGTTTTAATTCCTTTGTATATTTTCTGTTAAATTTTCAAAATCTTGGGCGTTCAATTTCCAAACTTTCCAAGTCAGGCCTGACTGGAACAAATCTCGAAATTGTGGCAGAATAGTACAGTAAATATACAGCTATTTCAATTAAGATTGTCACAGGCAATAGTCATGAAAATGTACAATCCAAGTGCGAACAGCAAGATGGGTATATCTTATTTTCATCTTTTTAGCTGTTTAATGTAGCCAATGAAGTAGCCTATGACTAAAGCTCTTTTTTGTTTTGGCAATTCCCAGAGGTATACATGAGGTTGCGATATATCGATATTTTCGATAAATATCGATATTTCAAAACTATCGATATTCGATATTCGATTTTTCGCATATCGAAAATATCGAAAGTTGTAACTAAAAACTTAATCTCCGATTATTCGGCAACTATTGTTTCAATGGTGAAGTTTAGACAACGTGTGTGTGGCAGCAATTGCGAATTTATGATACAAGTGCGTGGGCAATTGAAATTAAAAGCGGGAACAGAGAAACTGTGACCACAGAAGATCACCAAGCAGCGGCATTGAACGCTTGAAAACAATAGTTTTACAGTATAAACATTATATACATTAAACAATCGTATCGTGAAAAACCATTAGCTTGTAAATATATCTTTTAAAACTTCATAAACGGGATAAAAGAAATTGTTAATAAATCTGAGACGCATGCCATGACTGGTTTCATGCACTTCTTTTTAACTGTTTGTGATACGTATACATGCAAGTTGACTAAATTACGTTTTCTCATTTGCATAATTCGATATAGTCGATAATATCGATATATTTTTTTCAATATCGATATATCGATTTTTTACAATATCGCAACTGCCTAATTTAAGAGCTGTATTACTTGTAAATATGCAAGTCTGATAAATGCTCACCACTTGTTTATCCCACGAGGTGATTTATAATACATTTTAGCCTATAAAATATCTCATTCCCATTATACTTTTTGTGATTGGATTGTACATTTGACTATTGCTTGTGACAACCTTTAGTTAATTGAAATAGCTGTATATAGAAAACATCAAAGCTGTCACACTGTGACACAAGCTTTCCACAGTCAGTCCATTGGAATACCAGGAGATTCCCTAGTAGACTTTAAAGTGGGCATTGCCAAAGGTAATAATCATATGCATGTTATAATTAGCAGAAACTGAGAAAGTTTTGCAAATAATATTTCTAATTAAGCCATAATTATATATGTACTAGACATATGGACATTGCTTTCCAGAGTATACTGTGAAAATTCTCAGCTGCTAGGTGCTCAGTATTCTGATATGAAATGGGCTTGAGAAGCCCTTATGTTCTTCTGATGACCACATCACCATTGTTTACAGGCAGCCACAATTACATTCTGGAATGTCAGACATGTCGCCTTTTCTTCATGTGTTTTATAGTGTACAACCTGGACACAGCTTTTTTTGTGATCTTTAGGGAAGTCCGATTATAAGTTTAAGCTTTAATGTGTAAGTTTTTCATTTCTATCCAAAGTTTTTCTAAGACTCTGTCAAAATTTGTCTCACTGACTGTCTGACCACCTAAGTGAGATACCTGGGCAGTGAGACAGCCTGGTCAACAAGATGAATTTTGACTTGTGTTTATATGAGAAAATTTCATCCCACTTAGTGTGATGATTTGACAGTTGCTAACAATAGCTCACCAGAACATTAGATCTCGCTTCTTTATACCCTGAATTACCATAGCTGAAATATCACATATATGAAGATAGATTAGCACTTGAATATAGAAGAGAGATTGTTGTAGATGTGGAAAACTTGATGTAGATTTTTAGTAACTTGTATAAACTGTTTCCTCCCACTATATTACTCTGCAAACTGGCCTCTATAACTATCAACTGAAGTACATTCTAACTAGTCCTAAACAATCATACAATTATAATCAATTCTTCCCTAGATCTGTCAGGCTGTGCATATGGGCATTTTCATGTATAATTACAAAAATTATATGACATATTTGCTAAAATTTTGGGCCAGCCTAGTTGTCCTTATAAAAATTAATGCAAAGTACTGTAATTTCTATTATAAAATTACAACTTTCATGTAACTACTCACTTGGTAGGCTGTGTTGCTTACTGGGACAGCCCCCTGAGTGATCAAAATAGCCAAAATTTACACAGAGTGGTGCACCATGGGAAAAGTAGACAAGCTTTCAATTGATACAAATAAGTAGAACAATTAATTTTGATTTTTTTTCATTCCAGAGAGTAGTTGTTATAGAAGACATTCTACATTTGAAGTCATCGTTAGAAGCTCATAAGGATGATACAACTGAAGATAAACTATTGGAAATTTTAGAAAAACTAAAATCTATGAACCCATCAACACAAGTTTTAAAGGACACAAAAATTGGTCGATCTGTCAATAAACTTCGGAAATCTGAACATCAGTCTGTGAAGGCATTATCAAGGCTTATTGTAAGAAAGTGGAAAAATTTAGTTGTAGATGAAAATACTCAGAAGGAAAGTATTGATGTGCGGTGTGATGCAAAGACTGAAATGTTAAGATGTAAAGCAAGGAAATTGATCAGTGATGGTTTAAATGTCAATGTAAGTTCGCTATATTTATTCTTTTTATACACTGAGAAATAGTGGATTTAATTTTATTTTCATTGCACTAGCTATATAATTATTGAGTCAATTAAGTCAGAAGTTCATTATGATATTACAGTTTGTGCTAATTGTAATTATCAATTAATCTTTCGTTTGGTAATTAAAGCGCAATTTCTGACACGGATCCAAGGCATGTTGTATAGAAATATGCTCACAGAAAAACGACAAACGAGAACTTCTGAAGTTTATATTGTCAAAAAACCCTGACAAGTATATCACAGGAAAACGACCTGGGGCTGGGTATTTTTCTTTTTTATTTGTTTTTATATACCTCTTATAAGATGATTATGACTTATGTATAATTATATAGGTGGGCCATGCTCACGATTTGTCTGCGAAAATGTTTAAGGCCCGATCAAACGAGAACGCAAGTCATCGCAAGTAAACTTGTTTTGACTTGCGTTGACTTGCGACGCGACCGATCAAACGATGCGCAAGAAATTTAGGGCGATTTAGCCCGTGTGCTTTTCTTTCATGTTCTCACTCTTATTGGAAACATTTTCGTCGACTTTTTCCAGTTTTTCGGTGTTTTTTTGAAGCCATTTGGAACGAACGGTATTCGACTTCGGCGTTTCCAGCTTTTTTTAACAATCACAGAGATAAATAGAGCGCGAGAACAGAGGACTAGGGACTAGCCTATAGCTTTATATTACCATGGCAACTGGTCACGAAAAACTTGCTTGAACTTGCGCTTGGCGTTCAAACGTGTCGCAAGTGCTCGCAAGTTTACAAAAACTTGCGATGAAGTTTGAACCAGTTCAAATCATTCGCAAGCTAACGCAAGTCATCGCAAGTCATCGCAAGTTGGTGGTCAAACGAGGCACAAGTAAAAACTTGCTGTCAAACGAGTCATCGCAAGTAAAAACTTGCGATGACATGCGTTCTCGTTTGATCGGGCCTTTACAAGTTATAAATTAAGAAAAATTGCCTTGGTTGTGTTTCATGGCCTTTAATAAATACATACATATCATGTCATTATGGCACTCCAATAAAACGAGCTAGTGGTATTCTTACTTGGTGGTGCATGGAGTTTTAAGGAATGTAATGTGTTTATATACAAATGGTTCTCACGCCAATATTTTTGGTTAACATCCTGGCTATATGTTTTAATCTTATTACAGAATAATAAGATTAGTTTTAATTATTGTTGTCATCTGAGGTTCTGAAATGATACCATAAGAAATAAACTTATATGGCCAAGAGCCCGCGGATCAAAATAACTCACATTTATAGTTTACAGTAATCTGTAATAGAGACTAATTACAGAAATTATAAAATGCGTATTCAATACAACGTTCCTATTTTTATTATTCTGTATTAAGATTAAAACATATAGCCAGGATGTATGGGTTGAACAAGGAAAAGTCAATTTGTTAAAAATATACTGGGTAAAATATACGTGTTTAGCTGTTTGTGTATTACAAATAAACCACATTAATCGCTTTTCACAAGACCGACTTTGTGTATGTCACGTACTGTGTGTCTTAGCGGTTTATCGCGGATAATTCATTCCCTCTTTTCCATGCATCAAGAGTTAAAAGTTACGACGACTTGCGTCTCGTTTTATCCTGGTAAAAACGTGGGATAAACTTCGTACAGCGCAGCCTCACTGCAAAAAGTAACTTTAATTTTTTTCCATTCGTTATTTTCCCACATGCAGCTGCCTGATCCTTGGACGGAAGTTCTTGAGAAGAGATTATTCGAGGAATGCCAACGGAGGGTTGACAACAGATACAAACGAAGTATGCGTTCTATTGTTTTTCTCATAAAAAGTGATAAGACTGTACAAGAAAACGTTAAACAGGGAACTATGACACCTGACAACATCCTTTCGAAATGTCTATATGCGGAAAGTAACAAATAATAAAAGTGCTGTTTATGATTCATCAACAATAGACAAATTTGGCTAACGCTGTTTACATCGTTACAATTTTGAATAACTCACATGCCTAGTTACTATTGTTCTTACATAGAATAGAACAAAGGTAACTAAGCATTAGAATTGTATATAAGACTATTCACTCATGTAGATCATTCTAGTTCTTAGTTACCTTTGTTCTATTTTGCAAACTAGAACAATACTAACTAGGTATGTGAGTTATACAAAGTTGTGAATTGGGTATAAACAAACGTTAGCCAAATTTGTCTGTAGCACCTTTATAATATGATGTACAATACAGGTCAAGCCTAATACACCCTTTCGATAATTACGTCACAAATCCCTTCTTAGCCCTGTAGCCTCATCCTCATGAATCGTGAGCCAATTGCCTTTCGTCTTCATTCATGAGAGCGAGGCTTCCAGGCCAAGGAGGTATTCGTAACGTAATTATCGGAAGGGTGTATTGCAAAGCCGCGCATTGCTTTATGGTTTCAACCTGCGTGGTAGGTGGGCCACCCAGTGATAAATTGGTAGGATAAGGGACACACAATTTTGTTATGTGTAAATCCTCAATTTAGTAAGATTAGAGAAAGATTATCTTAGGAAAAGATTACTTTATATTTATTGGGCTAGGTTCGTGAATGAGTCAAATATTCAAGGTGACTTGTTGTTATACATGTCCTTGTTTACATCGTGCATTACTGCATGGCTAAAATGAAAGTCGTAAGAGATCACATTATTCATTAACACTAAAATTTGAAATTCAAAGTCTCATACGGAACTAAAACATAAAATGACAATTCTAGGTAAAACAGTTTAGAAATCAAAATAACCTTTTCAAACCAGAGACGTAGCCAGGATTTTCAGTCAAGGGGGCCCCGAAAAATACTAGGGGGGGCCAACATAGAGATTTGTATTAGTCTAAATGTTTCCTAGGGGGGCCGACACCTTCGCCAGGGGGGGCCAGGCCCCCGGCCCTCCCCTCTGGCTACGTCTCTGTTTCAAACTCACATTGAGAAATTTTCGTCAAGGAAAAATAATCTCCAATTATATTGTCATTTCGGGTTAAAGTAATTATAGTTCAGCATGAACCTTAAAGGCGAAGGGTTTTATATTTTTATGGTTTTATAGTCATTTAGATATATCAGATACATATATACCGTTGACTATAACTATAAGTATAGGGTACTAATTTATTATAGCTATTTTCCAAAAAGACAAAGACAACAAAGTAACCGTAGAGACTACAGGTACTTCAAAGTATTTGGACGATGACTAATACATGTTCCAATGGGCAATGGCGCGGAAAATATCAGTTTCTATAAATAACTTTGTTCATGGGAAGTGCTTTTGTAGTGTATTTTGCACTTGTATTAAATTTGTTTTAACAAAACTCACTCGCTCGTTCGCTTTCCTTTGACTTTGTGAAAACAAATGAACGCGTGCGTAAATACCATGCCCATGGCATACGTCAGTACTTGCCATGAAGAAATCTCGATGTATTCCATGCAATGATGCAAGTATAGTATCCCTGCACTGCACTACCGTATTGTTTTGTTAAATATCTTTGAGTATAATTCAAATTATTTTTATATATATTTAAAAAAGAACATTTCTGTAAATACAAATGAAATCTATATAGATTATAGTTGTTAACTTTTATTCATTACATGATATAGACTATGTCTGCGCCCTGCACGGTTGTAATTTCTTATATTTTATGTATAAAGATTTTATTACTGTATTAAATTTCGAATACAGGACTAGACATCGCCTATCAACTAATACGTACGTACGTGCGTCTATATCTTTTGACCCAGTTTTTAATCCGAATGGACAATGCATGCTCGTGCGTTTCGATAGGAATATTCTAACTTTGAAACAATGCCGAAGTTGTTTGTAATGCCGTCTTGTATATACCACATAATTCGCAAGTTATCATGCGCTTCCAGTTTGGTTCGGTTAAGATGCTTTGCATTTCCTCTTTCACCCTGGTTTTTGCATTGTCATTGGGACATTCCATGTCATATCTGCATGATAGTGATAGATTGGGCACATTTCGTGACAGAAAACAATTAAGACTTTTAGGTCAATGTTTATGTGGTGTCCGCTGCATGTACAAGATGACATGCAAGTCCTAGCCTCCTCCGCAGTTTATTACAAGTTTTTTGCCCAAGAGTTGCCTGCGGAGGAGGCTATGCAAGTCCGACAGTCTAGTGTTTTGGACGCCTTCATGCAAAGAGCTTACCGCCATTTTAGTATCTATTCTGTGTTACCGACTTACCGCATGTGCCACCCGCCCTTGGCCTTGCTTATATGTAAACGTTTATAATAAAAGCACATCTTGTACCTGCTATAATTCAATTTATGCATGCAGTAAACATTGAAAAATTAGTATTATATCGGCATTGGTATTGTATCAAGGTGAAGCTTAACAGATCACGAAACATTTTAGTTTGTAACTAATATCACAAAACTAAACATACGAATACATAAGCCGAAAGAACATGGGAAGTTTGTATAGATAAAACTAAAAGAACCCTTAGTAGATTATCCCCCCCCCCCATCCACCACCGGAAGTAATTCAAATGAATGTATGTATGACGTCACATTTATTTCCAGCCATATGGCATCAACAGGGGTGTGCGTGCAAGAGTTAAAAAATTTTCCCGGACTATAAACCTTTTTATAATGCTATTTAACCACTTGAAGCTTTAAAATTAAGATAAATACATTTCTTCCTTCTTATAAATTAACTTTTTCAAAACTAAAATTTTGTGTTTCCATTCCTGGTTTTGCGCGCACAATTTCCGTTTTATGTGTTAGTCATAAAAATTATTTTTTTGTACCGACTCAATTCGTACTTCTACCGACTCAATCTCCAAATACAATTTCTGGGGGGGTGTGACACCCCCCAAACCCCCCCGTAGGGACGGCCCTGGGAATAAGTTTGTTGAAGTGACGAAAGTTTTAGAGCTTCAGTGGGATAAATACGTGTTTGATTATTGGAATCTAAAGGGCGAAAAAGGGGGTAACGCCAACGCGAAATCGTACTGATTTTAAAAGTAAATTATTGTTGCTCGCTTTGCTTGGCTGGATGCATATATTAACGCACAGATTAACGTTTGTAACAAATTTATTGCTTAAGTATAACAATTATTCACACAAATGCATATAGTCTAGGACCTGAAAAGGAGTTTGTATGCATTTCATTTAGGACAGATTATCTCAACTGTTTTTGGGTAAAATGACCATGGCGGTCAACATGGCATATGTGCCAAAACCCGAATCCGGGGCGAAAGTCCTGAAAATGACCACGCCCAGAAACGGCACTGTCGACATAGCTCTAAATCCTGAACCGCCAAAGCTACGCCTCTCTGAATTGCTTATAGTGTTTAGAATGGTTGCTTTTAGGGGTGGCCACTGGAGGGTGAAATTTGTCTAGGTGTCTATGGCTGAAATCGTGTTCTGGCGGGGGGTAAGTGAAATGAAATGTGTTATATCTCAACAAAACAATATCATTCCTTATGAAATTTATAATAATTATATTAAAATAAGCATATTTTTTCATCCTATGACAAAAATATTTAGGAAATAAGAAAACACAGACTTTGCCAGGTGAATGAGTAATTTGATGCATAATTAGCAGTTGACCTGGGATGGTGCATAGTCATTTTCTTGTAAAATATGATACCTAGACAAATTTCACCCTCTAGTGGCCACCCCTAAAAGCAACCATTCTAAACACTATAAACAATTCAGAAAGGCTGTAGCTTTGGCGGTTCAGGATTTAGAGCTATGTCGACAGTGCTGTTTCTGGGCGTGGTCATTTTCAGTACTTTCGCCCCGGATTCGGGTTTTGGCACATATGCCATGTTGACCGCCATGGTCATTTTACCCTAAATCAGTTGAGATAATCTGTCCTAAATGAAATGCATACAAACTCCTTTACAGGTCCTAGACTAATATAAATCTTAAACATATTGTCTTGCTTTATTGCTCGTTAGCCATGGTTTCTTTATCAAAGGCTCGGACCGTAGGCTCATCTTCGTGCAAATTCACCCACTTCATTGCCTGTTTTTCGCCATTTTCATTTGTACCCGGCCCACCCATGTAAAAAATGACAACTAAAGACAGGTAATTGAAAACCACTTTATTAAATGACTCGAAGTTACATGCTGTGTTTATATTGGTAGGTTTTTACATGCTAATATTGTATGAATTGATGACTTCAGTCCTATATTCGGCCTATTAAAAACCGAGTTTAACTTCTAATCATCATCATTATTCTCTTCATCGTTTTCTCCAGTAAAAGCGTAACCCTTTAAAAGCCTTCTTATAAGAAACTTTCTCTTATCAACAGCTGCTTCCAAAGCTTCTTCTGGATCAAAGTCATCGTTTTCGACAAGTGTTTCCTTTGTCTGCATTATTTTCTTATGTACTGGATCTTTATTTAGTTGTTTCATCCACGTCAGGTTATCCATGTAGACATCGGCCAATTCCTTTTGCAAAAGGGGTAGAATTTTGGCAAAGACTTTCTGTTTCGCTTCACTTTCCTCATGAGCCCACATGAGAAGTGTTTGTAAGATGTCTTCGTACTGTGCCCGAACCTTGGATGCTGCGTCGTCGATCAATGTAGCCCAGGGATCGATTTCCTCTTCGGAACTGTCTTCATCACACTCTCCAGTCGCGATGCTACTCTCATCTTCGGTATGGCTTTCCATAGGACTTTCCTCATGTTCACTGGTGTCGTCGTCATGCCCTACAAGGCTATAGCTTCCGTAGTACTGACTGTTCATTTTAGTGCTCGTCTTACGAATGTTAATGTAAATAAGCAAATTCTTTGCTATAAACGACTATTTATACACAAAACAAATCCTAACGATGGTGGGGGAGATTTAATGATCTTTAAAGCATGCCCACAAACCTATTGTGAGAGCTCCGCAGAAGCTCCACAGAAGTTTTACAGAAGCTTCACAGAAGCTTTACACTGAAGCTTTACAGAAGCTCCACTGAAGCTCCACAGAAGCTTTAGAGAATTTCCGGACAACTGCTACAAAATCCCACCAAACCCTTCCTCAAAGCAACGATATGTATAGAACCGTGTTTCTATGTAAACTTGAACCATTTGCCACAGCAGTCATGCAGAGACGATTTCGCCGGACCTGTCCGCTTTGCGGTCGGCCTGATTTGAAGAATATCAGTACACATCTTTTGCAAGTTCACGGCTTATCTTCCGAGGAGAGAAAACCTTATCTTAAGCAAGCCCGGGTGTCGTCATGGCAGCCCTACATCGACAAATCTCCGCATCATTATATGAAAATCGACAAGTCTTCTCGTCCGTATATGAACATCGATAGGCCTACAGCAGACGAAAGGCGATCTCCTCGAATTACACACAGTCAGCAAAGAAACCAAAAGCTACAACTTCCTCTTTAACCACCATACCCTATCCGGATTTCAACCTCCGCCTCTCTGAATTGCTTATAGTGTTTAGAATGGTTGCTTTTAGGGGTGGCCACTGGAGGGTGAAATTTGTCTAGGTGTCTATGGCTGAAATCGTGTTCTGGCGGGGGGTAAGTGAAATGAAATGTGTTATATCTCAACAAAACAATATCATTCCTTATGAAATTTATAATAATTATATTAAAATAAGCATATTTTTTCATCCTATGACAAAAATATTTAGGAAATAAGAAAACACAGACTTTGCCAGGTGAATGAGTAATTTGATGCATAATTAGCAGTTGACCTGGGATGGTGCATAGTCATTTTCTTGTAAAATATGATACCTAGACAAATTTCACCCTCTAGTGGCCACCCCTAAAAGCAACCATTCTAAACACTATAAGCAATTCAGAAAGGCTGTAGCTTTGGTTCAGGATTTAGAGCTATGTCGACAGTGCTGTTTCTGGGCGTGGTCGTTTTCAGTACTTTCGCCCCGGATTCGGGTTTTGGCACATATGCCATGTTGACCGCCATGGTCATTTTACCCTAAATCAGTTGAGATAATCTGTCCTAAATGAAATGCATACAAACTCCTTTACAGGTCCTAGACTAATATAAATCTTAAACATATTGTCTTGCTTTATTGCTCGTTAGCCATGGTTTCTTTATCAAAGGCTCGGACCGTAGGCTCATCTTCGTGCAAATTCACCCACTTCATTGCCTGTTTTTCGCCATTTTCATTTGTACCCGGCCCACCCATGTAAAAAATGACAACTAAAGACAGGTAATTGAAAACCACTTTATTAAATGACTCGAAGTTACATGCTGTGTTTATATTGGTAGGTTTTTACATGCTAATATTGTATGAATTGATGACTTCAGTCCTATATTCGGCCTATTAAAAACCGAGTTTAACTTCTAATCATCATCATTATTCTCTTCATCGTTTTCTCCAGTAAAAGCGTAACCCTTTAAAAGCCTTCTTATAAGAAACTTTCTCTTATCAACAGCTGCTTCCAAAGCTTCTTCTGGATCAAAGTCATCGTTTTCGACAAGTGTTTCCTTTGTCTGCATTATTTTCTTATGTACTGGATCTTTATTTAGTTGTTTCATCCACGTCAGGTTATCCATGTAGACATCGGCCAATTCCTTTTGCAAAAGGGGTAGAATTTTGGCAAAGGCTTTCTGTTTCGCTTCACTTTCCTCATGACCCCACATGAGAAGTGTTTGTAAGATGTCTTCGTACTGTGCCCGAACCTTGGATGCTGCGTCGTCGATCAATGTAGCCCAGGGATCGATTTCCTCTTCGGAACTGTCTTCATCACACTCTCCAGTCGCGATGCTACTCTCATCTTCGGTATGGCTTTCCATAGGACTTTCCTCATGTTCACTGGTGTCGTCGTCATGCCCTACAAGGCTATAGCTTCCGTAGTACTGACTGTTCATTTTAGTGCTCGTCTTACGAATGTTAATGTAAATAAGCAAATTCTTTGCTATAAACGACTATTTATACACAAAACAAATCCTAACGATGGTGGGGGAGATTTAATGATCTTTAAAGCATGCCCACAAACCTATTGTGAGAGCTCCGCAGAAGCTCCACAGAAGTTTTACAGAAGCTTCACAGAAGCTTTACACTGAAGCTTTACAGAAGCTCCACTGAAGCTCCACAGAAGCTTTAGAGAATTTCCGGACAACTGCTACAAAATCCCACCAAACCCTTCCTCAAAGCAACGATATGTATAGAACCGTGTTTCTATGTAAACTTGAACCATTTGCCACAGCAGTCATGCAGAGACGATTTCGCCGGACCTGTCCGCTTTGCGGTCGGCCTGATTTGAAGAATATCAGTACACATCTTTTGCAAGTTCACGGCTTATCTTCCGAGGAGAGAAAACCTTATCTTAAGCAAGCCCGGGTGTCGTCATGGCAGCCCTACATCGACAAATCTCCGCATCATTATATGAAAATCGACAAGTCTTCTCGTCCGTATATGAACATCGATAGGCCTACAGCAGACGAAAGGCGATCTCCTCGAATTACACACAGTCAGCAAAGAAACCAAAAGCTACAACTTCCTCTTTAACCACCATACCCTATCCGGATTTCAACCTCCACCATAAATTCTCACTTTTGGTTGTGGGTCCGAGTCAAAGTGGAAAAACATATTTTGTCCAACAAATTTTGGAACACAATCGTATCGTGTACGAAGAGCAAAAAAGTATTCGCATTTTTTGGTACTACAAGCCGTGGCAAGAATGTTATGACGTCTTGAAAAAGTCTCTCGGAAAAAGCATCCGGTTTGAGAGAAGTGTGCCCGAACTGTCTGAGAACATGAGCGAGATTGATACGCGGTACAACAACAACATCATCCTGGACGATTTGATGGCTGAAGCGACAGACAGTCCTGTGGTATCTCGATTGTTTACCCAAGACCGCCATCGAAACGCGAGCGTTATCTTATTGCTGCAAAACATGTTTCCAAAGGGGAAATATAATACGGATATCAGTCGAAATGCCCAATGTCTGGCTCTCTTTCGAATTAGTCCAAGCGATAGGAAACAAATGGGTTGGGATAAAACACGGATACGGATGGCACGGATACGGATACGGATGAGGGGATAAAACACGGATATGGGGATAAAACACGGATGAGGGGATAAAACACGGATATGGGGATAAAACACGGATGAGGGGATAAAACACGGATGGGGGATAAAACACGGATGAGGGGATAAAACACGGATGAGGGGATAAAACACGGATGAGGGGATAAAACACGGATGGGGGGATAAAACACGGATGAGGGGATAAAACACGGATGAGGGGATAAAACACGGATGAGGATGTAAAACACGGATGGGGATAAAACACGGATGAGGATAAAACACGGATGAGGATAAAACACGGATTGGGGGATAAAACACGGATGAGGGATAAAACACGGATGGGGATAAAACACGGATGAGGGATAAAACACGGATGGGGATAAAACACGGATGGGGGGATAAAACACGGATGGGGGGATAAAACACGGATGAGGGGATAAAACACGGATGGGGGGATCGATAAAACACGGATGAGGGGATAAAACACGGATTGGGGGATAAAACACGGATGAGGGGGTAAAACACGGTATGGGGATAAAATACGGATGAGGCACAGAATAGGGAGTTTCCTATTCTGTGGATGAGATAATAATTGCCCAACATTTTTTAGTATTTAAATGTACTGACAAATAAAACGTTGATACTCTCTTCTCAGTAAAACTGGAACCCGTAGACTAGCATAGAACTAAAGTTTCTAAAGGCTGATATACGTAGACTGCGCATTCAATAAGTGCGAACTTCTGCGCGCATTTGTTGGAAGAAGATAAGGTAATACTTTTTATTTAGTAAACTTTTGAGAATACCAGATAACCGATGGAGATTTGTTGCTTGTCAGAGGAGTTTCCATTTACGCGGATCTGATTATAATTAACTCGCAGTGCTTTGTTTCCACTGTTTATGCGGTAGATTCTTTTTATAATGCAACATGAATTTTGCTTGTATAAGGATAACACTTTTTAGTTAAAGTTATGTGAACATTTATTCTAAGAAAACATTTAACCCGGTAACATAAATTAAATGACAAACGCGTACTTTTTGTTGTTATCAAACTATAAATTCGCCTTGTAATCTGCCGGCGTGTTATGCCGTAGATTATTATGTTGTATATATAAGCGTGGGAATACCAGTGAGCTCCATATATATATATATGGAGTGAGAACTTACGTCCAAAAAGTGAAGCCAAAGATGGCGGAAATTGACGTCGGTCCAGTGCCAATGTTTTCGACCATTGTTTATCGACGTTTACAAGCCGGCACATTTCGACATTTTGTTTTTACGATTTAAACAATAACATCACATTTATGAACTATGAACAGTTAGCGATGCGATCTGTTAGAAAAAACTGGAATTAGCTGGATAAAATGATATGAAAACTGTTTATGACCTTCATGAGTTTGGACGTCAATTGCCGCCATCTTGGCTTCACTTGGCCTATTGGCCGAACATTAGAAGTTCTTACTCCAGATATATATGGAGCTCACTGGGGAATACAACCTCATGAGAGTGTGGCAAGTTTAATTTTAAGGTTAACGTTTGCAATACGTGAACATGTAATAATTATCAAATAAATGTCAAAACAAAATTAGTAATGAATTACTGGAAATTTCAACTTGTTGACATGGAAACGTTTTATCTTTATACAACTGAGGCTGCACTCAAATACTGTATTTTTCATACGTACGTACCATACACGGAAAACTTTAATTCCTTCTAATTTTTATTTAGCTATAAAATATACGTGAACAAATAGATACTAAATCATTCAAAGTACTAAATGCTACACAGTCATTCATGTGGCTGTTCGGCTGTTCCATAAATAACATTATAAATTAACTCGATTTAGACTTTCTTGTGTAGACATACGTTTGAAAAACGCAGCACTGGAGAGCACCCTTTATTTACTAAATAACAATATTAAAGTTCATGTATATTATATACTTTGACAAGGTTAATATGCAAATGCTAGCAATACTTATGTTAAAATCTTAGCTAAAAATTATGGATACATTCAATGCATTGTTTAAATTTATTAAATGCATTTTTGGTAAGCAGACAATAAATGCCGACCGCGTCAGTTTAAACCAAGGGCAACAAAACAACTGTCAGGTAGAACATGAGAAGCCTTTAATTTGCAACATTTGTCATGAGAATTGAGAAGCCTTTGCACTAACACTTCACATGAGAAGCCTTTGCAACACTCCCATGTTTTGGCATTTATTCAAAATCACCTTATTCTGGCTATGATTTGTATCAAATATATAAAATATCTTGTCGTAGACTGTATACAAAAAAACAATAAATAACAACGCGTACTTTTTGTGGTTATCAAACTATAAATTCGTCTTGAAATCTACATGAGAAGCCTTGTCATGTCGCTCCCATGTTTTGGCATTTATTCAAAATTACCTTATTTTAAGATTTGTATCAAAATTCATTACAAAATATCTTGTCATAGATATTAAACTATTATTAAAAGAAAACATTTAACCCGGTAACATAAATTAAAAAACGCGTACTTTTTGTGGTTATCAAACTATAAATTCGCCTTGTAATCTGCCGCGGCGTCTTGCACTGCGAGTTAATTATAATCAGATCCGCGTAAATGGAAACTCCTCTGACAAGCAACAAATCTCCATCGGTTATCTGGTATTCTCAAAAGTATATTAAATAAAAAGTATTACCTTATCTTCTTCCAACAAATGCGCGCAGAAGTTCGCACTTATTGAATGCGCAGTGACGTATATCAGCCTTTAGAAACTTTAGTTCTATGCTAGTCTACGGGTTCCAGTTTTACTGAGAAGAGAGTATCAACGTTTTATTTGTCAGTACATTTAAATACTAAAAAATGTTGGGCAATTATCTCATCCACAGAATAGGAAACTTCCTATTCTGTGTCTCGTCCGTATTTTATCCCCATATCCGTGTTTTACCCCCTCATCCGTGTTTTATCCCCCAATCCGTGTTTTATCCCCTCATCCGTGTTTTATCCCCTCATCCGTGTTTTATCCCCTGATCCGTGTTTTATCCCCTGATCCGTGTTTTATCCCCCCATCCGTGTTTTATCCCCTCATCCGTGTTTTATCCCCTCATCCGTGTTTTATCCCCCCATCCGTGTTTTATCTCCCCATCCGTGTTTTATCCCCTCATCCGTGTTTTATCCCCTCATCCGTGTTTTATCCCCATCCGTGTTTTATCCCCTCATCCGTGTTTTATCCCCTCATCCGTGTTTTATCCCCATATCCGTGTTTTATCCCCTCATCCGTGTTTTATCCCCCCATCCGTGTTTTATCCCCATATCCGTGTTTTATCCCCTCATCCGTATCCGTATCCGTGCCATCCGTATCCGTGTTTTATCCCAACCCGAAACAAATTGGAATTGTTGGAGAACGCATGTTTTATAAGAACAGAATCCATTTTATGAACGCTTATTACAAAGAGACGGAAAAGCCGTTTGGATACTTATTGGTGGATAACAAGCCTGACACACCAACCGATAAGCAAGTTCTTGGAGACCTATTTCGCGACTGCCATGTTTATCCCTTCATCACCCAAACTAAAGTGACTATACCCACACCGGTCTCTGGCGTCGAAACCAAGCCTGAAAACAATACCCTTTTATTTTCGCACCTTGTTATTTTCATTGTCATGTTATTTGCATCAGTGCATCAGTGCATGCATGAATAGTTCGGAAAACAGTGTCGGCATATTGTATAATACATACTATTATTGGGAACCAGTAACGGTAGCTTGTAAGCACTTGACTTGTTGTGTCTTGTCACAAAAATGACGTGTCCTAAAAAATTAACAGCAGTAGATACTATATTGTATAGTCCACACAAGCACTCGCTCAGCACCGTATCGTATGGCAAAGACTGTAAGTATACTGTATTTGTCTATAATGTAGAGGTAATACAGAAAGTATTCATCAGTTGGTGTTTTATGTATATGTATGTCACTGTGAGTCTTACTGGTGGCTTGGTCATTGTCATTGGATCATTGTACCCGTAGCTATGCCTATAGTCGTATAGAGTATAATATAGCGGTGAGACAGAGCAGCGTGCTATGTATGGACTGGTTCGGTCAACCAACTAAAAAATTGATCCGCGAAGGCGTCCGACCTTGTGTATAAGGTAACAGGAATTGTTATATCAATATACTTGTTGGTTGGCCGAATGTATCGCTTGTATGAAGTATATATCATTGTACACAATGTACTAAACATTGACTATTGGTTGAAAAGCAACCCAACATCTCTCGCATCCTCCACCTTTTCAGTATAACCATTTCCGAGGGATGTATTACTCCAAAAATCCTCGTAAATCCTTCAAAATTCACAAAAAAATCTTCCAAATCTTCGAAAAATTCCCATAGAATCCCTAAAATTGCAATAAAATCCCTAAACATCCCCAAATCTCTTCCAAAATCTGCAAAATCTCGATCAAAATCCAAAAAATCTCACGAAAATATTAATCCTTTAAAATTCGCTGAAATTCACAAAAGATCCAAAAATCCCTGGATTCAGCAGGGATTTTAACCCCCCAAAATCCTCGTACGCTTTTTGCAGAATAATACACCCCTCGATCATTTCGTGATGCCTAAATAAACAGTCATGCTGAACGCCTAAAATTACGATAGATCCTCTATTATGCCCCGGGGAACTTATTTATATTATACAAGTTTGAGGAGGCGTCTTTCAGGGGGGATGAGGCGGGGGCTTCAGTCTATTTCGTCGCCTTTAGTCTATTTCGGGGGGGGGGGGGGGTAATGGAGGCTCAAGTCTAGATAGGGTTAGTTGTAAGGCAAATCTGTCTTGTCTGTTTTTATTAACGTCTAACGAGAAAGGTATAAAAATAGAACGGCTGCAAGTGAGACTTAAAATTCCAGACTGCAGAGTTGGGCAGTTTTCGACGAGATCTCGGGTGCGGAAAGCTAAAATTTTGCTCAAAATCTAGGTGCGGGTGCGCAAAATTGTCTTCAGGTGCGCCTTAAGTGGCAGTCAAAGGAACAAAAGTGAGAAAAATACAATGGAAATAACAGTCTTTGAGGCAGATTAAAGTGTGAAAATTGCTATCAAGCACATATAGGTGCGCTAAAATTTTCTAAGTCAAAAATCTCGGGTGCGGCGTTGACCAACTCTGCAGTCCGGGAGACTTTCCTTGCATTGCTTTGGTTCAATTCATGTGCAATCATGTTTATCACCATACTATTCTTTGGCAAATTACTAAAATATTTTCATACATTCAAAACCAATGCAACTACAAATCAGCTTTTAAGTTTGTCATTTTTAGTTACCCCGAACGTGGAAAATGACTGTTTATGTCAAATGTTAGTCTGCAAGGCAGGCTCTCCGGCACGGATTAGTCAAATCACTCAAATGTTGGGTTCCAATATATAGTAAATTGTTCACTATACACCCTACTGTATGTTCACTGTACCTTATATTTCTATTAACTATGGCTGTACTAAGGACATGAACTCAAGTCTCAAACTCCCACCGATCTTCCAAAACAGCAAAAGTATACAGTGTAGACTTAAATTGATTTTGCTCGTGGTTGTATCAACCCCAAGGATTCCCCTTTTCACTTGACTAGTTTGTGGATAAAGTATGTTATAACATATTTGGTTATAAATATCTTATAAAACCCAAAAATGGTCAAAATCATTGATCTGCTGGAACATCTTGAACCAGTTCGATACTTCGATTACTGAGAAAATGCATTTGTCCCACTGATTTAGTCTCAGAATTTCGTTCCTGATAATCAGTCTGCATGCCAAAGGGAACTCGGTTCCATTTTAATGCCGTGGAGTGGGGCTGCAGGCAGTCTCGGTTCCCATGTGATACACTGCCTTTATATATTTATCGATTTTTACTAAAAAAAAATTAGTTTGTGTAAATTATGAATTCCTGTAAGTGTTGGCTTACTGCGCATTTTATATAACATGAGATTGGTTGTTAATCTTGTTATTGTAACATAGATATTGAAATCTTAATAACGTGTTTTAAAAGCCTTCAAGGCATGGTTTATATAGTTCCGTTCAAGGTTCCGCTATAGAGCTAATTCCCTGAGTGTTTTAATATCTTTATTTCTTTAGGGTGTTTATAAATCCGGCTTTCATTCTCGTATTTCTGTAAAATTTCTCATTTTGACATGTTTTGCCTTTGATATATAGGATAATATAAGATAAATCCCGGCTTTTCGAATTTCGAGGCTAATCCAGTAAATCAGCTTCATCAGCTAGGCAAGCCGGTGTCAGTGGTTTGAGTTCGTGCCAAACGTTTTCAGCCAATAGCATTCTAGCATTTATCACGTGCCGTGTTTTGTGTATATTTATATTGGCGAATGTACCAGGCCAAGCGTGTAGGCGGTGTAGCAGTGTTTTGTAGTGATATTTTATGATACATAATAGAAAATCCCAATGTATTTTTCATATCATTGTTTAATATATATTGTGGTATGTTATTCCAGCATTCAGTGTTGAATAATTACGGATATTAGTGGTTTGGTAATGACTTATTACTTTGTGGACTGGTCTAGCTGAGTCAGACTGTTGTGCTTCTACAAACTATAATAGACGTCCAACCAAGATGATAATATTCAACCAGCTTCATTTATTAATCGTGGGAATCCTCGTCGTTTATCTCTTCGTGCTTGTAAACTCATCTGGTAAGTGTAATTTTGAATTTCTTGTGGCTTTTAAGAGTCTTTAGAGCACTCGAAATGATAAATCGACGGCTCGCGACAATGTCAAACGTCGGCTTGATTGAATTTTTGTTGATAAACAATATTGTGCGAAAGTTTCAAACTATACTTAAGTATTAAAATAACGGAAACAAGTAGTTTGAAAACAATTTTGTTGTGCTTAGAAGTACCCAGACTTGTTGAGACAAACCACAAATTATGATGGACTAATTTCGTGTGATTATTGTCTTCGGTCGCCGACTCGCCGAGGCCAAGTACGTTCTTTGAAAATTCATTGTTTTGATACTTGGCTTTGCCAATTTTAAATCGCATGGTGACAGTCCGTCAGCCGAATTATTAAACTACTTTATTCATATTTCCCTCTCGTTTGAACAATTTTAAACCAGAAGAACCGCTTGTAATTCCGCTTGTTTAGATTACTGCGAAAATGGTCCCTAATTAAATCCTTGTTCGCTGTTCACGCCATTTTAATAGGGAGAAATTTTGGATTTTATGTATAATTTACCGCGCGGCAACAAAAGCTAAAAGTATGAATGCTAATTCTATGTGCATATATTCTAACCTAAGGAGATATAAAACTCTTTCCATCAAATACAGGTACATAGATTTTTGCGATAACCTGACTGTCAAGCGTTTATATTTATAAAGGTCGTGTTTATGAAATATGAATGTATTAGAGATCATATTTATAGAGAGAATATGAGAGATCATATTACATTATAGATTTTGTACTGATATTGCCTTATGCTTTATATACATGAACGCTACCCATTGCCCTCTATTTTTTCTGGTTTTTGACTGACATATGAAGTAAGAATTCCCACGAATCATGTTGTGCAATGCACCTTGCTACAATTTAATAAAAGTGACTATCTTTGTTTTTACTGCTTGGGGCAAGCCAGAAAATCGCCCGCGTATTAGATAGACGATCGCGTTCTAGCGCGGTTTTTCCACCTGCAGATAGTTCATTGTATATAGCGTTGGAAATTTGCATGCAAGTAGCCGCCAAAATGATAAACACAAACAAGGTTTTGGTTTGGGAAAAGCTATTAAAGAGTCATTAAACAGTGATTTTTGTTCTATGTTGAACTATTGTTCATATGTCTTGTGCTTCCATTTGCTAACTCATGTTGTGTAGTCTTGTATGTTTAATTTGGGTTGCTACGAAAGCAGGTTGTTTGTAGTAGCTCTTTACCCCGCAGTTTTGATCAGCTTTTAGAATAATTTATAAGCAAGTTTACTAAAGCAGTATATGAGCGCAGGCCTTACTGTATATTAGGTTATTGTGACTGTCATGGCAATGTCTGTTAAGTTCATGCCTGTTAATTTTTAAACCCATGAACTACATGAAAATTGCCACACAACCTAATTCCCACATGAAAATTGTCACACAACCACTCGTTGCAAAAACCAACTCGCAAGCTCTCTGCAAGTACTTTCATCCAACCACAATGCTCGACAGTTTATTTTAATTACATGCGAGAACTCACACAAGTTTGCGAGTTGATTTTGCGATGAGTGGAAAAGAGCCTTAACACTTCCAATAAATCGTAAGAGTTGGCGAATTGCAGCACAGAAGTTGCATTGCAAAAGACACAATTGCCAAAATCACACCAATCACAAACTGCCTATATATGTTCCATTCTTACTAGCTGATTCAAATCTGAACATTCTGATTTTTCAGAAAATTTTTCAATTTACATTCTCTTTCATATACGTTGCCTTTTACTAGTAGTAAAGCAATATCAATAAACAAAATACAGTAGTGTAGGGGGCTCTGCCCCCCCCCCAATGATCTCCAGAACTGTTCTAGTGAAAAGTTGAAATCCGGGCAGAAAGTGGGGGAGGGTGCATTGTCTGGAATAACAATAAAAAATGGCTTTTTCCTATAATTTTTCCTCAGAACTCGTCACAGAATGCGTCAAATGCTGTTCTAGAGACCCTAAAAATTCAAAATTTTGGGGCCCCCTAGTATTCTTGCGCCATTGGTGGTCGTGTTCTGAGTCTATGTTTGTTTTGCCCCCTCCCCAAAGTCAACACTCTGGCTACGCCACTGTGCCTAAGGTTGAAATGTCTGACTCCTACACCTTCTTGAGTTGATTCCAACACTAATTTACTGATATGAGGTTGGTGATAAAGATTTGTCCCTGTGGAGGCCAAATCGGTTGACCAGTTTAGCAGCAATGACCACAGGTGTAAGAGGTGACATGAACACTGAGTGTGCCACCTGTGCTCCTCTCATGAAATACAGATTTTTTAAGGACACTTTCAGGGCCATCTGCATTTTTGAATTGAGTTTTGAAACTTATCATCTCAGCAGAAGTTTTAGACTGAGTGTAGTACACACAAAGTCCTGCACCGTTACCAGGCTCCTCAACTCGATCTTCTGTGGAAGAACAGATAAAGAAAAAATCCTTAAAAACCTCTGGCATAATAAGAGAACAAGAACCACTAATTTAGCAAACCAACTTCTTAAGGTTAACACATTATGGAATATTCCTTCCAAGAATGAAATGAGAACAGTTGTACAATGCATAAAAAGGGAGAAAATTTTTAACAACAAATTGTAATATGATCTAGTAGTGCAATACCTATTTTAAGAGTTCAATATTATTTAGGTATCCGGCTGGGATTCCTTTGATGTTACTGCATCTTTTCGTCACCAAACCCTTAATTGTTTGGTGTTGACCCTTCAGCCAAGGTGACCCTAAAAACTTTGGCTATGATTAAGTCTAATCATAGGAAAAGTTCTTGGTAGATAAAGCCAGGGTTACATTATGGCCACTCAAAAACAATCTGGACTATCTCAGGTTTACTCTTTCCGGACTAATGCGTTATTATTGGAGATAAAGATAGACAATTACACATAAAAATTTAAGACACCATAATGCTAGTTTGAGTTAACTAGCAAGTACAGGTACGTACAAGGGCATGGAATAGACGGTATTAACCCGTTTGTCTCCAGAATCGTCACTGTACGCCTATTATGCATGGTACCCTCTTTAATACCAAGACTTGCATGTACTGTTTACAATACCTGATTAACCAAAGTGTGCACATTTAATTAACATGGGTGACTGAGGAGTGTAGAAAACAGTGAGATTTTTTTACAAAAGAAAGAAAGTTACGCAACAAAATACTGAATATTTCTTGCTCTTAATTTAAGACTGCTGTATTGTTTCTACAAGTCTTTTTGGCTTGGATAATTTGCATTATTTGTGGCTTTGCGTAATTGAGTATTAAATATTCAGGTGGCACGTTTTGCCCACAGACCAAAAAAGACATTTAATGTAAATAAAGCACTTAAACACTTGCAGCAGGAAATTAGGTGGAGATTAAACATCCCACTGTAAGAGGATAATAACACTATGAGTATGACAGTCTGTGATGCACTAAATATTCTGGTATTTCGGAATGGCACTTAAATACACAGTACTAATAGTTATTAAGTCATTTGGCAGCTTCTTGGAACCGTGTTCTTTATTGGATCCCTTTTATTGGATCAAAACAAAAGCTTTGAGATTGCATCTTCTTCTACATTTGGCATCAGTTTGCTGGAAGATTTGGCCACAAAAAGAACTACATAAAAATATGTGGATCCTTACCCTTTGACCTATTTTTACGTCAGTTCTTTTGTCTATTTCTTCGCTGGGGCCGTTTTTCCATGTCTCGACTTCGTGGTATTTGGGGGTCATCCATAATTATCAACATTTTCACAAGCGTACACAGAGTACTCTTGACCCCTTAGTAGAAATAATCAGTTTGCATCGATGAAGCTTACGCGGATCAAAACTCGAAGAAAAACGGATGTGTTTTTCGTTGAAGCAAAACAATCATTAATTCTCACCATGCAAAACCATTCTGCGGCCTACATTCTGCAGCCTACATTCTGCAGCCTACATTCTGCAGCCTACATTCTGCAGCCTACATTCTGCAGCCTACATTCTGCAGCCTACATTCTGCAGCCTACATTCTGCAGCCTACATTCTGCAGCCTACATTCTGCAGCCTACATTCTGCAGCCTACATTCTGCAGCCTACAGTGCAGGAACCTTGTAAGAAAAGTTTCCTTTGCAAATTAAGCAACAATAATTATACTTTCAGTTCTACATGACAAAAAATGCATTCATTAATTTAAAACTCCTCTCATTAATTCATCAATTATTTTCTAATCTTTCATTTTCCCGCAAAACAAAACTACCACGTCGAAATAGTTTTTTGTCTATTTTATACTGCATTTATTTATCCATATTTTGCTTTCTTTACATCTTAAAGACACAAAGCTACTAAATTTGACAAAGAAATGTCAAAATGAGAATAATATCGCGCAATATTGTAAATTGTTTACGATACGATCAATTTCCTATAATATTTATCGTTAGTTAACAATGATTACTCGATTACGAATGAATAGACATTTCTTATATGTAGAACTATATGTGAATGCTTACCCTTTGACCCCATCTTTACGTCAGTTCTATTGAGTATTGTCAATACACTATTGCATGTGTTATATTTATAGAAACGTTTCTTTCTAGAAAAATCTTAGCTGTGGCCGTTTAGTTTAGTTTTAGTTTAGTTTAGTTTAGTTTAGTTTACCGACGTGAATTCATTCTTTATTTCCAAACATCTCTTGATTAATTTAATAAATTGTTTTCATTTCCTCAGCAGTTTTCATTTCCTTTCATTCGTACAGTGCTATGCATCCATGCATGTTTTGCATTTAACATTATAGCGAGAAAATTTGTAGCCAAAAAGTAAAAATCAATGGCGACGAATTTTACCGTTGACCGTTTCACGTTGCTGTGTGGAAAATAAGGGAAATTCATTCTACTAAAGGGAAAGAGAAGGGAGGGTTGGCCGTGTACAGTATGACGGGGGTCGTCACCAACCTATATGAACAGGTTTGGTGATTGGTTGATTGTAACTATTAAACACAATAAAACTAAAGAATACAATTTCTAAAGAACGAGTGACAAATTTGTTTGCCTGTTAGTAGCCCTGGGGAGAAGTGAAATGACGAGGAGACCCAAAAGGAAGAGTGTCCAACATGCAAAACGTAACCTGATGGATGCATGTGTCATCTAGTTCTATAAACTATAACCAGGCATAATTATTTGAATGGGGCATGTGTATAGTGTATGTGTATACAGATACAAAAATAATAAACGTTTGCGTTTGCATTTCTTAACAGATCTGAGTGTAAGAATTTCGCCCAAGAAATTCACCCAATATCGGAGTCAACATGTAGTATTTCATTGTTATGTAACTGGAAATCCTGTGCCAATAGTCTCATGGTATCTCAAGGGCAAGGACATTACCCATGATTCTAGAGCTAAGATTGATAAAATCCCTGGAGGGTATATCATGAGATTTGGTCCAATCCATCCATTGTTTGATAATGGTACGCTGGAATGTCGAGCAAAAAATGGTGTGGATCCTCCAGTAGCTGACAAAGCAGAACTTCGTGTGCTATGGGACACATTTCGTAAGTTTGTATGTAAAATATTTACCTAGCCTGTCGTGTATCAGAGATGTAGCTGCAGGAGGTAATATCTGGAGACATGCAGTTCATTATTTATACCTTGGGTTTGTACCGAAGAGAAACTGAAATGACATTTTAATCTACCCAACCATTGAGTATATTCATGCACCTACAGTATCCAATACATATCTAACTAATCTGCAATTCACTAATATACAACAATAGCAACATAAAAAGTAATTCAGTATTCTCGTGTGCTAATCATCCTTACTTGCAGCTGAGAGCTGAGCTGAATTACGAAGGACATCATGACTCATGTGAGCACAGAGCGCAGCGCAGCTACGCCACTAACCCATCCTAACCCATCCTAACCCACCCTAACCCATCCTAACCCACCCTAACCCATCCTAACCCATCCTAACCCACCCTAACCAACAAAAGGCACTTGCTCTGACGACTACGGCCTGAAGCCCCATGATGATCTACGATCAGAGAGTGACTAACACAGATAATATAGAAAATGTTTCGCCTGATGTTTTAAACAGACTTCTATTTATTTCCTTTTAGGGCTACTAGACCCAAACCTGCCTCCTGGAATCCCTAAACCTTTGGCACGTTATAATCCAAATCTTTATGTTTACGTTGGCACAAATCTTACCTTGGTTGTGAATGTCAGTGGAAATCCCTTGCCTAAGATCACGTGGTTCAAAGATCAAAGGTTACTTGATTTGAGTAATCCTAGATTCACCCTGTTGAAGAATAATAGTTTGAGAATAACCAATGCCCAGGTCGCAGACACGGGCAGATATGACTACATGGCTGAAAATGACAAAGGACAAATATTCCCGAGACCTTGGAGTGTCGTACCGGATTGTAAGTACAGTAATATTTCCAACATTACAATATATTATATATTCATCACAACACGGTCACGAATGTTGTAAAGAACGTGTGAAATGAACCGATTCATATGCAAACTAGTCACTCGTGGTCGTAACAGAAGAGTTACAACCATCAGTGTTTGGAACTAATTACTAACTACTTTCAAGAAAGGTATATAAAAACATCCAGTACATGCATTAGATAATACTGCGATTTCCATTTGGGTTTGGAGCAATGTTTTGTAAAAGATATTCGGAGAAATATTGAGAGCTTGCCCCACGTTTTACAACGCCAACGCCACCTTTCCTTATTCCTGAACGCGGGTCATGCTCTCCGTATACTCAATGATGCTCATCGAATACTGTACCTTTCTACATAACGTCGCTTTTAAGTCCGAGTTTGCATAAAAAATTGTAGCGAAGATTGCCTCGTGTAATCTAAAGTTTATCGTAATATTCTAACGTTTTACAAATAGTTTTATATTAACATGCAGTAAAACATGCAGTCAAACATACAATCAGTCTGCAGTCTGCATGACCGGTCACAAGCATTAGACTTAGACTTAGAAAAAACAATAAGTTCCTTGACAACACTTAGTCTGTCTTACACAGGGACATGCATCTTCACAATAAATGGATCTGACAAGCTACCTTGCAGCATATAACGACGATTCGTGCAAACGTTAAGACTTTCGAATAAAACTATAAACGTTCCTACCCGTAACCCAACTGGAAAACGCAGTATGTACATGAACTGTGGGTGCTAGGGTGCAACGCGTCCAACGGTTACATTTTCTTCGCGCTGAAGTGAAATTAGCTTCAATAGTAATTATTCAATCCAATTTTCTTTGGATTTGAGTGTTCAGTTTTCACTGTAAATCTATAATTTCTTAGTTATCGAACCTTATTGGTAGCACTCAAGACTACATGTATTATCGATTTATCGTATTCTTCTAGATATTAAAACGAAACCTGGATTCCGACCACGGCTAAAAAATCGAGTTGTTGACCCAGAAACAGATGTTGTGTTAAACTGCTCAGCTACAGGTCATCCAAAACCATATGTCCATTGGGAAGACAGTAAACATCGCAGAATAGAAGAAGATGGATTTCTTCTTATCAAAAACGTCCGAAAATCTGAAACATACAGATGCTATGCAACAAATGAATTGGGTAACGCGACGATGTCAGTGAATGTGACTCTTAGTGGATTACCATTTGCGCCAAAAAATGTCGTGGCTAAGTCTAAAACAGGTTACTCTCTTACTGTATCATGGCAAGATGGTGAATCCGGGACGAAAATTGATTATCATAGCATTAAGTACCATAAGAAAGGTGATTTGTATTGGGACATTGTACCTGAAATACAAGGAAATTTGAGAGAGTATATTCTAGATGATCTTGATACGTATGCTGATTATGAAGTACAAGTGTTTGCCCGCAACAAAGTTGGAAGAAGCAAAGGAAGTAAAATTGTTATTATGAAGACTGAAGAAACTGGTGAGTTTATGAATATATCTTTGGTGGGTTTCAGTAAGCGAGACGGGCCAGCAGATGGTGCTCAACTACAGAAGTGTTCACACTTATAGGAACAACGAAGTTAAATCTCCCTCTATACATATATTTGCCAAAATTATTTTCACGTTCTGACAACAGTTGTTACTGTTGGTTGACAGATATCTGCTGCACGACAGTGCTGAGTGAAACCCACTTATTACGAAAGAATATCACCAAACTGTGGTAATGCATGCGCCACTACGCCAACAAATTACTGTAATGTCTAATAATTATTGACTTTGCGTTATCGTGTGATCATCTTGAGAACATACCACCAGTCATGTGTGCAATCAATCAACTCTGAAGGCAGGTTAAGGGTTGTGATAATATTCTCAGGCTATGATTATTCGCATTTGCCCACAGTACCCTAGATCTCGGCTCGTAAATTCCCCAAGTCTACGATTTACGTCGTGGGGAAAAAACTGGAATACTTCATGCAAGTACAATATAGTTTGCGCAGCAAGTTAACTTCTGCAAAATTGTACAAACTGTAAATACTGAAGAGTTTCACAAATTTTAAATTGTTCTTAAGGAACAATTTAAGTGAAGAGACTTAAAAATCCACAAGTATTATTACGAACGTGCGTGCGGTGCCAGTGTGGGTAGAGTGTAACAAATATTCGGCGGTTGACTGTTGTGTAAAACTACCTGAAAATACAATAAGAACTTCGACGTTTCGAGCGAGTGGAAACATGCGCTTTTATAGTGAATACAAAAGCGATCACGTGGTAAAAAATAAACCAATCAGATGGATTTAATCAAAACAAACTATAAACAAAATATGGAAATCACATCACAAAATATATTGGCATATAAAGAGAAGCGAACAAAGCAAGAAATACGCGCGATTTCATGCCGAGAGAAAACTGGTAACTAGCAACATCATGATTGGCTAAAACAAATAATTTGTTTTTAATGTTACATCAGAAACTTAATTTTTTTTTTTAAAGTTTGTACTCGGGAGTCGACGGGACATAAATACAGACAAATAAAGTATCCAAAAGGAGATAAATGAAGGAGATAAAAAAGGAGATTTGTTAAAGTCAACAGGAGGAAAAAAACAGTAAAAAGACCGAAAAAGGATAAGATTTTCGAGTTTTAAAGCGTTTTAAACGGGCCAGTGTCTATTTTCCATACTTGCTTTTGCCATATTGCACTTTGCATGGTGGATTTGAAAAGGCGTAGGTCATCCTTTGCGGTCAATACAACATTGATTAATCTTAAAAAGTATTTTAGTATAAATTCAAATACGTCATAGTCTAAGAAACAACATATTAAATCTCAAAAACTTCATTTCAAAAACAAGTGCGAAGTATACTCTCAGTCAATCAATCAATTAAATAATTTCGGTTGGTAGAAAAAACTAGGTCAAAATGTGTAAGAATCGCCCGGAAATTCAATAGCCGAGTTTACTCGCCCCAGGTCTCATTTCTAACAACCGCGCGAAATCCAACGCATGCTCAAACAAAATTCCCACCTGTTGGTTCTATGTCCGGAGTTATCGTCCAGTTGGAAATAATGCATTTTGTTTTCGTGACGATATATTAGAACACGCACTTGCTGAAAGTGAGAACATTGTACTTGACAAAGACGATTGCATTACACGCAAGATCTTATGTCAAGCAATTAGTGAACTATTTATGTCTAGCAAGGATATTATTGTCAAGGCTGCAATGCAAAGAAATCAAGCAAAGTAGACCCTTCGTTTGATAAGCCGATACGTGCATGGGGTTACATTCACTTGGAGAGAATACAAACGAGAACAGTTGAGACAAATGAATGCTTGACTGTTGACGAGGAATGGCAGCGTTTAACAACAACAATTTCGTCTGTTGCGGCTGAGTACAACTGGAATGTGACAATTAACGTTGATGGGTTTTCCCTTAGTTGCATCAAGCACGAGAACGTAAGTTTCTGATCGATGGTCAGAGACAGTAAAAGACAAAGTGTTAGATGTAATAGCTACATTTTTGCGGATCAAGCATTCATGGCCGTTCTTTCAATCCCCTTTTAACTTATCTGAAAACCATTCATTGCCTTTTGAAGTTTGGATGAATTTGGCTGAATTTTGCCGTTCCTTCGCGGATTTTAAAGCGAATTTAAGCTCTTTTATTATATAATTTTTGTTTTGAGTGTTATATGTTATCACTCTTGCTGGGGATATCGATTAAATTGGAAAGAAAAGCATTTAAAGGCGAAAATTCGAGGAAAGTTTAGGGCGACGTATGCCAGTCTGGGATATTTTGGGCCCAATGTTTCCGTCCTATTTCTACTAGTAACCCGTAGAGCGGGCGCGCAGGCGCGGGCGACTAATATAACCTGGGCGGGTCCTGTGGTTTTACCTGAATATTTTGTCCGTTAACCTGCAACCTTTTTCCAAGGCAGATGATTAATTTTGTTTTTCATTTCCTTCTCACTTTTAAAATGCAATTTGTACATTGATTTAACTCCAAGGTGCTGATTCATCTGTTTAATAACAACTATCATTAAATATTTTGTAAACAAGAAAATCAAACAATGTTTGTTTCAGGGTTGGATATAAGAAGATTTTTTCAAAAATAAAATCTTATTTCTTATATTAATATAAGAAGATTTTTTTCTATATAAGATTTTCAAAAAATTAGCTAAATTTAAGGACGTACGTCTTAAAATGACGTCATCCAACGTTCGGAATGACGTCGTCAATTTGACTTGTATTTTTGTGACATCATTTTGCATGTTATGTAAAGTTTATACAATAAACCAAGTAAACAATATACAATATTTATCTTCTTTAAACTATTTAACAATGTACTCTCTATAGAAGAGTAGTTCTATTCCAAATAATTGACGGGTAACATTGACCTCAAATCTTAATTATGTAAAACAGGAACATTATGAAAAAAGTTAATTCAAACGCTTAAAATTTACAGTGGAATAATTAACGAGAATAATATAAGAAGATATAAGAAGATTTTTGCCCGAAATATAAATCTTCTCATATTAATATAAGAAGAAATAATATAAGAATATTTGCCAACCCTGGTTTGTTTACGCATCAATCAACCATTGAAATCTATATTGATGTTTTATCTTTATGTGCGGTACATTAGGGCCATTTATACGGGAGAAAATAAGTCGCGACTTACATAAGATAAACAAAGAAGCGTAACAAATGTTTACCTGAATATTTTGTCCGTTAAGAAATATGTTTTCATTTCCGTTTGTTTATTTTAAGAAATATGTTTTCATTTCCTTTTCACCTTTTAAAATGTAATTTGTACATTGATTTTTCTGCAAGGTGCTGATTCATCTGTTTAATAACAACTATAATTAAATATTTTGTAAACAAGAAAATCAAACAATGTTTGTTTACGCATCAATCAACCATTGAAATCTATATTGATGTTTATCTTCATGTGCGGTATTTTCTCCCGTATAAATGGCCCTAATGTAAGTCGCGATTTACATAAGACGCGTCTTATATAAGACGCGTCTTATATAAGACGCGTCTTATATAAGACGCGTCTTATATAAGACGCGTCTTATATAAGACGCGTCTTGTCTTATATAAGACGCGTCTTGTCTTATATAAGACGCGTCTTGTCTTATATAAGACGCGTCTTGTCTTATATAAGACGCGTCTTGTCTTATATAAGACGCGTCTTGTCTTATATAAGACGCGTCTTGTCTTATATAAGACGCGTCTTGTCTTATATAAGACGCGTCTTATATAAGACGCGAACACACTAGTATAAATGGTGAAATTCTAATAAGTCGCGACTTATTGTTTATTTATTTATTTATTTATTAAGCTTTGCCAAATATACGTATATAGTATTAAGCTTTGCCAAAACATACATAGTGAATTACATCTTATATTACATCATGATTTAGACAAACAATACACACCAAACTCAAATGGCAGGGTATACGCTACAGCTTTCGCCAATTACAGCGGCCCTTTAGTCTTTACATTTACAACACAAACATACAATATTCAATTAAAAACAACATGACTTGGACGAAGACAAGGTACGAGACTTATTACATTATTATTGTGGAACAGCCTGAACCCCTGTTCTTACTTAAGTCGCGACTTACTAGAATTTGACAATTTATACGAGTGTGTTCGCGTCTTATGTAAGTCGCGAATGGCCCTATTGTCAGTTCGGATGCTGCACTTGTAGGAGTAACTCATTTCAAGAAATAAACCTTGAAATGGAAACTGCATCAAAAGGAAGTAGAAGAAAATAGTTGAAGATGGAATAATAAAGCAATGCTTTTTACGATTGTAATAAAGTCAGAAGACAAAAGAAATACGAAAGTTTTTATGATAATATTTATTTCTGTATTAATGTGAACTGTAAGAACAATTTTCATATGAAAATACTTGACTATTGTATAACAATATTATAGAAGTTCATTAGAGATAAATAACGATTGTTCATAAATATTTTTCATGCCCCAATCTTCGTGGAAATGAATCATTCTTTCATTCTTTGTCGTTTGTTTTCTTGCTGCGACTGTTTATGCAACTCAATGCAATAGTTATTTCGATTACAATATCATTACTTCTTCCACGATTTCTCTGTAGTTCTGTTTGACAATGGCTTTACATGTCATTCTTGTTTTTAACGTCAGTTCACTTGTTGTGCTCGTGCAACTACTTCCAGTGACACAAGGACATTGATCACCCATGATCTGTCGAAATACGTTACATTTACGTCCTTCAGGAATGAAACGTTTACATCTGTTTCTTGACGTACAACATTCTCCAACACCACAATCAGAACTTGATTCACAACGTTTGTGTACTTTGCCTTCAACGACAGCGACAGTTATGACAATAATGAAAAATAGAATTGTTTTTTCTGTAGACATATTCATTTTGTTCAGACCACTTCAAATGTACTTCAATACTATACTTCACTTGTTAAGTGTTGATGTGAATGATGTCTATTGTCAAGAGTCTCTCGTCTTTTATACTTCAAGTGAATATCAAAACAAAACAACTTTATTGCCTCAGGCAATGAACACACATTGCTTTGCAATGTGAGTACGCTTTCCATTCACGTGAATAAAGATTTTGATTTATTTTGCGATAAACAATAAACAAATGTAATATTATACAAATAAATCTCAAAAACTTCATTTCAAAAACAAGTGCGAAGTATAAAAATACTGATCAAAAACAGTTGAAGTTTTATGAAAACTACCTAAATAGGTAGTCTCAGCACGGGTAAAAGTGGCACGAGTAACAAAGAAGCGTAACAAGTGTTTTACCACAGGAACCCCAGGTTATATTGGCCGCCCGCGCCTGCGCGCCCGCTCCACGGGATAATTGGTGGAAATAGAACAAAACGCCGGAACGATGGAGAAAAAAAAATAACCGTAACGTCGATGCTAGCTGTGCTGTGGTTAGATCGTTAATGCCGCGATTACGGAAACATCCCACTTGCTACACCCCTCGGTCACGTGATACACTGACGCAAAGACACAGGTTTCCTAGCTGTTAACCTTGGTTATTGCATAACCTCATATAGAACTAAATAGAAGGACGGAAACATTGTGCCCAAACACCAGACTTGCATACGTCGACCTAAACTTTCCTCGATTTTTCGCCTTTAAATGCTTTTCTTTCCAATTTAATCGATATCCCCAGCAAGAGTGATAACATATAACACTTCGATATTTACAATTTCATATCTGACATATCGATTGTATTTTAAATATAACTTTAAACGGTTATTTTTCAAAGTCCCTCGTCTTTAGAATCGTCTTTATAACGAAGGAATTTTCAAGGAAGTGTTTGCGAATGAGTAAGGAATTTCGGAAGCGCTCACGCAGGTCGACTTGGAGCAAGTCTAGGTTCTCCGGAGTTATCGTCCAGTTGGAAATAATGCATTTTGTTTTCGTGACGATATATTAGAACACGCACTTGCTGAAAGTGAGAACATTGTACTTGACAAAGACGATTGCATTACACGCAAGATCTTATGTCAAGCAATTAGTGAACTATTTATGTCTAGCAAGGATATTATTGTCAAGGCTGCAATGCAAAGAAATCAAGCAAAGTAGACCGTCATGGCCGTTCTTCCAATCCCCTTTTAACTTATCTGAAAACCATTCATTGCCTTTTGAAGTTTGGATGAATTTGGCTGAATTTTGCCGTTCCTTCGCGGATTTTAAAGCGAATTTAAGTTATTTTATTATATAATTGTTGGTTTGAGTGTTATATGTTATAACTCTTGCTGGGGATATCGATTAAATTGGAAAGAAAAGCATTTAAAGGCGAAAAATCGAGGAAAGTTTAGGGCGACGTATGCCAGTCTGGGATATTTTGGGCCCAATGTTTCCGTCCAATTTCTACTAGTAACCCGTAGAGAGGGCGCGCAGGCGCGGGCGACTAATATAACCTGGGGTCCTGTGGTTTTACCTGAATATTTTGTCCGTTAACCTGCAACCTTTTTCCAAGGCAGATGATTAATTTTGTTTTAAGAAATATGTTTTCATTTCCTTCTCACCTTTTAAAATGCAATTTGTACATTGATTTAACTCCAAGGTGCTGATTCATCTGTTTAATAACAACTATCATTAAATATTTTGTAAAAAAGAAAATCAAACAATGTTTGTTTCAGGGTTGGATATATTTCTTATATTAATATAAGAAGATTTTTTTCTATATAAGATTTTCAAAAAATTAGCTAAATTTAAGGACGTACGTCATAAAATGACGTCATCCAACGTTCGGAATGACGTCGCCAATTTGACTTGTATTTTTTGTGACATCATTTTGCATGTTATGTAAAGTTTATACAATAAACCAAGTAAACAATATACAATATTTATCTTCTTTAAACTATTTAGCAATGTACTTTATATAGAAGAGTAGTTCTATTTCAAATAATTGACGGTTAACATTTACCTCAAATCTTAATTATTGTAAAACAGGAACATTATGAAGAAAGTTAATTCAAACGCTTAAAATTTACAGTGGAATAATTAACGAGAATAATATAAGAAGATTTTTGCCCGAAATATAAATCTCATATTAATATAAGAAGAAATAATATAAGAATATTTGCCAACCCTGGTTTGTTTACGCATCAATCAACCATTGAAATCTATATTGATGTTTTATCTTCATGTGCGGTACATTAGGGCCATTTATACGGGAGAAAATAAGTCGCGACTTACATAAGATAAACAAAGAAGCGTAACAAATGTTTTACCTGAATATTTTGTCCGTTAACCTGCAACCTTTTTCCAAGGCAGATGATTAATTTTATTTTAAGAAATACGTTTTCATTTCCGTTTGTTTATTTTAAGAAATATGTTTTCATTTCCGTTTGTTTATTTTAAGAAATATGTTTTCATTTCCTTTTCACCTTTTAAAATGCAATTTGTACATTGATTTAACTCCAAGGTGCTGATTCATCTGTTTAATAACAACTATAATTAAATATTTTGTAAACAAGAAAATCAAACAATGTTTGTTTATGCATCAATCAACCATTGAAATCTATATTGATGTTTATCTTCATGTGCGGTATTTTCTCCCGTATAAATGGCCCTAATGTAAGTCGCGATTTACATAAGACGCGTCTTATATATAAGACGCGAACACACTAGTATAAATGGTGAAATTCTAATAAGTCGCGACTTATTGTGGAACAGCCTGAACCCCTGTTCTTATTTAAGTCGCGACTTACTAGAATTTGACAATTTATTCGAGTGTGTTCGCGTCTTATGTAAGTCGCGAATGGCCCTATTGTCAGTTCGGATGCTGCACTTGTATAGGAGTAACTCATTTCAAGAAATAAACCTTGAAATGGAAACTGCATCAAAAGGAAGTAGAAGAAAATAGCTGAAGATTGAATAATAAAGCAATGCTTTTTACGATTGTAATAAAGTCAGAAGACAAAATAAATACATTGCTTTGCAATGTGTGTACGCTTTCCATTCACGTGAATAAAGATTTTGATTTATTTTGCGATAAACAATAAACAAATGTAATATTATACAAATAAATCTCAAAAACTTCATTTCAAAAACAAGTGCGAAGTATAAAAATACTGATCAAAAACAGTTGAAGTTTTATGATAGGTAGTCTCAGCACGGGTAAAAGTGGCACGAGTAAGAAAGAAGCGTAACAAGTGTTTTACCACAGGAACCCCAGGTTATATTGGCCGCCCGCGCCTGCACGCCCGCTCCACGGGATAATTGGTGGAAATAGAACAAAACGTCGGAACGATGGAGAAAAAAAAATTAACCGTAACGTCGATGCTGGCGCAAACATGCCACTTGCTACACCCCTCGGTCACGTGATACACTGACGCAAAGACACATGTTCCCTAGCTGTTAACCTTGGTTATTGCATAACCTCATATAGAACTAAATAGAAGGACGGAAACATTGTGCCCAAAATATGCCAGACTGGCATACGTCGTCCTAAACTTTCCTCGATTTTTCGCCTTTAAATGCTTTTCTTTCCAATTTAATCGATATCCCCAGCAAGAGTGATAACATATAACACTTCGATATTTACAATTTCATATCTGACATATCGATTGTGTTTTAAATATAACTTTAAACGGTTATTTTTCAAAGTCCCTCGTCTTTAGAATCGTCTTTATAACGAAGGAATTTTCAAGGAAGTGTTTGCGAATGAGTAAGGATTTCGGAAGCGCTCACGCAGGTCGACTTGGAGCAAGTCTAGGTTCTCCGGAGTTATCGTCCAGTTGGAAATAATGCATTTTGTTTTCGCGACGATATATTAGAACACGCACTTGCTGAAAGTGAGAACATTGTACTTGACAAAGACGATTGCATTACACGCAAGATCTTATGTCAAGCAATCAGTGAACTATTTATGTCTAGCAAGGATATTATTGTCAAGGCAAAGAAATCAAGCAAAGTAGACCCTTCGTTTGATAAGCCGATACGTGCATGGGGTTACGTTCACTTGGAGAGAATACAAACGAGAACAGTTGAGACAAATGAATGCTTGACTGTTGACGAGGAATGGCAGCGTTTAACAACAACAATTTCGTGTGTTGCGGCTGAGTACAACTGGAATGTGACAATTAACGTTGATGGGTTTTCCCTTAGTTGCATCAAGCACGAGAACGTAAGTTTCTGATCGATGGTCAGAGACAGTAAAAGACAAAGTGTTAGATGTAATAGCTACATTTTTGCGGATCAAGCATTCATGGCCGTTTTTCCAATCCCCTTTTGACTTATCTGAAAACCATTCATTGCCTTTTGAAGTTTGGATGAATTTGGCTGAATTTTGCCGTTCCTTCGCGGATTTTAAAGCGAATTTAAGCTCTTTTATTATATAATTTTTGTTTTGAGTGTTATATGTTATCACTCTTGCTGGGGATATCGATTAAATTGGAAAGAAAAGCATTTAAAGGCGAAAAATCGTGGAATGTTTAGGTCGACGTATGCCAGTCTGGGATATTTTCGGCACAATGTTCCCGTCCTTCTATTTAGTTCTATATGAGGTTATGCAATAACCAAGGTTAACAGCTAGGAAACCTGTGTCTTTGCGTCAGTGTATCACGTGACCGAGGGGTGTAGCAAGTGGATATTTTGGGCCCAATGTTTCCGTCCTATTTCTACTAGTAACCCGTAGAGCGGGCGCGCAGGCGCGGGCGACTAATATAACCTGGGCGGGTCCTGTGGTTTTACCTGAATATTTTGTCCGTTAACCTGCAACCTTTTTCCAAGGCAGATGATTAATTTTGTTTTAAGAAATATGTTTTCATTTCCTTCTCAACTTTTAAAATGCAATTTGTACATTGATTTAACTCCAAGGTGCTGATTCATCTGTTTAATAACAACTATCATTAAATATTTTGTAAACAAGAAAATCAAACAATGTTTGTTTCAGGGTTGGATATAAGAAGATTTTTTCAAAAATAAAATCTTATTTCTTATATTAATATAAGAAGATTTTTTTCTATTTTAGATTTTCAAAAATTACCTAAATTTAAGGACGTACGTCATAAAATGACGTCATCCAACGTTCGGAATGACGTCGTCAATTTGACTTGTATTTTTTGTGACATCATTTTGCATGTTATGTAAAGTTTATATAATAAACCAAGTGAACAATATACAATATTTATCTTTAAACTATTTAACAATGTACTCGATATAGAAGAGTAGTTCTATTCCAAATAATTGACGGTTAACATTGACCTCAAATCTTAATTATGTAAAACAGGAACATTATGAAGAAAGTTAATTAAAACGCTTAAAATTTACAGTGGAATAATTAACGAGAATAATATAAGAAGATTTTTGCCCGAAATATAAATCTTCTCATATTAATATAAGAAGAAATAATAGAAGAATATTTGCCAACCCTGGTTTGTTTACGCATCAATCAACCATTGAAATCTATATTGATGTTTTATCTTCATGTGCGGTACATTAGGGCCATTTATACGGGAGAAAATAAGTCGCGACTTACATAAGATAAACAAAGAAGCGTAACAAATGTTTACCTGAATATTTTGTCCGTTAAGAAATATGTTTTCATTTCCGTTTGTTTATTTTAAGAAATATGTTTTCATTTCCTTTTCACCTTTTAAAATGTAATTTGTACATTGATTTTTCTGCAAGGTGCTGATTCATCTGTTTAATAACAACTATAATTAAATATTTTGTAAACAAGAAAATCAAACAATGTTTGTTTACGCATCAATCAACCATTGAAATCTATATTGATGTTTTATCTTCATGTGCGGTATTTTCTCCCGTATAAATGGCCCTAATGTAAGTCGCGATTTACATAAGACACGTCTTATATAAGACTAGACTTGGATCAAGTCCGTCTCTCTAGAGTCCGAGGGATCGAGCGCGCCGAGAAGCGGCGCGCGAGGTGCAATAACGCGGGAAAGTTTGAGGGATAGACCGACTTGGGTTATAATTCCATGACACGCAATCACGAATATTTCTCTTTGATCTTGACCCCAATCCCGACCCAATCCCTAACCCTATTTCGTGCGTGTCATGGAATTGTAACCCGGACTTGGCTCACCTGCAAGCGCGCCAAATGTACTGACCCGTTTTTCCGTCGGTAACGCGTCATAACTAGATTGCAATAATTTATGCTAATTGACAATAAAGCGGAAATAACAAAGTATCTTGTTTCAAAATATATAGCGTGCTGTCTCTCTTCGTGTCTGATTTAGTTTATACTGAAAATGATGAATTCGTTTCAAGATGGTATTAATTATGGCTTGCGTAAACTTGGATACGATAAAATTATGGACAATTTTGTGCAAATAGTCATAATAATTAACTAGAAGAGTCTATAGATAGGATTTAATAAAACAAGTGTATGTTTAAATTAAAGGACATTGGCAACGAAAATTTTTATTCCTTATATTTATAGAGCATGCCTGCGGAATACTTAATTTCATACTTTCCCTTGTCCATCGCATTTAGTTGTTGAGAAAATTTGTGACAAAGTTCAACAGTCGTCCGCCATTTTGAAAAAAACGGCGTATGCTAATTTATGTACTCGTATTCAAGGTATATTATTGATTGTTGTAGAGTATATCGCTTCATCGCGTGTATTGACATAGTGCAAATTTATTGAAATAAAACAAACAAGATTAATACAACTATAGTCATTTTGAAAAGCGAAGAGAATACCGATATGTCAGTTAATAGCAAGTCTTCAGTGCGGCAACGCATTAAATTATTAATTTCTATTTTAATGATCAGTTATTCCCTGCCCAATATGCGCGTCTTGACTTTTCGTAAAAAAGAGTATAACAAAAGAACTAAAAGATCTAAAAATATTAGAGTTCTCACTTCTATAATTGATATTGTGTATTGACGCAATTAAGAACTATAGTTACTGAATTACTGTAATGGGAATCGCTACATTTTCGGCAATATTTTTACCAGTTTCATCATGTATAATTCACCAAACTATTTAGCCACACATATGAAACTGAATTTAAGCCAGAGAATAGCTATAGTCTGGCTTTTTTCTATAACTAGCTATATATACTAAATAATGTACTATATTGACAGCTTCATATTTCCCGTCATAACAATAGAAGCTCAAAACTTCATAATCATATGAATCGCGTGAATAACTTATTCTTTAATAATCATTAGAACTTGAATACAGAACTTGAATATTACTTGTATCCAATAATTCTGCACCAGATTTAGTTTTCAGTAACATTCAAGGCTTTAGCTTAGCTCCAGATAAGGTCAAGGTGCTCAAAGTCGCTGGTTGACACAAGTCATTGAGTTTAACACACGGTACGGACGTGTGGTTTTGAGCTCCGCAGATATTTATATGATTTATATCCCATATTTGATATTAAACCAACTAAAGAAACAGATTAAAAGCCGCCTTGCACCAAAGACCAACATGTTGACATACGACGGCAAAATATATCGTTGGAATGGCACACTGCCTGACTTAAAGTGCTTTGTGGAAAATACCTTAAATCTTAAAGGCAACTGGAGTTCGCCTGGTGGAGATGCAAAGCTTTTCTGTTCTGCCGAGTCGAAAATCATCTTGAAATGGTATGGCCTTAAGTCTCAAAAACTCGCGATTCAAGCTGACGATAAACATCACTTAGAGCAGAAACTCGGAAGCTTGGTGAACTCGCCTGAGGGCAATATGGCCGACAACACGGGAGGAAATAATACAAACACTGACGATGGCGATGCAGCTAATGCTCCTGAGGTATGTACTTGTACAAACAGACTTATAACTGCTGAAATAGAGGGGGTGAAATTGGATATGACAATATTAGAATCCAGATTACTTTCTCAGGTTTCCCTAAACGAAGTTGATTCCGATATAAACTCATTACGGAGTAAATTTAAGGATATAGAAATTATTATGCGGCACCAAGAGAAAGCTATCAGTGTTCTTAATGAAGAAAATCAATTCTTCAAAGCAAGGCTTTTGTCTTTGGAAAACGCATTACTTAGAGTAAACCTTAATGATCATGGGAACAAAGAAAAAGATAAATCGTCGGTTAATCTTGAACCTACCACGTCTCGTGTCAGTGAACAATTTCCTAATTTAAATAATGGAGATTCGAGCATCAACATTATTGAAACTCCCACACCTCAGGAAAAAAACCAAATCCCATTAGGTGACAGTCAACAATCTATTGATTTGAATATTAATGACTCTGACCTTAGGATTATTAATGAGTCATCTCCAAAGAAATCATTAGTACCGCAGCCGAGAAAGAATTCACTTAGGGAACAGAAGAAATATGTCAGTACGCCGGTGAATACAATCTCGAAGTCCCAATTCAAAATACAACCGGCAACGAAGAAAGTCAAAAACGATCAACATGACTTACCTTCAAAAAGTTCTACTCATTGCCCCTTTTTAAAGCGCAATGGTCGGTGTCTCAAGGGGAACCAATGCGATTTTCTTCACCCTAGACCATCTCCTGCGCCCAAACACCAAATATCTTGCCCGTTTTTACACAGGAGAGGCTTTTGTTTGAAGGGGAACAACTGTGACTTCCTTCACGATAAATATACGTTGGAAAACACACCGGAACAAACCCTACCAAACTCTTTTTTAACCCATCGCCGAGCTCCAGAAATACGATTTATAAATCCGAATTCTCTCCCGCCCCAACAAAATTACTATCAACATCCCTATCGTCCTCCTTTTCCTCGTCCTCCTTCTTACCATACCCCGATTATCCCACCCCCCTTTCAAAACGCTCCACCTTCAATGCATTACCTAATCCCTCCTCCTTATATGAATTTTCCCAACCCTTATATCCAGCCCCTGATGAAAATTCCCACCAGGGCCCCACATCAATAGCTGATAATTATGGTAACAAATCCTTTCTTCCGAATATATTGACTCCCCCGCCCCAGAGGTTACACGTTCATACTATCCCGACAATTCTTGTTTGTAATATACGATCCCTTGCTCCAAAATTGATGAATTGGAATGTGTCACTAACCTAAACAGTGCAGACGTTGTCTGTATAACTGAAACTTGGTTATCTGAAGAAATCCCTGACAATTATGTTCCATTAGCGAACTTCTCTTTGTTTCGTAAAGATCGACCTACACGTGGTGGTGGAGTAGCCATATACGTTAAGTCACCTATTCAGTGTAAAAGGCTTGTTGTCGATGATCCCCCAGATTTTATAGCTGAAGCCCTATGGTTACAGTTGAGGCCCACTCGCCTTCCAAGAACAATATCCTCAATATTAATTGGAGTTATTTACCATCCTCCTCAAGCCTCGACTGACGATAATAGTAAATTATATGACTATATTCAGAAGACTGTTGACTCATATCTAGCTGATCACCCTGACAGCCTGATCTGCATTGTGGGTGACTTTAATCCTAACTCGACAAATATTTCTTCGAAGCGCATTAAACGCCAGTGTGGCTTGACACAAATTGTAGAAATTCTTACTCGGGATACAGGAACCCTTGACTGGTGCTTAACTAATCAGCCGAAATTCATGGCTTCACCTAAACAATTGCCCAAAATTGGGTCTAGTGATCACTATAGCTTTTTGGTTAAACAAGGTGACTTGACTCGACCTACAGCAAGTAAAGAAGTTATCGTCAAACGTGACACTAGGGATAGCTGTATTCGTGAATTTGGCCAATGGATAACATCATTCTCATGGCAAGAAGTTTATACCAAGAATACGTGTCAAAGTAAATTTGAGAATTTTTATCAACTTACCAAAGCAATTGATAAACACCTGCCCTCTAGAACATTGCGAGTACATAGCTCTGATAAGCCATGGATAAATACCAAGATTAAGTCCTGGATCAAGAGAAGACAAAAATGTTTGGCTCAGCATGGCAAGGATTCTCCATTATTCAAGTTATGGAGAAATAAAGTTCAATATGCAATTAAACATGCTAAGAAATCATTTTATGACACTAGCGTTAAAAAACTAAAGGATACCAATGCGAGTAAATGGTGGAAAGAAGTTAAAAATCTCTCTGGTTTGGCAGATACGAAGGGACAGTGGTTTCAAAATCTTATTGATGGGGTCACTATAGACACAACTGATAAGTTGTGCGAGAGAATTAATGAGTTCTTCGTTAGTCTTACCTCTGACTTTATCCCACTAGTAATGGAGAACATATCTAGTATACCTGTGGAAAATATTTCAGAGGAACTTTTTGTGACAACCTGGGAAGCCTATAATTCTTTGCGCAGCTTGAAGGTCAGGAAAGCTCCTGGGCCGGATGGAATACCTAACATCGTATTAAAACAATTTGCCTTCGAACTTGCTCCAGTAATCGCAGACATTTATAATGCATCCTTACGTGAAGGTTATTTACCACCCTTACTCAAGTGTGCTGCTGTTACCCCATTTCCCAAGAAAAGACCACCTAATGCCATCGAAAAGGATATTAGACCTATATCATTGACATGTCAGATTGCCAAAGTAATGGAAGGTTTTACCTTAACTAGAGTTTTCCCTACCATACTACCTCAACTGGATAATAAACAATTTGCTGTAGCGGGGAAATCTACTGAACAAGCCATAGTATATATCCTTCACTTAGCCTTAGAGGCCCTGGATAAGGCCATAAGGGTAACTGTTCACTGAGATTGTTCTTTGCTGATTTTTGTAAAGGATTTGATTTGATAGATCACAGGATTCTGTTGGCAAAGTTATCTAAATTTAACATCCACAATAGCCTGTTAAGGTGGATTGGTTCATTTCTCCTAGAGAGATCTCAGTTTGTACGCATTGGTAATTCAACATCTATTGTACAAAATATCAATGGGGGTATTCCTCAAGGGACTAAGCTTGCCCCGATACTTTTTGCTGTTATGGTCAATGATCTTATATCTACATGGGGCCCAAGAGCTAAATTTGTTGACGATCTAACTACCATGGAGATTGTTCCGAGAAATTCTCCTTCACTGATGAAATTTACTGTTTCTGATATCCAAACATTTGCTCGGCATAATAACATGAAATTAAATCCAGAGAAATGTAAAGACATGATTGTTGATTTCCTTCAGTACAATGCCATTGAATGGCAACCTATCGTTACCGATGGTATACAAATTGAAGTTGTATCAGGGTTCAAGCTACTTGGAGTTTATCTATCTAGTGATTTAACATGGTCTTTGCATTGTGACTATATAATAAAGAAAGCTAACAAAAGATTATATGCCTTGAGAAAATTGAAGAAGATTGGTGTTTCTAGTGCGGATATTGTGACTGTATATTGTGCTATTATTAGATCAGTGATGGAGTATGCTTCAGTAGTTTTGCGAATCTCCCACAAATGTTAAGCAATGATCTGGAAAGAGTTCAAAGACGTGCATTGGCAATTATCTATCCGTCCTCCTCGTATGTAGAAGCTTTATCCTTGGCGGGTATTCAGCCTCTTAGTGTTCGTAGAGATGCAGCTTGTAAGAAATTTGTTGCAAATATTAAACCAGGCAATCCGCTTTACCCTCTTATCCACAATCAGTTCCCTATCCTGAACCACACCTACTCTTTGAGAACTGAAAGAATAGACAGACCAACAATAATTCGAACTGATCGATTTCAGAACTTTGTAACAGTTAAATTTAGGGAAGAGTTTTAATTAGTTATTTATTTTATTTTTATCTGTCCATAATATAGTCTTGTATATCGAATATTGTTAATGTTTATATAATTTTAATTTTACTATGATATTACCTGTAATTCAGTTTAATACTGCAAGAGGTTTTTAATAAACTATTAAATAATAATAATAATAATAATAATAATAAAATCGGTCACAATGTCAATGATCGCGACGGGTATTTTAATAATTTTGCCCTGACACTTGCGGTCTTCCGTATTTGTAACAAAACCGCTGAAAATAACACCTGTCTATTAATAAAATTTCCCGCCAATATAATAAATCTGATTCGAAACATTGCAGGTGAGCCAAGTCCGTCTCTCCCTCCATTCTTGCACCTCGCGCGCCGCTTCGCGGCTAATATAAGACGCGAACACACTAGTATAAATGGTGAAATTATAATAAGTCGCGACTTATTGTGGAACAGCCTGAACCCCTGTTCTTATTTAAGTCGCGACTTACTAGAATTTGACAATTTATACGAGTGTGTTCGCGTCTTATGTAAGTCGCGAATGGCCCTATTGTCAGTTCGGATGCTGCACTTGTAGGAGAAATCATTTCAAGAAATAAACCTTGAAATGGAAACTGCATCAAAAGGAAGTAGAAGAAAATAGCTGAAGATTGAATAATAAAGCAGTGCTTTTTACGATTGTAATAAAGTCAGAAGACAAAAGAAATACGAAAGTTTTGTTGATAATATTTATTTCTGTAGCAATGTGAACTGTAAGAACAATTTTCATATGAAAATACTTGACTATTGTATAACAATATTATAGAAGTTCATTAGAGATAAATAACGATTGTTCATAAATATTTTTCATGCGCCAATCTTCGTGGAAATGAATCATTCTTTCATTCTTTGTCGTTTGTTTTCTTGCTGCGACTGTTTATGCAACTCAATGCAATAGTTATTTCGATTACAATATCATGACTTCTTCCACGATTTCTCTGTAGTTCTGTTTGACAATGGCTTTACATGTCATTCTTGTTTTTAACGTCAGTTCACTTGTTGTGCTCGTGCAACTACTTCCAGTGACACAAGGACATTGATCACCCATGATCTGTCGAAATACGTTACATTTACGTCCTTCAGGAATGAAACGTTTACATCTGTTTCTTGACGTACAACATTCTCCAACACCACAATCAGAACTTGATTCACAACGTTTGTGTACTTTGCCTTCAACGACAGCGACAGTTATGACAATAATGAAAAATAGAATTGTTTTTTCTGTAGACATATTCATTTTGTTCAGACCACTTCAAATGTACTTCAATACTATACTTCACTTGTTAAGTGTTGATGTGAATGATGTCTATTGTCAAGAGTCTCTCGTCTTTTATACTTCAAGTGAATATCAAAACAAAACAACTTTATTGCCTCAGGCAATGAACACACATTGCTTTGCAATGTGAGTACGCTTTCCATTCACGTGAATAAAGATTTTGATTTATTTTACGATAAACAATAAACAAATGTAATATTATACAAATAATGAATGTTAATGAGTGTAATGGTAAAAATATTTTCATTCGGTGAAAGATGGAATTTTCCATTTCACTCGGCGACGAGAATCTACTAAGGTGTTATAATTAAAGTTTGATATCCACCTCACATTCACGCAATGATCCGCACGTGAATGGATATGAAGGGTAAACTGTAGAACATGGAATCTTGGAATCTTTCTATATTACGCCAAAATGTATCTCTCGCTAATATATTGATTTCTATTATTTATGGTACAGAATGCGTTACATTCTATACCTTATATATAAGATATTTTCGCAAAGTTGTCGGCTATTTCCTTAGCTATATATAGTTTTACTTTAAAGCACTTTCTAACACCTTCGCTTTGCGGCAGGAAAGCAATTTCTATACAGGCGCCAGCATAGGGAACAAGCTCGTTTGCTTTCAAGAATTAACAGCAGTACTATGCCTAGACCGATAAACGATAATGTACGACTCCAATGCTAATGTGGCCGTATAGGTTTATAGCCAAGTATAATTAGTACATACGTCCGGTTAATAAATCCAGATAAATCTAAATACATTACAAAGATAATATTGTCACATGTATGCCGGTCGTAGAATAAACTGTAAACCAAGAGTTTTTGTTAAAATTGAAAACTCGAGAAATAGGAAATTAACAATGTTTTTGACTACTGAATTTGTAGATTGTTCTAATATTACTTCCAGAAAGATTTCGCGATATATATGTAATGGAATAAACACTTGAATATTATATCTTGCAATATTTATAATTAGCTAGTATGATGGGCGGAAAGCAGAGTTTAGTAAATTAAGATTAACAGAAAAATTCGGCAAAAATTATTTAAAATCTATGGGTGCGAGTATACATTTAATTTTCGTCCAGTGAGTTGCTTGACAGTGACCGGGCAAGGATTTTTAATACATCGTTTCGTACTCTGGACATCACAAGTTTACAACATGCAAGATTTTATCCTAGATATGATGCTATATAATTATTGTTTTCCTAATTAAGTCATCCGGAAAGTCTCGGTTTACAGTTCATCCACGACCGACATACATGTGACAATATTATCTTCGTAATGTATTTAGATTTATAAGGATTTATTAACCGAACATAAGTACTAATTGTACTTGGCTATAAACCTATACGGCCACATTAGCATTGGAGTCGTACATTGTCGTTTATCTGCCTAGGCATAGTCTGCTGTTAATTAATGACAGGGTGGGTTGGGTTTAATCCCTAAATGGCCCTTCCACCGTAGCTGTGCTCCGTGATGGCGAGAAAAAGGTGGCTGCAATATGCGCCTAGAAAGCCTTCGACTTGATCACGTTGAGCTGTGTCCTTCGCAATTCAGCTTAGCTCTCAGCTGCAAGTAAGGATAATAAGCACACCCCCTTATTATTATTATTCTAAACGAGCTTGTTGACCTTGTTCCCTATGCCGGCGCCTGTATAGAAATTGGTTTCCTGCCGCAAAGCGAAGGTGTTAGAAAGTGCTTTAAAGTAAAAAAAAACACCTAAGAAACTTGCCGATAATCTTGCGAAAATATCTTATATATAACGCATAGAATATAACGCATTCTGTATCAAAAATAATAATAAATAATAGAAATTAAAATATTAGCGAGAGATACATTTTGGTGTAATAGAGAAAGATTCCAAGATTCCATGTTTTGCAGTTTACCGGATATGAAGGATGATTACGGGCAAAATTCAATATGCCATTTTGCCATTCAATTTGCAATTTAATTGATATCCTATTCGGCTGTTTCGTATTCGGCAAAATCGTATTCGGCTGTTTGGTATTCGGCAAAATCGTATTCGGCTGTTTGGTATTCGGCAAAATCGTATTCGGCAAAATCGTATTCGGCTGTTTCGTATTCGGCTGTTTAGTAATTTTACGGACCGCCGCACGTGAGGTTATTCCTTTATGTCTCGCGCACCAATATAGCAAAACGTCATGTAATCATATTATAATAAAGACACAGGATACACACCAAACATATTATACTAACTACTTATTAACCGAAAGTGAGGTCTTTACGGTAAAATATTAAACCGTATTGACCGAGCGATCTACGGCAAGACCGAGGGCGAGGTTTAATATTTTACCATAAAGACCGAACGTTTGAGGTTAATAAGTAGTTTATTATATGGCACAACTAGATATGGCACAACAAAATAAGTAGTTTATTATATGGTTTGTTTTTGTTGTAGGGCATTAAAATTTTCGTAATGCCCCGCAGGGCATTACGTGTTTTCCGAACCGCTGAATAGCCAATCATATCGCGTAAACTACAGGAACTAGCTCTTGCCATATAATAATACACTTTACTACACCACACACACTATACACACTATAATTATACACTACACACCATACACACCATACACACCATACACACCATAAACACTATACACACTGTACACACTGTATAATTACACACCATACACACTGTACACACTGTACACACTGTACACACTACACACTGTACACAATGTACACACTACACACACCGTACACACCATACACACTGTACACACTATACACAATATACACACTGTACACACTGTACACACTGTACACACCATACACACCATACACACTATACACACCATACACACCATACACACTATAAACACTATACACACTGTACACACCATACACGCCATACACGCCATACACACTATACACACTGTACACACTGTACACACTGTACACACTATACACACTGTACACACTATACACACTATACACACTGTACACACTATACACACTGTACACACTATACCCACTGTACACACTGTACACACCATACACACCATACACACTATACACACTATACACACTGTACACACTGTACACACTGTACACACTGTACACACTGTACACACTGTACACACTGTACACACATACACACTGTACACACTATACACACTGTACACACCATACACACTATACACACTATACACACTGTACACACTGTACACACTGTACACACTGTACACACTGTACACACATACACACTATACACACTGTACACACTGTACACACTATACACACTACACACTATACACACCATACACACTATACACACTATACACACTGTACACACTATACACACTATACACACTGTACACACTATACACACTACACACTATACACACTGTACACACTATACACACTGTACACACTGTACACACTGTACACACATACACACTATACACACTGTACACACTGTACACACTATACACACTACACACTATACACACCATACACACTATACACACTATACACACTATACACACTGTACACACTGTACACACTATACACACTGTACACACCATACACACTGTACACACTATACCCACTGTACACACTGTACACACCATACACACCATACACACTATACACACTGTACACACTGTACACACTGTACACACTGTACACACTGTACACACATACACACTATACACACTGTACACACTGTACACACTATACACACTACACACTATACCCACTGTACACACTGTACACACTGTACACACTGTACACACTATACACACTGTACACACATACACACTATACACACTGTACACACTGTACACACTATACACACTACACACTATACCCACTGTACACACTGTACACACTGTACACACATACACACTATACACACTACACACTATACACACCATACACACTATACACACTATACACACTATACACACTGTACACACTGTACACACTATACACACTGTACACACCATACACACTGTACACACTATACCCACTGTACACACTGTACACACCATACACACCATACACACTATACACACTGTACACACTGTACACACTGTACACACTGTACACACATACACACTATACACACTGTACACACTGTACACACTATACACACTACACACTATACCCACTGTACACACTGTACACACTGTACACACTGTACACACTATACACACTGTACACACTATACAAACTATACACACTATACACACTATACACACTATACACACTATTACACTATGCACAGGTCCGTTTCCTAAATTGTAAAATTACACTAGTTAATTTGGTCCGAGTCGGTCCGAAACATTCTGTCTAAAAAATACGTGATATAGAAATTGTCAATAAGAGAAATCAGCTAAAACAACTTTAAAACCCAGAAATATATTTTCCTCTTGACTTTTGCCCTGCCGCTTTGTGCGTTCTCTTGGCCTCCCTGAAAATGCAGGAAATTACATTTCCGAAAATTCGTGTATAATATATGTAGTATGTATGGTGTGTATATATAGTGTGCCTAGTGTGTATGGTGTGTATAGTATGTACAGTATAATGTGTATAGTGTGCAAAAGTGTGTACAGTGTGCATAGTATGTATAGTGCACAATTATAGTGTGTATACAGTGTGTATACAGTGTGTATACAGTGTGTATACAGTGTGTATACAGTGTGTATACAGTGTGTATACAGTGTGTATACAGTGTGTATACAGTGTGTATACAGTGTGTATACAGTGTGTATACAGTGTGTATATACAGTGTGTATACAGTGTGTATACAGTGTGTATACAGTGTGTATACAGTGTGTATACAGTGTGTATACAGTGTGAAAACAGTGTGTATACAGTGTGTATACAGTGTGTATACAGTGTGTATAATGTGTATAGTGTGTATAATGTGTATAGTGTGTATAGTAGGTATAGTGTGTATAGTATATAATTATAGTGTGTTTAGTGTGCGTGGTGTAGTAAAGTGTAGTAATAATATGTTTGATGTGTATCGTGTGTCTTTATTATAATTATTATATGACATTTTCTTTATTGGTGCGCGAAACATAAAGGAATAACCTCATGTACCGGTCCGTAAAATTACTAAACAGGGCAGCCGAAGGCGAAACAGCCGAATACGAAACAGCCGAATACAAAACAGCAGAATACGAAACAGCCGAATACACAACAGCAGAATACAAAACAGCAGAATACAAAACAGCAGAATACAAAACAGCCGAATACGATTTTGCCGAATACGAAACAGCCGAATACGAAACAGCCGAATAGAATATCAAATTGCATCCCATCATGACAGAATTGTATAATTGCATCAAACTGAATGGCAAAATGGCATATTGCATTTTCGCCGTAATCACCCTTCATAAATGGAAAGCGTGCTCGCATTTTGTTTACTGCCTGAGGCAATAAAGTTGTTTTGTTTTGATATTCACTTGAAGTATAAAAGACGAGAGACTCTTGACAATAGACATCATTCACATCAACACTTAACGAGTGAAGTAATTTTGAAATACATTTGAACTGGTCTGAACAAAATGAATATGTCTACAGAAAAAACAATTTTATTTTTTATTGTCATAACTGTCGCTGTCGTTGAAGGCAAAGTACACAAACGTTGTGAATCAAGTTCTGATTGTGGTGTTGGAGAATGTTGTACGTCAAGAAACAGATGTAAACGTTTCATTCCTGAAGGACGTAAATGTAACGTATTTCGACAGATCATGGGTGATCAATGTCCTTGTGTCACTGGAAGTAGTTGCACGAGCACAACAAGTGAACTGACGTTAAAAACAAGAATGACATGCAAAGCCATTGTCAAACAGAACTACAGAGAAATCGTGGAAGAAGTAATGATAATGTAATCGAAATAACTATTGCATTGAGTTGCATAAACAGTCGCAGCAAGAAAATAAACGACAAAGAATGAAAGAATGATTCATTTCCACGAAGATTGGGGCATGAAAAATCTTTATGAACAATCGTTATTTATCTCTATATGATGATATATATGAACTTGTATTCAATATTGCTATACAATAGTCAAGTACTTTTATTTGAAAATTGTTCTAATAGATATGTCAAGTAGTTCACATTGGAACAGAAATAAATAATATTAACAAAACTTTCGTAATGTTATTTTCTTCTGACTTCGTTATATTCGTAAGAAAACTTAAGTTTTCATTGATTATATCATGCGTTGCAGGTTCTGCATTTGCCAGTATTACTTACATTTTTAGCTATTTTCTTCAACTTCGTAATCAATTTTATATTCAAAGTTTGTTTCATGCAAGTTTCACTGATGAGTTGCAAACTCGCAAAGGTCGAGTGGAGTGGACTATGACAGCAACTTTCTCAATAATCCCATTCAGTATCTTAAACTGATCTGCATGCCTTGGGTAATGTGATCAATAAAACCGTATAGCGGGAAGGATCTTGAAAGGTATATAGCTGTAATGCTACTATTTTTAATAAAATCTATGTATCTATCTATCTATATCATCTTTACAAGAAACAAAATTTAAATGAATTTTTATACAGTGGCGGTTCAGTAGCGGACAAGTCGCGAAATATTGGGGGTGCGAGCCAATATATTACCGCTTTATTGTTGCCGCCAATATCAGTCCTTAAAATTGTTTTGGCTTATAAATTTACCAAAAATTTGATTTAAGAATAGACCGTCAAGGCTTCCACGATTCTAAAACTGATCCATGTTGCAGCTTTTTTACACAGTTAATCAGCAATCTTTTAAAGCCTTTTATAGGAGTTATTGTCTCCATTGCAACCTCTCACCTTGCGCCTGCCACTGCATGATTATATTTCATTTCTATTAAGAAATTAATGTACAATTGAGCATTAAAACCTTTTCTTCACATTTACAATCAGATATAACATTGGCTATTTAGGTTCGTGAAATTAACATGATGAAAACGACCAGTTTATATGAATGCTTCTCAATTCATGCATGGGCCTTTCTAAAACGGAATGCCAAAAAATTACCATCACGAAGTTACGAGTGAGTGTTTTGATCAATATATCATGATGAAATTTATCGATACAACTTTAAGTTATGAAGTTATGGTACATATCTAAATAACTCTAAGTAACATTTCAATGACAATATTCTAAAAGTCAAGAGACGAACTAAAATCTGACGGTTGAGCTTGAGACATATTGAAAGGTATACATACTGTACTTAGTAAAGTACTTAATAACGAGCAAACCCTAGCCTGCGGCGCAGTGTAATGTTGTGGAACAGGGCATATTTTAAGGATTTCTAAGTGGGGGGCCATTTGTGAAAAAGGGCCCTTAATCTGAGTGCTGAAGGCGCGAGCCCTGTAGGGGTCCCCGGGGGAGCTTTTCCCCAGGAAAATTTTGAAATCTGGAGCTCTGAAATTGCCAATTCTGAATACTATAAGATTGAATATTTTACTTGTAATCCAATAGTAGTTCAATGTTTTAACTAAAACTTTAAAAATGTCTAACTATATAAGCCATAAAAACAATATTTCGTTAAACACAGACAAATCATTTACTCTGTAAATGACCCAATGTATAAAGGGCCAGGGAGTGGGAGGTCAATTTTGTGTGAGTGGGGGGCCATCAAGAGGGCCTGGGGGGCCAAGTGGCCCCCCCAGTATATATGTTAAAATATGCCTTGTTGTGGAATGTGTGTCTATACCGCATGCTAAGCGAACCCGAAGTGTCGTAACGTTTGAGCTTAGAGATTTCAGGTGGTACAACACTCATCAGGGAGGTGGTGCAACACTCATCAGGGAGGTGGTGCAACACTCATTGGAATGGTTAGAGTAAATATTTTATCAATTTGGTTCATTGGTTTCACTGTTGGACCACCTGATCAAGGTGCTGAGGGTATAATTCATCTGCATCTGCTCACTGCAGTTATATTGTATTCGATTTGATTTTGATGTGGGTTTTTTGTCTTTCTCCTCACCACAAAAATGTTCTTGGACCAGTTGTCCCATGTCCGCTACGGTTTCGCCCATGACTGTCACTGGGTTGAAAGATTTCAAAATGTCCAAATGTATAAGATGACGGGACAGTCAGTTCTACTGTTGGAGCAATAAAGGAAATATGGATTTCATGCAGTAAATGTGGCATGCTCTATATTGGTGAAACTGATAGATATTTAAGGGTAAGGTTTGGTGAGCATCGTCGTGCTGTCGTAAACAATGATGCAATCACAGTGTTTCAGATATGAAAATTCGAGCTCTGTGTCCCATTTCTGGCAGCAACGATAGCCGCAAAAGGCAAGAAATGCGTCTCATTTTCCAACTTGGTAACATTCATCATCCTCTCATCATCAATGAGCGTTTCTCTTACATTTAACTCCTATCTGTTTATGCCTGCCATCAGCAGATACTCTAGATCTCACCTCCTCTAATATTTCGTTCCTTATTTTGTTTTCTACTAACCTCCAGACGAAGGGCCTTCGCTCGAAACGTCGAAGTTCTTATTGTATTTTTCAGGTAGTTTTACACAACAGTCAGCCGCCGAATACGAAACGTTCCGTCAGAAATTGAAACGTTCCGTCAGAAATGAATTGTGGTCTCTTTCATACCCTATATAAATACTACGTCATAAATATTTTAAAATTTTAAATGGTTAACGACTACTGTACTTGTTGTATATTAGGATTAGACTTACAGACGGAAAGATAAACAAAGAAGCTTAACAAGTGTTTTACCTGAATATTTTGTCCGTTAATTACCTGCAACCTTTTCACCTTTTAAAATACAATTTGTACGTTGAACTAACTCCAAGGTGCTGATTCATCTGTTTAATAACAACTATCATTAAATATTTGTAAACAAGAAAATCTTCTTATTTCTTCTATTAATATAAGAAGATTTTTTTCTATAAGATTTTCAAAAATTTAGCTAAATTTAAGGACGTCATTTAAGGACGTCATCCAACGTTCGGAATGACATCGTCAATTTGACTTGTATTTTTTGTGACATCATTTTGCATGTTATGTAAAGTTTATATAATAAACCAAGGAAACAATATACAATATTTATCTTCTTTAAACTATTTAACAATGTACTCTATATAGAAGAGTAGTTCTATTCCAAATAATTGACGGTTAACATTGATCTCAAATCTTAATTATTGTAAAACAGGAACATTATGAAGAAAGTTAATTCAAACGCTTAAAATTACAGTGGAATAATTAACGAGAATAATATAAGAAGATTTTTGCCCAAAATATAAATCTTCTTATATTAATATAAGAAGAAATAAGAAGAAATAATATAAGAATATTTGCCAACCCTGGTTTGTTTACGCATCAATCAACCATTGAAATCTATATTGATGTTTTATCTTCATGTGCGGTACATTAGGGCCATTTATACGGGAGAAAATAAGTCGCGACTTACATAAGATAAACAAAGAAGCATAACAAATGTTTTACCTGAATATTTTGTCCGTTAACCTCCAACCTTTTTCAAGGCAGATGATTAATTTTATTTTAAGAAATATGTTTTCATTTCCTTTTCACCTTTTAAAATGCAATTTGTACATTGATTTAACTCCAAGGTGCTGATTTATCTGTTTAATAACAACTATCATTAAATATTTTGTAAACAAGAAAATCAAACAATGTTTGTTTACGCATCAATCAACCATTGAAATCTGTATTGATGTTTTATCTTCATGTGCGGTACATTAGGAGATTGCGGTACATACGGGAGAAAATAAGTGGCGACTTACATTAGTATACACTAGTATAAATGGTGAAATTCTAATAAGTCGCGACTTATTGTGGAACAGCCTGAACTCCTGTTCTAATTTAAGTCGCAACTTACTAGAATTTGACAATTTATACGAGTGTAAGTCGCGAATGGCCCTATTGTCAGTTCGGATGCTGCACTTGTAGGAGTAACTCATTTCAAGAAATAAACCTTGAAATGGAAACTGCATCAAAAGGAAGTAGAAGAAAATAGTTGAAGATGGAATAATAAAGCAATGCTTTTTACGAATATAATAAAGTCAGAAGACAAAAGTTTTGTTGATAATATTTATTTCTGTAGCAATGTGAACTACTTGACATATCTGTTAGAACAATTCCCATATGAAATTAGTTGACTATTGTATAACAATATTGAATAGAAGTTCATTAGAGATAAATAACGCCGATTGTTCATAAAGATTTTTGATGCCCCAATATTCGTGGAAATAATGAGTCATTCTTTGTCGTTTATTTTCTTGCTGCGGCTGTTTATTCAACTCAATGCAATAGTTATTTCGATTACAATATCATGACTTCTTCCACGACTTCTCTGTAGTTCTGTTTGACAATGGGTTTGCATGTCATTCTTGTTTTTAACGCCAGTTCACTTGTTGTGCTCGTGCAACTACTTCCAGTGACACAAGGACATTGATCACCCATGATCTGTCGAAATACGTTACATTTACGTCCTTCAGGAATGAAACGTTTACATCTGTTTCTTGACGTACAACATTCTCCAACACCACAATCAGAACTTGATTCACAACGTTTGTGTAGTTTGCCTTCAACGACAGCGACAGTTATGACAATAATGAAAAATAGAATTGTTTTTTCTGTAGACATATTCATTTTGTTCAGACCACTTCAAATGTACTTCAATACTATTGCACTTGTTAAGTGTTTATGTGAATGATGTCTGTTGTCAAAAGGCTCTCGTCTTTTATACCTCAAATGAATTTCAAAATAAAACAACTTTATTGCCTCAGGCAATGAACAGCTGACAATAAATTAGAAGATGAATGTGTTAATTGGCAAATAATTGAAGCAAACGAGTAGGATTTATCAGAATTGCCGACGCAAAATTAGAAGCAAACGAGTAGGATTTATAGCCAAGAAACGTTGCTACAGGAAACTTTATAAATATACATTTTTTATCTCTATAATCTTATGAATAATGTAAGCTTTATTCATGATTGTTATGCAATTTGGAAAGTTGTAATAACAGATGTCTTAAGTTGCTTAAGTAGTTCATTTTATTGGCATGCATGTGTCAACAATATGTAACAATAATATTATCTGGTTGCCACTTATCTAGGCCTTTCTAAAACGGAATGCCAAGAATTACCATCACGAAGTTACGAGTGAGTGTTTTGATCAATATATCATGATGAAATTTATCGATACAACTTTAAGTTATGAAGTTATGGTACATATCTAAATAACTCTGATTCATCAGTAACATTTCAATGACAATATTCTAAAAGTCAAGAGGCGAACTAAAATCTGACGGTTGAGCTTGAGACATATTGACACTCATCAGGGAGGTGGTGCAACACTCATCAGGGAGGTGGTGCAACGCTCATCAGGAAGGTGGTGCAACACTCATCAGGGGTGGAAAAAATTTTTTATTTTCTGGAAAAAATATTTTAAATTATCAATACTTAATAACAGACTGCACTTTAGCTGTTTATTTGTATTACTGTTTATCTGTATTTATATTTTTGTGCATTAAACAACATCTATTAAACCAAAACTGCTGCTGAAATTGTGTCTAGGTTCACTGTTTAAGGTTTAATGTAGCTTGTACTCCAGTGCACAGTAGGCGTATACTGCAGGTTGGAATGGTTAGAGTAAATATTTTATCAACTTGGTTCATTGGTTTAACTGTTGGGCCACCTGATCAAGGTGCTGAGGGTATAATTTATCTGCATCTGCTCACTGCAGTTATATTGTATTCGATTTGATTTTGATGTGTTTTTTTGTCTTTCTCCTCACCACCAAAATGTTCTTGGGACCAGTTGTCCCATGGTCCGCTACAGTTTCGCCCATGACTGTCACTGGGTTGAAATATTTCAAAATGTCCAAATGTATAAGATGACGCAACAGTCAGTTCTACTGTTTGTGCCAATAAAGGAAATATGGATTTCATGTAGTAAATGTGGCATGCTCTATATTGGTGAAACTGATAGATATTTAAGGGTAAGGTTTGGTGAGCATCGTCGTGCTGTCGTAAACAATGATGCTAAACAACCTGTTGCCAGACATTTCAATACTGGCAATCGCAGTGTTTCAGTCAGATATGAAAATTCGAGCTCTGTGTCCCATTTTTGGAAGCAACGATAGCCGCAAAAGCCAATAAATTCTTCTCATTTCCCAACTTGGCACCATTCATCCTCTCGGTATTAATGAGCGCCTCTCTTACATTTAACTCCTATCTGTTTATGCCTGCCATCAGCAGATACTCTAGATCTCACCTCCTCTAATATTTCGTTCCTTATTTTCTGTCTTTCTTGCTTTGTTATCTTTGTTCGCTGCTCCTTATATGCTAATATATTTTGTGATGTGATTTCCATGTTTTGTTTATAGTTTGTTTTGATTATATCCATCTGATTCGTTTATTTTTTATCACGTGATCGCTTTTGTATTCATATAAAAGCATATGTTTTCCCCCGACCCATTCTACTAACTTCCAGACGAAGGGCCTTCGCTCGAAACGTCGAAGTTCTTATTGTATTTTTCAGGTAGTTTTACACAACAGTCAACCGCCGAATACAAGTATATATTATTAGTTTGAAACGTTCCGTCCGAAATGAATTGTGGTCTCTTTCATACCCTATATAAATACTGCGTCAGAAATATGTTAAAATGTTAAATGGTCAACGATTACTGTACTTGTTGTATATTAGGATTAGACTTGCAGAAAAAAGATAAACAAAGAAGCTTAACAAGTGTTTTACCTGAATATTTTGTCCGTTAATTACCTGCAACCTTTTTCCAAGGCAGATGATTAATTTTATTTTAAGAAATATGTTTTCATTTCCTTTTCACCTTTTAAAATACAATTTGTACATTGATTTAACTCCAAGGTGCTGATTTATCTGTTTAATAACAACTATCATTAAATATTTTGTAAACAAGAAAATCAAACAATGTTTGTTTACGCATCAATCAACCATTGAAATCTATATTGATGTTTTATCTTCATGTGCTGTACATGCATTAGGCCATTTATACGGGAGAAAATAAGTCGCGACTTACATTAGTAGACACTAGTATAAATGGTGAAATTCTAATAAGTCGCGACTTATTGTGGAACAGCCTGAACCCCTGTTCTAATTTAAGTCGCGATTTACTAGAATTTGACAATTTATACGAGTGTGTTCGCGTCTTATGTAAGTCGCGAATGGCCCTATTGTCAGTTCGGATGCTGCACTTGTAGGAGTAACTCATTTCAAGAAATAAACCTTGAAATGGAAACTGCATCAAAAGGAAGTAGAAGAAAAAAGCTGAAGATGGAATAATAAAGCAATGCTTTTTACGATTGTAATAAAGTCAGAAGACAAAAGAAATACGAAAGTTTTGTTGATAATAAATATTTTATTTCTGTATCAATGTGAACTGTAAGAACAATTTTCATATGAAAATACTTGACTATTGTATAACAATATTATAGAAGTTCATTAGAGATAAATAACGATTGTTCATAAATATTTTTCATGCCCCAATCTTCGTGGAAATGAATCATTCTTTCATTCTTTGTCGTTTGTTTTCTTGCTGCGACTGTTTATGCAACTCAATGCAATAGTTATTTCGATTACAATATCATGACTTCTTCCACGATTTCTCTGTAGTTCTGTTTGACAATGGCTTTGCATGTCATTCTTGTTTTTAACGTCAGTTCACTTGTTGTGCTCGTGCAACTACTTCCAGTGACACAAGGACATTGATCACCCATGATCTGTCGAAATACGTTACATTTACGTCCTTCAGGAATGAAACGTTTACATCTGTTTCTTGACGTACAACATTCTCCAACACCACAATCAGAACTTGATTCACAACGTTTGTGTACTTTGCCTTCAACGACAGCGACAGTTATGACAATAATGAAAAATAGAATTGTTTTTTCTGTAGACATATTCATTTTGTTCAGACCACTTCAAATGTACTTCAACACTACTGCACTTGTTAAGTGTTGATGTGAATGATGTCTGTTGTCAAAAGGCTCTCGTCTTTTATACCTCAAATGAATTTCAAAATAAAACAACTTTATTGCCTCAGGCAATGAACAGCTGACAATAAATTAGAAGATGAATGTGTTAATTGGCAAATAATTGAAGCAAACCAGTAGGATTTATCAGAATTGCAGACACAAAATTAGAAGAAACGAGCAGGATTTATAGCCAAGAAACGTTGCTACAGGAAACTTTATAAATATACATTTTTATCTCTATAATCTTATTTATGAATAATGTAAGCTTTATTCATGATTGTTATGCAATTGTCAAGTACTTTCATATATATGCGTAAACGTGCATATTATTATGTATAATATAAAGAGTGTGATATTTTATAATCTTACAATATTTTATAGTTATTATAACGATACGTTTTGTATCTTTTTCATGTAATTTCATATGTGCCTGTATTGGTATTTGATGAATAAAGATTATTATTATTATTATTATTAGTACTTTCATATGGAAAGTTGTAATAACAGATGTCTTAAGTTGCTTAAGTAGTTCATTTTATTGGCACATGCATGTGTCAACAATATGTAACAATAATATTATCTGGTTGCGACTTGAGAGTCGGCTTGATGTAGTCGGCCATGTCCTCAACTCTTGACCTGGGAAATGCTCGTATGTTTTTTCTATTATATTTGTCGGACATTTTACACCCCGCTAATTTAGCAATAATCGCGTCACGCAATATGACAGTGTTTGTTCGACTTCCGTTGCTAGCACCTACATCAGTTTCCGTACTTATAGAAATGTCGTCGTCCGTAATCTCATCTTGATGAGCTTTTTCTTTGTCAGCAGTGGTTTATGTATTTTTCTTCGTTTTGCGCTTTTTTCGATTGGTTCTCGTTATTAACCGCAGAACTGTCTGCAACAGAAGCACTTTGATCTCGTATGAGGGAATTGATTGTTGTCACAAGACTAGTCTTCTCTTCCACCGCCGTTAGAGCCACCGCCCTTTAGCTAATATGGGCTCGATTCCCGTTCCGAGCTAAAAATATTCATGTAAAACAGTCAACGCAATACCGAAAGTCCTGCACGAGTTTTCTCCAGGCATTGGTTTTCTCGCACATGCAACGTTGACAGGGTGGATTAGGATACAGAGATGTACATTTACGACCTTATCACAATTAGCTGTAGTTAAGTAAATATGATTGAATAGATAAGATCGCTATCATTAATCATTATTGATCGTTTTATTTATTTTAGCTCCTGGAAGCGCACCACGTTCTATTGTTGTGAAGTCGACTGAAACTGGAAGCTTTGAAGTATCATGGCTGCCACCTGAATACCCAAATGGCAGGATTCTCTTTTATAGAATCTACTACAGTGATGAACTTCACAAGTCTTGGGAGAGTTGGCACTCTACGTCCGCAACGTCTTCTCCACGAAAAATCAGTCGTTGGGTTCAGAATGATCACCGTTATGCCGTGAGGATATCATCAAGCACAGGATATGGTGCAGGTCCTATATCTGAACCTTTCCTTGTTCAATCACTGAAGGGAGGTAAGTCGAATATCAAAGAATGGTAAAATATATATTTGATAAGCAAGCTTCTCAAAGCAGAAAAAAGACATTTTAATTGGGAAAATTCTTGCGTGATGTTTAGAAACTTCAATAAGTGTTAATTCGAGGTGTTTCTTTGTAAAATGTCAGCCTTTATTCATATTTCCCTGATGATAACTCTGAGAAAGTGTAGGGCGGGCACCGTTAACAACAGACCGGGACAAAGTAACAGTAAGGTTGTGTAAGTAATACATATATGAAGGGTGATTACCGCCAAAATTCGATATGCCATTTTGCTATTCATTTCGATGCAATTATACAATTCTGTCATGATGGGTGCAATTTGATATCCTATTGTGTATTAATGTTTCGTATTCGGCTGTTTTGTATTCGGCAGTTTTGTATTCGGCTGTTTCGTATTCGGCTGTTTTGTATTCTGCTGTTTTGTATTCTGCTGTTTTGTATTCGGCTGTTTCGTATTCTGCTGTTTTGTATTCGGCTGTTTTGTATTCGGCTGTTTTGTATTCGGCTGTTTTTTATTCGGCTGTTTCGTATTAAATATTCGCCTGTTTTATGTTATGGCGTCATATTACCGCCAATATTCATGATTGTAATCGTTCAACATGTTTCCGACATTGAAGTTTTTTTTTAATTCCAAATATGCTTATATTACATTTTCTGAGCTATAGTATTTTTTATCTATTACATATTTGGAAGGAGGACTATAATAAACCCAAAAGGCTTTTGTGAGTAGTCCTCCTTGATCAATATATTTAATGCTTATAATTACGTGTCCATCTCTAACCTTCAGGTAAACATTGTTTATCAGTTCAACTGGAGTACATAGCCACATATCGTTGAGTACATATCGTACTCTAAAAAATTAGTTTCCATAATGTACTCTATATTACTATTTAGCAATTAGATTATGAGCTCAAGATTTCTATGAGGTGATAGTTGATGAAGGCGAAGCCCGAATGAACTATCATCTCATAGAAATCGAGAGCGAATAATCTAATTGTTTTAGTAGAAACCAGCAAGAAAACAGTATTTCAAAACGTTTTTCATAATTTATTGAAATAAATTCGTTAAAAATCGCGCCGAGGAGATGGCTGTTTCGCTACTCGCTATCTATCGACAATAAGATAAGTTTTGAAGAATAGTTATTTGCCCAAACTATATTACCATAATATATAGATAAGGGTAAATAAGTGTGTTATATAATGTAGTTAATGTGTCTAAATTCAGAAAGTAACGCGTTTTGTTGAGTATGCCAGTTGTCTTGGCAATTTTGTTAGCTACATAATTTATGTGATCATTCCAAGTTAAGTGTTGGTCAATTATCATTCCTAGAAATTTCGTTTTTGCGTCCACTGGGAACCAGTAGCCGCTATGTCATCGGCGTGTTGGCCCATAATTGAGTGTACCGATAATAAAAACCGACTGCAAATACGTTCCATATTTGGAATTTCGATCCATATTTGGTGTGTTCGCATTTCGCGACGCCTGTTCGTCGCTTTCTTTGCTCGATTCCTTGATCGACCTAGTTATGTTTTGAATTTTTAAATTGCACACATCAAGTTTTGAAGTAAACTGGACTTGCTTTGAATTTAGGTTATGTTACTTTATATTTTATGTATTTTGCTGACATATTTGTGTAGCGTGCATATAATTGTCGTGTATAAACGTAGCGGTAAGCGGGCTGGCTTATTTTGTATATATACTTTGTCTCTAAACTCTAAAATTGACGAGCGTCAATTGAATATAAGAATATATAGAGAAGGCACTCAGATTTGTATGAAAGTATAATCAAGTGTGTATTAAACAGTATGTGCATCAGGCTGCCCAAACCGGCAATAGTAACTAGACACTTCAATTTGAATTTAGTTGACGAATATTAGCATAGTTGCTTATATTTAAAACTTAAAAGCTGCTGCACATTGATTGTTTTCGTCGCCGATAAAACTGAATAATATGTATACGAGCACTTGTAAATATTATATTAAATCGAGCAAGTCCTTGTGTTTGAATTAAACTTGATTAAGACTACATTTTCATTTGTTTTAATTCTTACGAAATATAGCGATGAGTGCTGTTGTGCCTTAAGGCCTTATGTACTTTAATACCAATATGAAATGGATATAATTGAAATTGCTCCAACGATAATGTATTATATTTATGTCAAGCACAAGTTCAAATATAACTCATATTCAACTCAATTGGTACGAGCGTCAGACTGGTACAAAATTACAGCTTTGTACACATTTTATAAGAAAAATACTATGAACATCATGTAGACAATAATTCGGCAGCGTGTATCAGGTGTCATGTCAAGGTCAAAGTGGTCGACCTTTGTCGTTTGGGTATATATTTATTTAGCTATTTTCACTAATAATAATAAATAACAAAGACTGAATATCTGTACTTAACATAATTCTGGTTACAAAATCTTAAAATTTGGTTCAAATTATTCATTCAAACAAAAGCATATGGACTTCAGCATTAAAAGCGATGCACAATCACCATCATTTCAAACGCAAATTAACCTGCGTTTTAGTGAAGTGCGTTAATTAAATGTCCAAATAACGAACCAAAAATATGCGAAATTGTCGAGATATTGCTTATTGTCGAGATACGTGAAGTATGTAATATAATGCCGTCTAAACGTGCAATGTTAATATCTATGAAAATGGGTTATATACTGATGTATTCAGTCTAATTAAGAAACATATGTTGTTTTGTAATATTACAAATAAAATTGTTGTATTTCATTTTTATCCGCATTCAGCATCTGTGTCCTCAAACTTACAATCCCAGTAGACGCATGTACGCTATGCGTACCTATTTTTGTAACATGAGCAAGTTGATAGTTTTCGATTGTTATTTTTATGTCATGTTTAATTTGCTTTTTCTTTGATTTAAATACTATATAGTTCGTCTTTTTTATATTGAGTATTAGTTGTTTGTCTTTAAACCATTCAGATATTTTTTTTTAAGTTCATCATTTACAACTAATTCTAGTTTTTTAATATTTATATATTTCTTAGTTGTTCGAAATAAAGATATTTCTTGCGCGATATTTACTGTATGCGCACCTCATAAAAATAGAAAACGACAGGACCAAGACGTAACTTAGTCCACGGTACCGTAAATTTGAAATAAAAACTTGAATTACAATTAGTGGCGAGGAAGGCCAAAATGGAAACTATAAAGCTTATTTTGAAATTAGGCTCCTCATAATACGTGTATTTCTGCAATTAATTAAATATGGTATATGGCGACTTAAGTCATTACGATTGTCATTGAAAGACTTAGGAGTTATCTTTTGTTACCGCCTCATGTTTTATGAACATTTCATCGATTAATTGTACTTGTCAACGAATGATTGACGAGGTAACTGGATTTCCAAACAGTTCCGTTTGTATACGGTGTCTTGTAGACCACCTTCGTGACCCTACTGGTTGTTCCATTATTTGTTGTTGGTTTTCCTGACCGATTGTTTCGTTTTCTTTGTCTTGCATGTCAACAAACTCTTCCTCGTCACTTTCGATGTTGTCAGGGATTTTCTTAAAGAACGACATGTTTCTAGTGATCTTATGGTTATCATTTTCTTCGACTACTTTTGATCCCTTAGCAGATGTTACTGTGTATGGTGTTATTGCAAAGTTTGTCGAGAATTTGTTGCGTTTGTTTCACTAACACTGTATCGCCAACCTGGATATTACTTGATTTCGTACCTCGACGTGTATCTGCATAACTCAGTCTTTCCTTTTTCTTTTGCTTTCAATTGTTTTTTTTCTTGCTTCACGGTGTCGGTTTATTACCTTGTCATTTCGAGGTAGGGACGGAAGTTTCCCTCTAATTTCTCTGTTATACAAAAGTTGGGCAGGTGGGACTTTGGTTGTAGAGTGAGGGGTTGAACGATAATGTAATAAAAACTTTGATAGTTCTTGTTGCCATGGTCTGTTCTCTAAGTTTGCGGTTTTAATGGCTTTGCCTAGTGGTTTCATGAAGGCTTCTACTTCAGCATTGCCCTGGGGCCAAAGGGGTGTTGATGTGGTGTGTGTAATCCCCATGGCGGTCATGTAGCGCTTAAAGTCATGACTTTGAAATGGTGGACCATTGTCAGATGTTACTTTTGAAGGGATAGCATGTCGGGCAAAAATACTGTCCAGTTTTGGGATCACTTTTTTGCTGATATAGTGGGTAATATTTCAATCTCTGGGAATCTTGAGTAACAATCAATAGCGACTAGTATGTACTGTCCTGTTGGAAGGGGACCGTAAAAATCAATTTTAACTTTGTCCCAGGGCCGGTCGGGCATTGGGGATACTTTAATAGGTTCTGGACTATTGAGCTGGGAGGTTGCTTGACAAGCTAAGCAATGTTCTAATACTGTTCGTACCTGTTTATCCATATTAGGGAACCACACTGTTTCTCGCAGGAGGGATTTGGTCTTTGCCTGGCCTTGGTGACCTTCGTGAGCTATCTGTATAATGCGTTTTTGCAAGGATGTTGGTACTATTATTCGAGTACCACGTAGAAGTACCTTATTGTTATGGTCGATAGTGATTTCATCTTTGATCATTTGAAAGGGCTTTACTTTGGCATTGTTCCAGGACCCCGACTTAAGGGCATCCTGTAATGCAATTAGAGATTCATCTGTTTCTGTAGCTTTGCTTATTTCCTGAATAGTCACTGTCTTTGGTATGGCGGTATTGGTTATGAAGTTAACATATTCTTCGGCCACATTGTGTGTTCGTTCTCTAGTGACTGGTGGATGTCGGGACAGAAAATCAGCAGGGTTGTCAACTGTTGTAATCGAAGAAACCAGCGTTCGATTCGTGCTGGTGGTTTGGATAGGGGATTAGCAAAAATCACTTCGAGTGCTTTATGATCGGTATACAGTGTAAAAGGGGCGCCGTAAAGGTATAAATGGAAATGTTCAATCCCCCAGACAATAGCCAAAGCTTCCTTTTCTGTCTGGGAGTACCTTTGTTCGGTAGGTGTTAAAGCACGACTGGCATATGCAATGATGTTTGGAGATGTGTTCTTACCTTGTGGTATTTGAGTCAGAATTGCTGATAGTCCTACGGGGCTTGCATCCACCACCAGTTGAGTTTCATTTCTGATGTCAAAATAGCTCATAACCGGGCTATTCACTAGAGCTGTTTTAAGCTGCTGATATGCGTCTTCATGTTCTTTGTTCCAGTTGAATTTTGTTCCTTTGTGAGTCAATTTCCGCAATGGTTCAGTTATTGTTGCAAAATTGGGTATGAACTGGGCACTGTAGTTAGCCATGCCCAAGAGACTTCGTACTTCACTTACTGTAGTCGGTGTGGTAGTGTTGGTAAATGCGGAGATTTTCTTAGGATCAGGACGTACCCCCTCTTGGGAGAAAAGCAAACCAAAGAATTCCAAATTGTGTTTCAGAAACTTGCACTTGCCCAGATTTAAGGTTAATCCATGAGTTTCCAAACGTTGTCAGCATTCTTGAAGAGCTCTGATGTGTTCCTTATACGTTGAGCCAAACACAAGAATGTCATCAGCAATGTTACTCACCACATCAAGTCCATGGCGGTGTTTTGGAAGATTTCAGCCGCTGAATTGGTGCCGTAATTTAGACGTTTAAACCGATATAACCCCGCATGGGTGGTGAATGTGGTAATGCGCTTGTGACATGTCCAATTTTGAAAAATATTTTGCTCCGTTTAAGTCAAGCGAAATGTCTCTCACTGTGGGAATAGGCTCGTTTTATTGCCGTGTTCGCAGCCCGCATGTCAACACACAAGCGGATTTTATCATCCTTTTTAGGTACTATAACCACAGGCGATATCCATGCTGTTTCGTCAGTGTCGGGGACCTTTTCAATAATGTCTTTTTGTTCAAGACGACTTAATTCACTATCCACTTTAGCCCGTAAGTGGAAAGGTATTCTGCGTTGTCGCTGGGTGACAGGTTTTACACTTTTGTCCACGATTAGTTCAATTTGTCGGTTGTTTAGTTTTCCAACGCCTTGGAACTCTTTATTGTGCTTGTTTAAAATGTTCCGTACAGTTTTGTCTGTTACTGGGAAAGTAGTTGTCGTTTTATCCTTTTGTTGTGATGTCTTGGATGTTTCAATCTTGTTGAGGTGCAGACTGATTAGTCCTAATTCTTGCGCGGTTGCATTGCTGTGCAGACAGCCACTGTCCTCGGCAGTGACATAGATTGTGGCAACTGTAATTCGTTTACGAGATTCAACTAATATTTGCAATTTCCCTTTCATTTTGACAGGCTCAGCCGAATTAAATGGATATGCTTTGATATGTGTTTTCTTTAGGTTTATATTACCCAATTGTTTACATGTATGTGCATCAATAAGGTTGATTGTTGAACCAGTGTCCACAGTAAATTGTACATTTTGATTATTGATTTTTAACTTAGTACTGGGCGATTTCCTAGCATTTGTTTTAACAGCATAACAGTATTCTGAGTCACTTGAGTCGCTGCTGGACTGGTTGCCATTATCAGATGTGTTCACTGGCCGGATGTTATTTTTACTTTGACGCCGCTGACCTTGTTTGGCATAATATTGACTTTGGCGAATGCCTGGGTTGCCCGAACGACACACCTTTGCAAAATGGTTTAGTTTGTTGCATTTCCGACATTCCTTATTTTTCGCAGGACAAGGGCTATTTGTGTGAGGCCATTCGCCACCACAGTTTCTACAGGTGTTCATTGTACGTGGACGATGACTGTCATGAATCGACTGTATACCACCGGATTATCAGACTACTTGATTTGCCTTCTCTTCGATATGCCGTGCTTGGATATTGCTACGCTCTAACTGGCGGCCTGCCACAAGGAGAGCTTCAAGTGTAATCTTTGGGTCACGCAATGCCTGTTTTCTCAACCGACTTGAAGTTCCATAAAGCACAATTTGAAGCATGATTTCAAAATCAGCGTCTGTAAAATCACAGTGTTGGGATGAACTTCGCAATCGAGTATAGTATTGGTCAAGTGTTTCCGTGTTGCCCTGTTTGGCTTGTTGAAATTGATAGACATCATACAAGCGATGTTTCTGAGGCTCGAAGTATGCATTTAATTTTTCTACTGCTTTATCAAAATCATCATCGTTGCCATTGTCGGGGAGTTGACGAAAGATCTCGCGTACACGCGGCCCTGCTTGATATAATAATAATGCTCTCTTTTTCTTTTTATCTGCAACGCCGCTCGCCACGAGGTACATCTGAAAATCTTCGAGCCAAATTTTCCATTTCGGTGCTAAATTAATGCCTATTTCCACATCAGGATCGAATGGAGGCATAGGATTAACAAGAGAAGTAGCTATCCTCGTGGCCTATAAAGTGTACTGTATCTTTTCAACTGTCTATTATCAGTCCGCCATTTATGTACGCATGGTAATACGTCAGGATTGCCAGATTCTCTGGGCCAAAAAAAAAGCCAAACGCACGTTCAAAAAAAGCCAAACTCTAAAATTGAGGCAGGGGACTGGGCCCTAGTGATAATTGCACAATTATTATGTAAGTATGTCATAACGCGGACGAACCGGGCAAATGGAGAAAAGGGCCTGACTCTCAGGTTACATAAATAATCGGTTTATTACTTTATCTGACATAAAAACTCATAAATCCAACTCAAAATTTGCTTGTTTTTAAGAGCTTTAAAATATCTCATTTGCTTTTATACCCTTTTGCTTTTTCAAAAGGATCAAAATTCTTGAATTATGATTGGTTGAAATGTTGATGACAGTAGCATGAATGATGTTCTAATTTATAAATTTAGAATTCGTCTCTGATTGGTTGATAGTTATCCCATGCTTATCCAACTTTAAACTCAGATAATTTTTACTACTCTGGGGGTCTATACCGAGATTTAATCAACAGATAATCTATCTGAACAACAAAGCGGCAAATTTTAACTGGTGAGAAACTAAAATTTGGTGAAAAGACCAAAAAAAAGCCAGAAAATAGTTTCAAGCCAAATGAAATTTTTTCAAGCCAACGTTATAAAAAGAAGCCAAATTCGAGATATTTGGCTTAAAAAAGCCACACTGGCAACCCTGTAATACGTTCTTGTCCGTGGGGGGTCTGGAACCTAGTGATGACATCACTACACCCATCATTTGTTTAAACTAAACAGAAACAGATTAAATATTTAGCTATATAAGGTATAATTATATTGTTGACTGATCTGAAAGATTACAGTATTTTTAGTACTCATTTGAACAAAGAATTACATGTAATTTAATTAAAATCAAATATGCATATCAAGAACAAAAATTATACAACATGTTTGTATACTTTTCAATACTTTTTTAATCATTTTATAAGACTGAAATATAAACAAAGGATTACTTGTATTAAACACATGGAATAAACACAATAAAAGTCAAATTTACTTAAATTATTATTCTAAAGTTTGTAAACACACAAGGTCTAATTCATATAAATACTGTTAGTTTCTCAAAACAATTTGTATAATCATGAAATTTGGCTAACATTACTAAGTGCACTGTGAATGATTGATAGTAAGCACTGACATAATGACCTCTGAACACTGTTTTGATTAAAGTAAATCGCCATACAAAATGTCAATGTGTGGCCATTTCCTCATAATTGAAAGCTTACATAATAGAGCATGTTATGTGAATATTATATTTCCAAAAGACCCAAGATGATTAATAAGAGCCTTTTACTAGACTTGACAGTGTTGTATCAACAACATGGAATAATTTAGCTGCAAGAAAAACATAAACAATACTAAATCTTTGGAGAAATGGCCTAAAATAGGGACACATTATGCATTCGTCTTCCAACCAATCATCCAATCACAATCATTCACACGATAATTGAATGATCGACCTTCAGTGACCTTTTGTTGGAAAACCCCAAAATAGCAAAAAAATAGCCAAATGATAATCGCAGTAAACATGGAGGGCAATAATCAACAAGTAAGCAAAATTTTTCAAGTTGAAAGTTTTACTGCGCATCAGAAAAGGGCTTTTCACTGTATTATAAATGAAAAGAACGATGTTTTTGTAAATGTCCCAACTGGCGCAGGAAAATCTCTTATTTATCAAAAGCGTTACCGAAACTATTCGATGTAATGTTTCGAGGTAATGTTTCGAGGTAAACACTTAGTGATCGTAGTTTCGCCATTGGTAAATTTAATGCGAGACCAAGTCAAGAAACTACGCGATGCAGGAGTCAGCGCTGTGTCGTTAAGTGGAATCGAAAGCGAGAAAGAAGCGAAAACACTGTAGTATATGGCACACCAGAGACCATTCAGAGTCATTGTTGAAGACCGAACGATGGAGGCGAATGCTTGCCAACAAAGTGTACAGCAACATGGTTTGTGCTCTGGCCATTGATGAAGCGCATGTGATTAAACAACGGACCATATTTGTCGCTGTAAATTTCGAAGTCGATTTCAGCAGTTTTGTATTTGCCAAACAGTCTCGTGCGATTTTTTTTATTAATTTCTTCACCCTTACAGGTAAAGCAATTACTTTCAACGCTATTTTTCTTATTCATCTCAGTATTGATATATTAAGCGGTTGACGTTTGTATTTATTCAATAGGTATAATCACAGTTATAAATATTGCTGTATGAAATTAACAGATTTTGCGGGTTCGAATACGAAAGTTAAGTACTTTATGAAAAAATAATATTTTCAAAATACACTGAAACAATAGTGCCACGATCGACGTTATCTCGGGTGGGTGGGTACATGTCATAACGTCGATTCGACGTTGTGAAGCCAAATTCTTGAAGTCATGCCCAGTCTTTTTAAATTTCCAAAAACAAGGGTCAAGATGCACTAAAACATCGTTCAAGACGACGTAAAATGCATTTACCACTACATTTTTACGATAAAAACCTCCTTCAAAACTCTAGAGTAAAATATTTTTAATTTATTTGTTTAGAATTCGTAATTAAATTGTCTTTTTTGGGAAAAACGTAGAGCGAGGAGTGGAGCTTGCCGTGGTCTAATCATAAGTATTTGTGTGAATTTCCCTATTTTGCTCATTCGTTTTCCAATTTAATTCTTCTGAAAGTTAGGAAAAATGTATTCTAACAAAATTAAACTACCAACCATAGTTTAATTCTCTGTTTTGTAGTAAATATAAACATTAAAGTTTCTTTTCTCCCCAGTCCTTTTTTGAACTTCAGAGCGCAAATTTACTGGAGAGTTAATTTAGTAAAAAATATTTTCAACAGCAAAATAGCAATTTAAAAGGCAAAAAATACTTATGTGAAATTGTATGTAAAGAAACCATGCCACTCACATGTGGCATTCGTGGGTGCAAAAACAAAGGTATTCCTCACCATGGAGAAGAAAATACCATTGCTTTTCACAGGTAATGACAACCATATCATCATAATTATACAGTAAAAACAACAGACACAAGAAAATAAGACAGTTTAATAAAACACATAAAGATATATATCTTATGTACAATAAATTCCTAAGAATATATTAGTAATTTTTGTACAAAATACAATAGATATCCCCTGCAAACTGTTTGACCTTCAAATATGGGCATGTGGAAAGGGCTAATAGTATGGTACTTAAAAACCTGTGGTGGCTATTTTTGCATCCAGGAGAGCAGTGCCTTAACAATAGCAGCTCAAATTTTATGTATATGCAAGCAAAATAGATTTCCGAAGAAAAATGCGACTGATCTAGAAAACTGGGAATGTTTTGTTCAAGAAGCCAACCAACATGCATCATGGACAGCAACAAATTATAGCTGCATTTGCAGTGACCACTTTGAAATCACTGAGTACATCATCCCTCCTTCGTCAAGTGGAAAATGCCGTTTAAAAAAACATGCAATACCATCAATGTCCAATACCACATATACAGCTCTACCACTACCAGATGAATTACAAAGCAGGCTCGAAGTATCTAACAAGAGACCATTCCCTCCAACTAATCACGAAAACCTGGTACCACCTACCAAAGTTGCCAAACCTCTACCTGCAGAAAGAAGAGATGCATTAGAGCAAAAACTAACACAAAAAATTTGCAACAACAGCTACGCCGGTCAAAACAAAAGGCCAAACCCATGGGTGAGGTGATCAAAATCATGAAAGATAAACTTGTTATCAGTTCGAAGGAGGCAGAACATCTGCAGGAAAACATCAAAAATACACATTTACAATTCTTATATAACTTTAAAGAGAATTTAACATCTTTGCCATGCGGAAGGTAACTCTGTACTTTTACTCACCAAAACTGAGCGTACAAATATGTCAGATAAATTATCCCTCTGCCAAACCCATCCTTAATCATTAAATGGTCCACTTCTATTAAATGCGACCCTGGATTTATTGAAGAAGTATTTACATCGTTATCCAACCAAATTGACGTTTCCCCTGTAAATAAGGACTGCTGTCTGGTTATCGACGCTATGTCAATTCGCAAGCAAACATTATGGAACCCCGAGAAGGATCAGTATTCAGGTTTTGTCGATCTTGGCAATGAAATTCCAAATGTTCAGTGTGACAAACTGGCATCTGAGGCATTGGTATTCCTCTTAGTTGGAACAAGAAGCCACTGGAAATGCCCAATTGGATACTTTTTAGTCGACAAAATCTCAGCCAAAGACCAAGCGATGTTTGTGTCAAAATCCTTGGAAATGGCCGCAAAGGCAGGTCTGAAGGTCTGGTCAGTGACAGCTGATGGTACAGCAGTAAACCTCAGAACATTTGAAATACTTGGTTGCAAATTATCCGGCACATATGATGAAATGAAAACATCATTTAAACATCCAACAACTGGGGAAGACATTTATATAATCCTCGATCCATGTCACATGTTGAAACTGGCTCGTAACGCTCTTGGTCACCTTGGATCCTTTGTTGACGGTGACGGAAATAGAATAAAGTGGCACTACATCGAAGAATTACATCAACTCCAACAACAGAAAGGACTTAATCTTGCCAACAAACTCTCAATGAATCACCTTAAATTTCAAAAACATAAAATGAATGTTAGACTGGCCGCGCAAACTCTTAGTTCATCTGAGGCAAATGCAATCGAGTTTCTAGATGTCTTTGCTAAACATCCTAGTTTTTGTGATAGTCGAGGAACACTCAAATTTATCCGCACAATAGACCAACTTTTTGACATGCTCAATAGCAGAAATCCTATTGGAAAAGGGTTCAAGACACCTCTACGTCTCCAAAGCAAGGACACATGGCCAGAAATCTTTTCCACCACATCAAAGTATCTACTGTCGTTGAAAACTAATCCCCCCCCCCCCCAAACACAACTACTTTCCACAACTGCACGTAAAACATTTATAATCGGGTTCGTAACCTGCATCAAGTCAACAATTTCCATGGCTACTCAAATGCTTTGTGCACCAACCAACCCATTCAAGTACCTGTTAACCTACAAATTCTCCCAGGACCATATTGAACTGCTTTTCTCGTGTGTACGAGCCAGAGGAGAATGGAATAATAATCCCAACTGTTTACAATTCAAGTATGCACTTCACCGCATCAAAAAAACGCAAATTGTGTGGACTTCACTGTTGCAACAGCATTACTCCACTTTTTCATGTTAGAAAACACAAAGCACCAGCCAACAACGAAAACCAAGACGAAAGCACATCTGATGAGATAAATGCCATGTGCGAACATTTGGACCAAAGTGGGCACAGTGAATTCACTTCTAACGTGCTTTTTTGCATCGCTGGGTACATAGTATCAAAGCTAATGGACAACCTACCTTGTTCTGTATGTAAAAGAAGCCTTCTCCCTCTCCCAAACCAAACTCCTGTAAATGGGCATGACTACACCTCCAGTTTATATCACGAGGCTGGCAAAGCATCGTCGTTCACGAGATTCATCAATCAAGGTGATTTACAAATCCCATCAACCTCTGTATTTCGAACAATAGAGTACTGTGAACACGTTTTTAAACCAACGGTCTGTGGTAAAGATCTCCAACAAATGAACGAGAAAAATCTAAAGAAAAAACGATAATCAACGTATGTCACCACTTCACACTGGATACAACAGTGGATGTTTTCACAGATCATGAAGGAGGCGACAACGAACTGTTGATCGAAGACGACCACAGAACAAAACTGATTTTATGTAGGCCGATGGAATTGAGGTATCAGCTTACCGTAACCCACCGCATGTGTTTTCTCTACCGCTTCATTATTTTAAATTTTTTCATTATTTAACACTTTTTGCAATACCCATTTGTTTGCTCAGCGTTATAGCACCTAAATCCTTCGTTTTCTTTCACAAAATGCACGAAAAACGGTGCCTGATTGTGTTTGATATGTTGCTTTTGTCCATTTTACAACAATCATGATGGTTGGCTGTTGTCGCACTACGGAGAACCAATCATATCAAGTGTTTCAAATCTGGAACCATTGAACCGAGCAAAGAGCCTGGGTACAATGTTAATATCAAGCAGTGTGGCGATCAATATACTGAAGATGCAAATTGGTAAGTAATTTGAATTGCAAATTTTCTGTGTCTTAAATATATGAAAATATAAAACAATTTGAGGCTATATTTTATAAATATATAAAATAACTTGAAACTCGCTTAATGTATTAATAGAGTTCATTTGCACATTTTGTACTTGTTGCTGCGGTAGCGAGCGAGCATGAAGCGAGCGACGCAGCAGATCTCATTTGTGTATATAGAGGATTTTTATCTCCAAACATTCTAACGCACTGCATTGTGGTCGTGCGCAGTTGGTGCTGCGCAGTACATCAATTTTGCCCAGTAATATGACACTGCCAGTCTGCCACGTAAGCAAATTTGCATATTGCGCGAAATAGAAAGGCTAAAAATTGAAATATAAGTAGTGAAGAATCCTATTATTTTTTAATATGGGAAATAATTTAAATTTTTAATGTATGGTCGTATTCGCAAGGACATATAAGCATGCATATATTGCTTACAGACAGGGTCTCAGTTCTGAGCGCACTAAGACAAATATTCGAATGGCAGTGAGTTGAAATGAGTTGTGCTTTACATGTAGGTGACTCACATATCCAGCAAAGTAAAAAAAGAATGATGGAACAACACTTTGGGTTTATAGCTTTCCAAATGCAAAATTATTTCGCGCACATGTATATATTTTTAACGCTTTTATACACTACAAAAATATGCAAATTTGCTTGCGTAGCAGTGTCATATTACTCATCGCAGTAAACATGGGTTTCATGTGGGAATTCCATGTGGAAGAACAATACATGGAAAATATTGATATTTTGAAATAGATGTTACAAAACTTTCAATTGACGTCTTTCATGTTTCGTGATATATTTAGCTTGTCTTATCCTGCAAACTATGCTAGGGTTCTGACATCTTCTAGCATACACACTGGGTCAATGGTAGACTTGCTCCAAGTCTGTCTCTTATAGGGGGAGTATATTAGGGCGCGCGAAAATGCGGGCGAGAGACGGGCGGCGAGAAAATTGGTGTCTCTCCTCTTCCAATTTTATCGCGTCCCGCCCGCCCGCCGTCCGCCTTAATTTCCTTCCGCCCGCATTTTCGCACTCCCCAATAAAAACCCTATAAGAGACAGACTTGGAGCAAGTCTAGGTCAATGGCGATAATTACAATCTACTGGATATAATTTGTGTTAACGTCATGTTTTTTCAAGAAGCTATAGAATAATAACAGTCCCGCAGCATTCCCTACCTTGCAGGTACCCTAGTAAATAGACTTATATTGACATTACTGCGGTTATCTTTTGTTCGGTATTAAATGTTATGGCCTTTCGTTCTGTAGTTGTACTCGATATAGACTGTTGGCCTCATTTGGGCGTGGTTACGGTCAATTAATGAATAATGAAAAAATCCCGCAAATAATATTTTTTTTCCATGTCACATTCGGCAAGAAATACACAAAACAAGTCGTGAACGAAGGCAAACAGTGATAGACACAGACTAAATAAACTTATCTTGTTTAGCAATCAGACTAAATAAACTTATGTTGTTATATTACGTTAAAATAAACAATTACTTATCTTTCATCTCGAGTTTCATCGAACGTTCCAATCCCCCCCCCCCCCCCCATTAAGGAACCTTGGAATTCCAAGGGGTGGCGGCGAATTAAATGGGGAGGGTCTTGAGTTTTGTGGAATTCCCATGAGGGGTGCCATACCTCCATCTTTCCAGGGGGTATAACGTGCATTTCCAGGGGGTCTGACATGAATTTCCATGGAGGAAACCTAAGATTTATCGGAATTTCCATGGGGTTGGGGGTTGATCGCATGTAGGAAGTTCCAAGGGGAGGCAATGTATTTGGCCGGAAATTCCATGGGATGGGTGCAAAAGAAAGAGATTCCTCAATAGGAGGGGGGGGGGGTGTACGGATAGGATTATCAATTCGCAATCTGATGTAACACAACTCCAAACTGATATAAAGGTAGTAAGTTCGTGGTCACAGAATTGGAAAATTAACTTCAATCCCGATAAATGTGAGTCATTCTCCATTACTCGAAAGAAACACCCAATCGAGAATGATTATGTTATAGATGACATTCCAATTGTTAAAAAGGATTCTCAGAAAGATTTTCGAGTGTTTACCACTGGTACCTTAAAATGGGGACTGCAAAACATCCCAATTTCAAAAAAGTTACTTCGTTAAAACTGTGAAACTCTGGAACAATCTACCTCATTCTATGCGGTCATGTCAATCAGTTAGTGCTTTCAAATCTGCTCTGTATAACCATTACAATACTGCTTTCAACTGTAACTTTGATCCTGATAATACTTCAACTTGGAAATCTATTTGTTCTTTTTGTTTTTGGCAGTTTACCTTGTTGGGTGTAAAACCTGTCGTAAACTTGCCCCATTGTACGTGAACTTTACATATATATATATATATTTTTTTTTCAAACATTGTACAATGAAAGCTTAATAATAATAATAATAATAATAATATGTTTTAAATACACTTTGAATACAAAAATATAGCTTAAACCCTAAAATAAACGACAATTTTCGATCCATTCGCCCGAACCAAATCATTGCTGCATGCACAATGCACGCCATGTCACTTCGCCGCCAAACACCGCATCACAGAGACCGCATACTCGCTCCTGAAATGGTCTCGCGACAATGTCTCGCAATATAGACACGCGTGTCTGGAGGTAAACCACGCGTGTCTGGAGGTAAAATTTGGCTTCATGCGAACTTAGGCGAGTTTATATGACGGTAATGATGTCCACCTGTTCCTGGCGGATTTTACTACATCCCGGGCGTTCTTTGTCAGTGCCCGCGATCACAATTAGGATTATCAGCGGTATATGATGATAACATTGAGTGTTTCCAGAGGAGTGTTTCCTTGTGTTTCCTAATGTTTCCTTCTGATCCTTACTCCTACCTCATTCCCTAACCCAGAAGGAAACATTAGGAAACACTCCTCTGGAAACACTCAATGTTATCATCATATGCCGCTGGTAATCAGCGGGCACTGACAAAGAACGCCCGGAATGTAGTAAAATCCCTTGCCAGAGGCTCGCGCATGCGCATTGAAAAAGTGGGGACAGGATCCCGCGAAAGTTCCATATCTGTATAATTATTATTAATCTGGAGCCAGGCGCTACATTGCTTCGTCGCGACCTCCCCAAGCACCCCCGCGCGCTCGCTCAGCTTAGCCACTGATCTCTAGAAATTAGCTGAATGCGATTTTTATTCTTTCCTTAAAAGCGCCTGGGTACGAGGCTGCACATTGTGTATTACGAGACAATATCTTGTCACTCGGTATTCGCTGCTTTGCCCACAAATTGCGGTCTACCATTGAGTCTTGTAGACTTTTCGTGTTTTGTCAGGAATTAAGGCAGGTTACAAATATTATACAATTACTTTATGGTTTCCGTGTTTGGATGGCCTGATCCAAACACGCGGGAATGTTGCGAGAGTTAAGAAAAGCGCGCGAAATCTCGAGCCGAAGGCGAGTGATTTTGCGAGCTTTTCTTAACTCGAGCTTTTCTAACTTGATTTTGCGAGCTTTTCTTAACTCTGGGCTATGAGGATTTTGAAATATTTTTTTAGGCAAGCACCCCCCCCCCTCCGTACCTGGCATATTTTTTGTGACCCCCCCCCCCCCCCAAACAACAGATATTCAAGAGTTGAATTAACTGTATATATTGTACAGTATATAGAGGATAACAAATTTATCTATGTGTTAGTGTTGCACAACTGTTGAGTATCAACCCTTTGGAAAATAAATTCATTGTGATTACCTGGCTATATATAACCATTAATATATTCGTGACATTCATATTCGCAGACAAGTTTGCCTTCCTTATTTTTGCGACTTTTCGACAAAATATTTCACGAGGCTATATTTTTGTGATTTCGATACGCCGACAATGAAACAAAGCTTAAAATGGAAAGGGTTAAGAAATTTAATTCGAAAGTGTTTAATTTTGCAATATTTTAACAATCATGAAAAACACGACATTAGGTGTGAATAGTATAGCATTTCTTGATGACCCCCCCCCTTCCAGATTCTTAACTTATTCTCTGCAGCCCCTAAAGATTACTTTTAAAAATAGCTGACCCCCCCCCCCCCCCCATAAAATCCTCATAGCTCCCCCCCACCACATATATTATGAACGCTCCCTTATAAACTAATAACGTTCCGGTCTTTTCCTTTGTGTATATATTCATAGTTAGTCTTGCTCGTGTCGTTCTTATATTTAGTTTTAGACTTCATAAATTCTATAAAAGCTCATGTTACTGTTACTTTATAAACAATTCCCTATTTCGTGGCCAGAAACGGACTGCACTATATACCTTGGTTTGAAACTAACACGGCGAATTTGGTATTTTTTCTTGTGTCTGTACCGGGGGGTGATGTGAATTATGTTAATTAATATTGGCGGACATTTCACGCTATGGTCTATCGCCGCCAATATTCAACTTCTCATATTAAATTTTCAACATATTTCGAACATTCAACTTCTGATTAGTGCTAAACATAGACGGATTTTCATATTTACGACTAGGGGGTGCCAGAAATTTTGGAGGGGTGAGCTGGTGAGGTAACACAAAAGGCGTCACCAAACGTTGTGCTGCAGGTCTCAGCTCCCAGTGAGGTTTCTAAATTGTTCTTGTTATTCGAAGTTATAGATTTGGTTAAAAATAGTTTGTAATATCTTTAAAAATAGTTTTGTTCTTAATCTAATTAATATAATTATAGTCATTATATTGATCATTTTACATTGCATTGCACTATATATTCAATTTTAAGATCCATGTTTCTGAAGGGGACCAAATTTCCGAAGGAGTGGCCAAATTTCCTAGGAAATATGGCCCGGGGCGGCCAAATCTTGAGGGGGCCAAATTTCCTGGGACACCGGTCCGTAAAATTACTAAACAGCTGAATACGAAACAGCCGAATACGAAACAGCCGAATACGAAACAGCAGAATACGAAACAGGCGAATACGAAACAGCCGAATACGAAACGGCCGAATACGAAACAGCCGAATACGAAACAGCCGAATACGAAACAGCCGAATACGAAACAGCCGAATACAAAACAGCCGAATACGAAACAGCCGAATACGAAACGGCCGAATACGAAACAGCCGAATACGAAACAGCCGGATACAAAACAGCCGGATACAAAACAGCCGAATACTGTTATATATTATTAGACTGCTCTATTTATAGACTCAACTCATTCCGTTAGTAATTTTATAAGATTTTATTAGTACTCCTTTTTTCGGTATTAAATATCAATTCGACGATTCTACAACTCAACTCAAAACCTGTTATTGACAAGACCTGTTTATAATAGTCCACGCCCTTCTCACGTCAATCATACGTTAATATAACCATGCAATTAAACTAGGGTACCTGCAAGGCAGGGAATGCTGCGGGGACTGTTATTATTCTTTAGCTTCTTGAAACAAACATGCAAACAAATATGCAACACAAATTATATTCAGTAGACGGTAATTATTGGCATTGACCCGGTGGCTTGCGCGCTGTCAGTAGATGCATACCCTAGCATAGTTTGCAGGATGAGACAAGCTAAATATATCACGAAACATGAAAGACATCAAATTTTGTAACATCTATTTCAAAATATCAATATTTTTCATGTATTATTCTTCCACATGGAATCCCCATAGCCTCCTCCGCAGACAACTCTTGGACAAAAAACTTGTAATGTAGCGAATATTATCGAATATCGAATATTATCCAATTAGTCTAGGACCTGTATAGGAGTTTGTATGCGTTTCATTTACCACAGGCAATCTCAACTGTTTTAGGGTAAAATGACCATGGCGGTCAACATGGCATATGTGCTAAAACCTGAATCCGGGACGAAAGTCCTGAAAATGACCCCGCCCTGAAACGGCAGTGCCGACATAGCTCTAACTTCCGAAAAGCAGAAGCGACAGCCTTTCTGAAGTGCTTATAGTGTTTAGAAGGTTGCTTTTAGGGGTAGTTATTGGAAGGAAAAATTTGTCTAAGTATAATATGTTACAAGAAAATGACCATGCACCACCCCAGGTCAACTGCTAATTATCCATGAAATAACTAATATACCTGGCAGAGATTAAATTTTCTTATTTCATAACAATTTTTATCATGGGATGAAAAACTATGCTTAATTTAATATAATTATTGTAGATTTCATAAGGATTGACATTGTTTTGTTTAAATATAATACATTTTATTTCACTTACCCCCCACCAAAACACGATTTCAGCCATATTTTGCCGTCTTGTTTGCTTTTTATCGCCGCGTCTCGCAAGTATCATCAATTGTTGTACTTTTACATAATGATAGATGGCTAAAGAGATTTCAACCAAGTTTCGTCAAGTTTTGAAGCAGTGCAGTGTATTTTATCTTCGATATTGTGTCCTTCGATATTTCGTCAAATGACATTGCAATGCCTCGCCGTTTCCGATAAATGCCACTTCTTCGTCTTCATATGTATTTAGATTACAGTATCCAAGAATACTTCATTGTAGAATAGTCCCAATCGAAAACTAGAGTAGTATACGTACATGAAAGGAAAAAACTCCCATAACAAATTTAGGATCAGAATCAAAGACACAAGTTTAAAAATAATTTGAAAGTCACTCGCAATCTTCGCGAAAACTCCTCGTGGGCTACTTGACAGGGGGGGCAATATTTTCACGAAACGCTGGTTCGCCACAACAGAACCCAGTAAATATATTATATTTATTGTATTTTTATGATTTATGATAAAAACAATAGAAAATACGCAAATATTTATTGTTTTTTCATAAATCATAAAAATATAATATATTTACTGGGTTCTGTGGTGGCGAACCAGCGTTTCGTGAAAATATTGCCCCCCCTGTCAAGTAGCCCACGAGGCGTTTTCGCGAAGATTGCGCGTGACTTTCAAATTATTTTTAAACTTGTGTCTTTGATTCTGATCCTAAATTTGTTATGGGAGGTTTTTTCCTTTCAAGTACGACTATACTACTCTAGTTTTTCGATTGGGACTATTCTACAATGAAGTACTCTTGGATACTGTAATCTAAATACATATGAAGACGAAGAAGTGGCATTTATCGGGAAGAGAAACGGCGAGGCATTGCAATGGCCGCTATTTGACGAAATATCGAAGGACACAATATCGAAGATAAAATACACTGCACTGCTTCAAAACTTGACGAAACTTGGTTGAAATCCTCTTTAGCCATCTATCATTATGTAAAAGTACAACAATTGGATGATACTTGCGAGACGCGGCGATAAAAAGCAAACAAGACGGCAAAATATGGCTGAAATCGTGTTTTGGTGGCGGGTAAGTGAAATAAAATGTATCATATTTAAACAAAACAATGTCAATCCTTATGAAATCTACAATAATTATATTAAATTAAGCATAGTTTTTCATCCCATGATAAAAATTGTTAGGAAATAAGAAAATTTAATCTCTGCCAGGTATATTAGTTATTTCATGGATAATTAGCAGTTGACCTGGGGTGGTGCATGGTCATTTTCTTGTAACATATTATACTTAGACAACTTTTTCCTTCCAATAACTACCCCTAAAAGCAACCTTCTAAACACTATAAGCACTTCAGAAAGGCTGTCTCTTCTGCTTTTCGGAAGGTAGAGCTATGTCGGCACTGCCGTTTCAGGGCGGGGTCATTTTCAGGACTTTCGTCCCGGATTCAGGTTTTGGCACATATGCCATGTTGACCGCCATGGTCATTTTACCCTAAAACAGTTGAGATTGCCTGTGGTAAATGAAACGCATACAAACTCCTATACAGGTCCTAGACTAAATGTGAAAACAGGAATGTCGATAATATTCGATAATATTCGCTACATTACAAGTTTTTTTCCCCAAGAGTTGCCTGCGGAGGAGGCTAGAATCCCCACATGAAACCCATGTTTACTGCAATGAGTAATTTGACACTGCCACGCAAGGAAATTTGCATATTTTTGTAGTGTATAAAAGCGTTAAAAATATATACATGTGCGCAAAATAATTTTGCATTTGGAAAGCTATAAAACGAAAGCGTTGTTCCATCATTCTGTTCTTACTTTGCTGCATATGCCGTGAGTCACCTACATGTAAAGCACAACTCATTTCAACTCATTGCCATTCGAATATTTGTCTTAGTGCGCGCAGAACTGAGACCCTGTCTGTTCTGACAATAATATGTGAACGCGACTAGACAAAAATATTAAGTCCATTGTAAAATAGGAATAAAAACATATTTCTATGCCTACAGTAGCCTATTTAATAGGTCAAACCTTGCACAAATCAGCAAGAGAAAGCAAACGCGAATGGATAGAAAAACCTTTTAAAGACATCTCTATGTAAGACTTCCATGCTTTACAGCACTAACAGCTCAAGCAAAGTCGATAGCACATTAGCAGAATATATAGTTTATATACTAGGAGTTACTATCGCAAGGAAAGTGCTGCCTTGACGCCCAAACTGCATGCAAAATTCCTCGACCAATTAGTAATATTGAACGTATTTATATTGCTAATGGCACACTGTATGTATAGATTTATTTTCTTGTCCAAACGATGAGATTACAACACTGTGATTACAACACTGTAATTGTAAATAATAATATATAAGAAGTACACAAGTGGTTTTCAAAGCCACATATGAGAGTGTTCAGACTATTGTCAATGGAATTCTTGGTACCAACATTATTGTTCCTGTTATTAGAAATCATTCTTTACTTCAAAGCTGTCAATTGCATCTTGCAGCTGTCAATTGCATCTTGGAAGAGTAGAGACAATGTCTTTTAATATCTTTGTGGTATCAGTTTGCATGTTGTCTGTGTTCATAAGATATTGATACTGCACTTGCCATGTGCTAAACAAACATGTCACAACAGTCTTTGTTTACAATCTGTAGATATTTCATATTTATTTAGCATTTAGCTTCCATCAGTGTTCATCTGTACTGTCCAGTGAATTGTCAAAATACATGATTATACAGCAAACCAACATAATAGTATATCTCTCCAAAACAACTGTGAGCAGGGATCCACATGACATATGTTGGAAATATTTAATTCTTTATATCGCAGATTCCATCCCATTACAGATGATGTAATATATCCATATTATTTTGTAAGTTTGTAACAACCATTTTTTTCAAGTAAATATACCATAATTTATCAACCAAATTTGGTTTTCATTTTCTGCCTCAACAGGCGGATCAATGTTACTTTGTGCCGCAACTGGCTCTGCCACAATGGCCAGATCAATAATATTTTGTGCCTCAACGGGCTCCACCACAATGGGCAGATCAGTTCTATTTTGTGCCTCAACAGGCTCTATCACAATGAGCTATTCCATTTAAAATCCGTAACCCCCCCCCCTATCGAGGACAGGGTTTTTTCTATAAACCTGACGAATTCCTGACTTTCAACAGCCCACCTGAGGAATTTTGTATTTACAACACCTACCCCTGAAGAATTCCTGTCTTACAGCTATTACCCCCTGAAGAATTTGACTGCAACCCCCTGAAGAATGCAATTTTTTTACTCAACCTCTGAAGAATTCCAAGCCTAAATAGTCACACCCCTGAAGAATTCCAAGGCAAAATGGCCCCTTACCCCTGAAGAATTCCAGGGTCCTCGATGGGGGGGGGGGGGATACGGTATTAAATGGAATAGCCCAATGGTAGGTCAATGTTTCTTTCTGCCACAATGGGCGGATCAATATTTTGTGCCTCAATGGGCTCTACCACAACAGGTAGATTGATTCATTGATATTTTGTGCTACGATCACAGGTACGGGCTCTATGACTACAGCTAGATCACTATTTGTCACTGTCATAGGTGGGGTTGTTTTTGCCTGCACAGGCGATATATTAACTGTGTCGATCACAGACCGACATATGACATATCTTGTAAGAAAGCATGTTTGAGCCAGTTCAGGCACATCTGCCCATTGTGGCAGAGGTCGGGAATCTTCGAGTTAAGCCCTTCGAGTTAAGCCCCTCGAGTTAAGCCCTTTTCGAGTTAAGCCCCGACCACGCCCTTTTTTGCCCCGACCACGCCCTTTTCCAAAAAGGGCTTAACTCGAAGAACGAAACACGATTTGGATCATTCGAGTTAAGCCCCGGGGCTTAACTCGAAGTTTGACAAAATTGTTGTTGCTCGAGTTAAGCCCCGACTTTGGAAGTATGTCAACGAGGCAATATTAAATTGTCAAATTTTCAATACAAAATAGCCAAAACACAGACATTTCTCCCGAAAAGAACGTATAAATCGCTAATGTAACACGACTATCAAAAACAATCACAACTATTATATCGTTAACACTATTTTAGGTTTTTCATACTTTTGGCGGTTCGTTTATCCACACCAGCACTTGTGGTGTCATGGTCACCACGCTTGCCTTTCAAGCTGGGAGACCTGGGTTCAATCCTTGGTCGGACCTCTACTTATTGCACTCGTTGAGTCGTTGACATACTTCAAAAGTCGGGGCTTAACTCGAGCAACAACAATTTTGTCAAACTTCGAGTTAAGCCCCGGGGCTTAACTCGAATGATCCAAATCGTGTTTCGTTCTTCGAGTTAAGCCCTTTTTGGAAAAGGGCGTGGTCGGGGCAAAAAAGGGCGTGGTCGGGGCTTAACTCGAAAAGGGCTTAACTCGAGGGGCTTAACTCGAAGGGCTTAACTCGAAGATTCCCGACCTCATTGTGGCAGGGCCAGTTATGGCACAAAGTAACATTGATCCGCCTGTTGAGGCAGAAAATGAAAACCAAATTTGGTTGATAAATTATGGTATATTTACTTGAAAAAAATGGCTGTGACAAACTTACAAAAAATATGGATCATCTGTAATGGCCCAATGGGATGGAATTGTCATCGTACATGAATTACTTAACCTCCACGGGTAGATTCATATTATTTGTCATCGTACATGAATAATAAACACTAACTATTGTTGGTATAAAGTTATCTATAGACAAATATTCTACACCAGGGTCTAGGACTAATAAGCCATTACTCAGAGCTTTTAAATACATTTTGTCTCCATTATTAAATGTTGTTTTAGACCACGCGGACAATGGAATATTTCGTGCTGAAAGAAGCGCCGATAAACTCATAAAAGCACATTGCTTTCCTCTAGAATGAACACTAAACAGTTCATCACCTTGATGAATATCGGCAGAAAGAAATAAAGCCATACTTACCTGTGTTTCTTCGGGAAATGTTTGTAGAATTGGCAGAATAAAAAGCTTGTAAAATCTTGAGAGTTGTGAACTTTTAGATCACATGGAACAAAACATGCGCGCGCAATACAATATTTTCTCGCCCTCTCCCCCCATTTTATAAATTCTCCTTGAGCTCGACTTTCTGCCCGGAATTATGACAACTGACAGACGCAAGATCGAGATCTCGACTATACATAGGTCGGCGCAAAAGACTGGGTCGAGTGAACTCTGGAGAAACCTTGCCATGTCAAGAATAGTGTGCTGCCGAAATAAACAGACACTGAATCTAGCTGCGATCGATTGTGTGCTTTCAGCGTTTCATGACATAGATATATAAATTGAGATTGCCAACTTTCCAAAAAGGAGTAAACCTTGAATGGTCAAAATAGACTTGAAAAAGCTTTAGAAATTCGATAAAAATTCGAAGATTCCGTCCGTCAAAATCGAAAAGCACATGGAACTGAGCGAGTTTAAAATTTGTGTTCTGCGCATATCAAGAGCGCACGACCACAATTCCATGCGCTAAATAAAATTTACTTCAAAACCCCCTCTCTGCACACATTAGGCTGCCGAATATGAAACAGGCGAATACAAAACAGCCGAATACGAAACAGCCGAATACGAAACAGGCGAATATGAAACAGGCGAATACAAAACAGCAGAATACGATTTACAGCCGAATTACAAAACAGCCGAATAGAATATAATTGCATCAAATTGAATGTCAAAATGGCGTATTGAATTCTGGCGGTAATCATGCACCCTTCATGTACATAAGGCCTTGTCGGCAATCATTTTAGTTTCTTTCCCCAATCATTTTAGTTTTTTCGGCATCCCTAATTGATCGAATAGATACCCAAGGCGTTTATGAAGGGGAGGTGTATATTAGATAAGAGGCGTCTTTTAGAGAGAAGCGGCAATTTTACGCTTAGCATGACGAAATAAATGTGAACTGACGTTCTTCCTAAACTTTTAATAGTTTTTACACTCCATTGCACTGTAAACCGGCCTTAATAGAGAGGGGCGTTTATGACAAAATTGTTGATTTGACCGGAGCTTATCACAAAATTATAACTTTGACTTCGTCCCGCTCTGACTTCGTCCCGTGACCTTACTTGTGGGAGCAGCGGGTTTGGTTAAGCAAGTGTTCTATTCCTGCGCACTTAAGGTGGCTCCCTACAATTTTTTGAAATGTGGAAAATTTACGATTTATATCAAACTTTTTGAATAATTTTTACTTGTTACAAAACAAAAATTGAATGACTTATATTGAGCAACATTCTAAGAGCTGAAAATTGTTCACAAAAATGACGTCATTACCGTTGCTACGGTAACATGTTATCCCAAACGCCTGGTTACCCCATTTTTTTATTTCATGAAACGTTTTTCCTGTAGAAAAATAGATTATCTGAACGAGATTAAAAAAATTCTGTAGAGCCAAAAAATATTTAACGAAAAATCAGGTTTATTAATATTTTTAAAATGTGGCTCTACAGAATTTTTTTAAATTTGGTCAGATAATCTACTGTACTAGACGAAAATGTTTAATGAAATAAAAAATGGGGGTAATCAGTAAGTGCGTTAAAAGCCAAAATGTCGGCCATATTGAAACGTCATTGTTATCATAGCAACGGTGATGACGTCATTTTAGTATACAATTTCCGACTCTTAGAATGTTGCTCAATATATGTGGTACAATTTTTGTTTTCTAACAAGTAACAGTTCTTCAAAAAAATTCAATCTAAATCATAAATTTACCATATTTCAAAAATTGTAGGGAGCCACCTTAATACGTTTATTTGTGTCCATATATAGCTCCTAGCAACCCACAAGATGTTCAAACCAAAGTTATATCGTCAACTAAAGTTGAAGTAACGTGGAAAAAGCCCAGCTATGAGGGAAGTGGTCAAGGAATTGTAGGATATGATATTTACTACAATAATTCATTGGACGGAGCTCGTAAGAAAGTGAGGGTTCAATCACCTGATGATTTTCTCAAGATAGTAACAGGATTAAGACCAGCCTCAACGTATACATTTGATGTAGCTGCAAGAACTGATGCCGGCTCAGGATCATTGTCATTTCCTATGCTTGTAACCACGTGGGAAGGTGGTAAGTGATTGCCTTGTATTGTAGTAAACATCGTATGCATTAATTATTCACATTTTTAAGCGTTGTTTGACTAGTTGTAAACCTAGAACTTCTTACAGCAACTTGCTTTATTCATCTAGCGCCGTCAGCTTCTCCGACCAACTTCAGCTGTTCTGCTATTGATGAGAGTCAAATCCGCTGTTCATGGCAACCTCCACCACGCAAGGATAGGAATGGCGCAATCACTGGCTATAAGATTAGATACAAACTCTCAAACAAAGACACATCTGTGCAGAAATCTGTTAATAATTCAGTATTATCCGTCACCCTTAGCAACTTACAAGCGTATACTGTCTATCATATTGACGTTGCTGCGAAAACTTCGAAAGGACAAGGTCCATTTTCCGACCCTGCTGTGGTGACCACGCACGAAACAAGTAAGTTATCATGAGGAAATGGGATGTGTGGTTTCTCATGTTTTGCCTGTTCTGAATGGCCACTGTCATTTTGTAACGATGTTCAAGGGTTACGTCAGGCGCTTATATGCAACTATGCAAGGCGGTGCGCAACGAACACGCTCGCGCTGATCGACGTGTGATGTGGAAAGTGCATGGGGCGAGTACGTTTTTGGACTAGTTGCGGTCATTCGCATTATAAGTGTGAATATAAACTAATTAAATATTTAAGAAATAGAAAACGAGTCCGCGTGCTTTATGGTGTGATAAAGCACGAAGGGAATGTTGGGACGCTTCTCGAGTGTTCTCCCAACGTCTCCCGAGTGCTTTATCGCACCATAAAGGCACAAGACGAGTTTTTCTATTTCTTTTATATTATAAGTGGTGTATAAGCACAGTAAACAATTTTGTTCAAAGATCAATATTAATATTCTCCTAACATGTAATGACGTCACTCGCAAGCTTTTCAATGTTTTCATTGCTTGGCAACAAGCCAACAACTACAAGCTTGAATTCTGACCGGCGAAGGAGCGAAAAACGTGCAACTCAACAAAAATTAGGGATTAAAAAAGCATAAAAACTGTGGAAAATTTTCCAAAAATAGTCCACAATGATAGACAGATTGGTTTTTCGTTGTTCTGCTTCACTTTTGTCCTGGATTCGGTATAAAAGCGAAGGTTTTTGTCAAGCTGCTTTGACAACATTGGCTGTCAAGTTGGATTTTTTATCTTGAACCAAATATATCAGGCAATTTTTGTTCGAAGGGACTGTTTGAATATTCTTGTTGTGTTTTTGTTGTTGAATGGTTGGTGGTAAAAGATTTTCTCAGACAAACTGTCAAGAAATCCATAATATTTCGTTTTTGTGTAGGTTTTTGTCGTTGCATCTTGACATCTTAAAAACTATAGACATAGTGTTATCTATAAAATCAATGCCAAAATGGTTAATTTTAATTTTTTGCACCTAGAACTGTGGATAAATTTGGTTTGGTTTGTGTTTAAATAGAGTTTTTGTATCTTTGAATGTCAAAATAGCACAGATTTTCGCGTTTCTTGTTGCCTTTGAATGCGAACTTTCAAGCAAAAAAGTATATTTCGAGCTCAGAAACAGCTACGAATCTTTATTCGCCGTTTTATATGTCCCGTTGTCATTGTTGGCTAGCCTTTTCCATCTCGTTTAGGTCTACTTTTTCTTGCTTTCTGACAGACTTTGGATTCAAAACTATCATAATTTTGTTCATATTGTATTGACAATTCCGAGGCAAGTTTAACAAGCAGAGACGAAGGGAGAAAAATCAAAACAGTGGCTGTGCTTTATTGCGTCATAAAGCACGCGCAATTAGCCAATCAAATTGCTCGTTAGATACTACTTATAATATAATTACCTGTAATATATCACTCTATTTAACATTAGGAACAGATAAACAAATTTTCAAAAATTGTAGTTTTTATCTGAGAAATTCAGAGCTTACTCCAAATTTTGATGCCTAAAAAACGTGCATGTCGGACATAGTGAAATGTTGACATATTAATATTAGTCACGTGATTTACTGTAGTCACGTGTCAGAGACATGTGCTAGAGGACACGGTTTGAGAGGTTATAAAAGTACAAACGGTACAATATTGTTAAGGGTTAAAGTCAGTTAATAAAAGCATTTATATAGTCTATAGACAGACATTACATTGGCGACGAGGTAAAAGAAAATAGCTATCGTTTATACATATCAAAACGTATACTTTTGCAACTGCTAGTTCTACGAGTATAAAATTCATCGTTTATAGTATGGCGAGTGGCAGAATTGATTTAACTCCAATGGCGCCATTTGATCCTCTGGCAGATCCAAGTTCGATCAGTCAGCGATGGAAAACATGGAAACGACGTTTTCAAACATATCTGGTTGCTTTAAACATAACGGAAAAGAAACAACAGCGAGCTCTCTTATTGTATCAAGCTGGCCAGGAAACTCAAGATATTTTTGACACCCTTGCTGAAACTGGCGAAGATGACGACTATGATTCCGCTGTCGCTGCCCTCGATACGTATTTCTCACCACAAAAACACGTCGATTTTGAAATTTTTAAGTTTCGTGAAGCAAAACAACAATCACATGAAACAATCGATCAATTTTCAACTCGTCTAAGGAAGCTGGCTGCAACTTGTGACTTCGCGAATATCGACAAGGAAGTAAAATCGGCAATAATTCAGAACTGTTTATCGAAACGTCTACGACGCTATGCCCTTCTTGACTCGGAAGTTACGTTGGCAAAAATTCTCGCAAAAGGCAGAGCTTTTGAACTCAGTGAATCGCAGGCCACCGGAATTGAAAACGCACTCGAAGCAACCAGTATCTCGGACGAAGTAGCTCAAGCTGTTCAACTCACAGGTATCACAGCTAACAACAACCGTCCTTATCATCGAGATCAACAACAACATACATCGTTTTCCCGTCAAGATTCTTACACCCCATCACAGTGTCGAAATTGTGGGGGGACCTGGCCCCATAACAACAATATTTGTCCTGCAAAAGGAAAATCGTGTCTGAATTGTGGAAAATCAAATCATTTTGCAAAAGTCTGTCGCAGTGCTCGCAGGGCTGACATTGGTCAACAAGACACTCGAAGGTCTTCAAAGAATACCCGAAAGGCAGAGTTCACAAGATTTCTGGAAAACCCTCCCGCAGTGAAAGCAGTAGCGAGGATGAATTCATTTTTACTCTGAAACCGACATGTAGAGACAAAACAACCCCACAAGTTCAAATCTCGATCAACAACACCCCAATCAACATGGTTATTGACACTGGTGCTTCCATCGACATCTGAACCGCCTCTGCTTTGGGTCTAATCATGTTGAAAGTTAACAATGTGAAACCTGCACATTTCAGTCATGAATCACTGCTGAATGAATATGCCCACCTGTTCAAAGGAATCGGTACTCTTAAAAATTTCGAAGTTAAATTCCATATCGAGGATAATGTCCATCCAGTGGCACAAACCCCCCGTCGTATCCCTTTCCACTTGCGGAAAAAGGTATCGTATCCCTTTCCACTTGCCCTCGACAAATTAGAAAGTGACGGAATTATTGAAGAAGTATCCGGTGCCACTCCTTGGGTCAGTCCCCTAGTGGTTATACCAAAGAAAGATGGTGATATCAGGCTGTGCATCGATATGCGCATGGCTAATCAGGCAATTCAAAGCGAAAGACATCCGACCCCAACAGTGGATGATTTAATTCACAAATTAAATGGGGCCACAGTGTTTACAAAGCTCGATCTTCGCTCAGGATACCATCAGCTATCTCTTGCTGAGGAAAGTCGACACATAACCACATTTGCAACGCACAAAGGACTTTACCGCTATAAGAAGTTGAATTTCGGCACCAATTCTGCAAGTGAAATCTTTCAACATGTAATTAGCGAACAAATCCGTGACATTCCGAATGCCATCAACATTAGTGACGACATAATCATCTTTGGCACAACACAAGCTGACCACGACAAAGCACTTGAAGCAATTTTTGAACGGTTTTCACTCATTGGATTAACCTTCAACAAAGAGAAATGCGAGTTCAGTCAACCACAGCTTACATTTTTTGGTTTTGTCTTCTCGGGTGATGGAATTTCTCCAGATCCAGCGAAAGTCGCAGCAATTCACAACTGTTCACCTCCAACTTCCATTAAAGCTGTTCGGAGTTTTCTTCGGATGGCGACATATTGTGCAAAATTCATCCCTAATTTCAGTGATCTTACAGAGCCTTTGCGTGAGCTAACTAGAAAGAATGTGCCCTTTTGCTGGACATCTCGACATGTTAAATCCTTCAACGCGGTAAAAGCGGCCCTCACAAGTGCAACAGTTATGGCATTTTCGATCAAACCAAGGACACAGAACTTATTACGGATGCCTCACCTTCGGGTCTATCTGCTATTCTTACACAGAAAGTCCCAGGATCAGGACAAAGAAACGTGGTTGCGTATATCAGTCGCTCACTGTCGGATGTGGAGAGACGATACAGTCAAACAGAGCGAGAAGCTCTCGCTATTGTGTGGGCGATTGAACGTTTACACATCTATCTATATGGAGGACATTTTACACTGATAACTGATTGCAAACCAGTCGAGTTGATCTTAAGTAATCCACAATCACGACCTCCAGCCAGGATTGAGAGATGGAATTTACGCTTGCAAGATTATGATTTTGATGTAAGTTTTACAAAGGGACTTGACAACCCATCAGATTTTCTCTCTCGACATTTACCAGTTAACAACACCACTGACGACAGACAATTCCAAACAATGGCCGACAACTATGTTTGTTTCCTAACCCAACATGCTGTTCCAAGAGCAAAGACCTTGCCTGAAATACAACAAGCAACCATGGCTGATCCAACATTGCAGTTCCTTAGCAACCTTATCACACCAGGCAAATGGCATTTGATAGATACTATAGACGAACAGTCCAATCCTAACCTCAAGGTTTTGGACCTGAAAGCATTTCAGAAAGTTAATACAGAACTCACACTTAATGATGGAATTATATTACGAGGTTCTCGAATTGTGTTACCAGAAAGCCTTCGACTAAAGGCTATTCAAATTGCTCATGAGGGCCACCAAGGGCTTGTAAAAACTAAACAATTATTGCGTGAGAAAGTATGGTATCCAGGTATAGACAAGCTTGCTAAGCACACAGTGGATACTTGCATTTTATGTCAGGCAAATGGACCAAATCAGCACCCAGAACCATTGCGTATGACGACTTTGCCTCCTGAACCATGGCACACAGTTAACATTGATTTTTGTGGACCATTTTTAGGTGGTTCGTATCTCTTAGTGGTGATTGACGCATATTCGCGATTTCCAGAAGTCGAAATTGTAAGCTCGACATCGGCTAAATCAACAATACTGAAGCTTGAGCGAATTTTTGCCACACATGGAATCCCCAAAGTGCTAAAGAGCGATAACGGCCCCCCGTTTCAGAGCCATGAGTTTAGCGTGTACTTAAAAGAACTGGGAATTAAGCATAAACCAAGCTCGCCATTATGGCCCCAAGGAAACGGACAAGCTGAAAACTTTATGAAACCACTTGTAAAAGCTGTGAAGTCGGCCCACCATGAAAACAAGGACTGGAAACGTGAAATGTTCAAATTTTTGCTCAACTACAGAGCTACCCCACATGTGACCACTGGCAAGTCACCGGCTGAGTTGCTATACAACCGCAAGATTCAAACAAAATTACCTCAAGTTACAGTTGAAAGCAAGTCCCATGTTCATCAGGAGGTGAAGGAAAGGGACGAAAGGTTGAAAAAGAACCAAAAGGACTATGCTGATGTGAAAAGAAGAGTTCAGAGTGCGGACATTCAGAAAAGGGACTTAGTTTTAGTACGTCAACCCAAGTCAAATAAAATGTCCACAAAATATGATCCAATACCATATGAAGTCACCCATCGCCGTGGAAACAGGATCACAGCAATCAGGAAGGGGAAATATATAACTCGCAACATTTCGTTCTTTAAAAAGTTTCACTCCAAACGAGGCAGATCTTTGGATTTAAATGATATAATGGATGAAGATGATTATTCCTCGGATTCAGATGTTAGTGAAGAGAATGATGGTCCAAGATATCCAGCACGGGATAGACCGCGGATCAACAGATATGGGAATAACATTTATGATTGACCTGGACTAAGACAGATAAGATACACTTTAAACATTATATTAATATTGTTTGTTCTAGTTTAGTAGAGTTTATATTTAAAGCATGGGAGGGGTGAAATGTTGACATATTAATATTAGTCACGTGATTTACTGTAGTCGCGTGTCAGAGAGACATGTGCTAGAGGACACGGTTTGAGAGGTTATAAAAGTACAAACGGTACAATATTGTTAAGGGTTAAAGTCAGTTAATAAAAGCATTTATATAGTCTATAGACAGACATTGCACATAGCTATAGCACGAGACTGGAACTTAGTTGTGACATGCACAGCTAACCCAGGCAACAGTACTAAACGGCGAAGAGAGAAAGAGGAAAAAAGTCTGGAACTAGGCTGGCTGCAGAGGAATTTGTTATTAATTAAACCATTGAGTTTTCCCATTCGTATGCTTTTCAAAAATATATCATTGTGTGCAGCAATTTATGACAACGTGTTACTGTGTTATTCGTTTCTTTAGCGCGATAGATATTTCGTTTAAACATTTTTCACTTTGTGTAGCACCGTCTAAAACTCCTGAAAATATGACAGCAACAGCAATCAATTCAACAGCAATAATCGTTACATGGAAGGCTCCTTCTCCGCCGTTTGGTGCAAAATTAACAGGTTATGTGTTTCTCTACCGAATGAAACCGCAAGACAAAACAATGACAAGAATTGGCATCGTGGTGAACAGAAGGGTACGTGTTTAAATGAAATGTAAAATATTGTGAAGTGATATTGGAAACCGTTAACTCTAAAGCTAAAATTGTGGAGAGAACTTCCATGCTTTTTTTGGAACGTGACAGTGGCGAACACTTCACGAAGAAATGGCAGTACGAGTTTATTTACATCCTTCATTGCGGAAAATGTCGTTCCTCATTGCTAACTATAATTGTTACTCCTTACTTATGAGCAGGTCGCATCCTTTCGCTCCCAACAAATGTCTCCTATGACACAATAGATACCATTTTGATATTTAATTTCCCCAAGGCAAACATTCAACCAGTACAAAAGATCAGCACGCAATTCTCAGAATGTGCATTGTTTGTTTCACAGCATATCCTGATGACTCGATTGGTGCCTGAGCAAGAGTACGAATTCTTTATCGCTGCAAAATCAGCGAAAGGAACTGGAAGAATTACAGATCCTGTTTTATGTAAGACCAAGCAACCCCCTCCTCACCCGCCTATCTTAGTCTCGAAGAAACTTGCAGCTCCTCAGGTTGGTGTGGTTCTAAGTTGGATAAGCAAAGCTCGAGATATTGAACAGTTTAAATTGAGATATGCCAAGGAAGTTGAAAGAATTACCAATGAAACTTTACTCAAAGAACTAACATATGTTGAGAAGACTTTTCCATTATCAGTTACTGCGTACAACGCCACTAACCTTGGTATGTATTATAACGGCTAACTCTTTGTAGCTGTTGAGCATGCATGTGTGCAATGTATTTCGTGGTTTGTTAAGGTCAATTTAACGGCCTATCTACACAATTAAAATATTTTTGAAAATTGATTTTGAGACAAATGCTAGCGATATTTATGTTATTTGACAACGACATTTCGATGCTAAATGATGTATCATTTTCAAGTTGAAATTAAGTAACTTGCATAATTGCGCTGTAATAATCGTGTCACGTTAGCAAATTTATACGTCGTTGTCAAATAAATATCGCTAGCATTAATCTACACGATTTTTTTGTTACTTTCTAATCCTGGCGTATGTGATCGAATAAATACGCGTAGAAATTGCACATTTCAGGTTTCTGTATTGTGATAGTTATAGCATACCTTCTGCACAGAATACTATACAGAAAGTCATCTCTATATTGTTTTTGCGTAAGCGCTATTCGTCATGATTCGTCACTCAGCAAGTGCCCTAAACAGAAGCAGTCACCCCCCTGGAAATATAGCCATTTTGAATGTTTCCAGGGGGGTGACTGCTTCTGTTTAGGGCACTTGCTGAGTGACGAATCATGACGAATAGCGCTTACGCAAAAACAATATAGAGATGACTTTCTGTATAGTATTCTGTGCCTTCTGCATGAACAGTCACGGATAAAACATTCTCTATGCGCACATTGAAACTTTCATGTTTGGCACATCACTTAATCTCGTAACTCCCCAAAGGTTGGGTGCGGTTTTACTTCTTGTTACGGGATCATCCCCTTTAGGGAATTTTTCCTTGAGCTTTAAGGTGGCTCGATACAGTTTTCAAAAATTCAGGGGGCGGTTGTATCAAGGCCGGATAGCACTATCCACCGGATAGCGAATTTTTCGACTGTTGTAAAAATGCTCCAAAACCTATAAAACTACGAATGTAGACCCCACAATTAATAAAAAGAAACTTTAACTTATAAATGCTAAGGTTTAATCTAGATTATACAAATCAACGGACAATTTTAGGAAGGTTGGAAGATTCGCTATCCGGTGGATAGTGCTATCCAGCGTTGATACAACCGACCCCAGGTGTTCAACACTTTGAAATGATTAAACTCCATATTTTTAGGTTTTATTCATCCGGTATCAGGGTTTTCATATATTTTGATGTTTCTACTTTCAAATTATGTTCGTTTTAGTAACACATAGTTCGTTGCTATGGCAACATACGCGTACGAAATTCACTCTAAAATAGCCTATCGCCTCGTGTAGTTGGAAAAGAAGCACGGTGACCCCCAATTTTTTTCGTGCATTATTTTATTTGCAAGACAGACTAACAATAAGCAAAATATAAAAAAGGCAAAAATGTCGTTTTCTTCGATAAAATTTTTTTGGCATTACAGAATTTTTTTATTTTTTGTTCAATGAAAGATTTTTGCGGTGCAATACAGCATGCAAAATTTGAACATAAGTCACCAGACAAAATAACGAGATATAGCGCATTGTTTTTCAAAAATGGAATTTTTTAGTGACGTCAGCAATTGACATGAAACCACAGAGTAGAGATCATACAGAGGTGGAACGGGCCGTCGTAAACACTTGGGAGTGTACCCACCTGATTTCAGGCGGCCGGGCAAAAAATGATCAACTGCGCATGCTCGGCAAGTTCCCCCCATTCCAAGTTCCCAACATTCCCCAAGTTTCGACTCTTTAAAGTTTCACAATCTCAAGGTCTTTCGCATTTTTACGCAGTTCTAAAAGCGATCCGCCATCTGAATCGTGCAATTTAACTGCGCATGCTCGGCAAGCGTCTGAAGCATAAGTGGGTACACCCGTTACACCTCTGTATGATCTCTACTCTGTGATGAAACGGTATATAACACGCGTAATGACGCGAGGTGGCGCGAACAACTGCTTACGTCAGATCATTTTGTAAGTTATTTCGTTAATATTCCCGCGCGCACAAATGGTCACACGGATAGAGTATGAAGTTTTGTTTTCGCGATTCTTGAATAAAGTTTTTGTGATTACTATATCGAGCCACCTTAACAGCATGTACTGTAGAAACGTATTTGCAAATATCTTTTTCTATTTAAACTATTTTGTGTTTTAACCAGACCACGGTCTATGGTATGTATTCAAAATATCTGTTCAAAATGTCGGTGGCTGGTCAACTGAACGTGAGGCATGGCTTCTTATGGATGCTGCTAAACCCACAGGTCCACCCCTCAATTTCAGAGTAGAGCCCAAGACATCTACACATGTGCAACTCTCATGGGATTTACCTGAGAAATGGAAACGTAATGGCAAAATAATTGGTTATAAATTGAGTTATCTACAAGCCGGTTCATCAGGCTCGAGAAAGGTTGAAAACCTTGATGATAAAACAACATTTGATTTACGAGGTTTAAAGAAGTTTACATCATATCAGTTCTGGATTTTGGCTGAGACAGAGGCAGGAGATGGACCTGCTATGAAGATTGAGGGAATAACCAAGGAAGATGGTAAGATGATACATTTCCGGCTCAAGTAAAGATAGCAGTAAGACTTTACCTGCCAATTTCAATACTCGAAATGATATTTCTGTAAAAATTCAAAATTATACAAACATTTGGTCGACTCGCGGGAAAATGTTCGGCAGTGAAAAACCGGCTTTAGAGACTAGTATGGTTTTCCTGTTGCCCGTTAATTTTCACATTCTGTGCATTCATATTATCTTCCGTCTTACCAGAATTTTTAATAACCCGTACATAGTATATTTATGCTTGAGCTACGGAGTTATGAACGATGTATTTTTACTGACAACCGCGTGGTACTTATGGGACTGTGTTATTTCTAACAATAATTCAATGTCGTCCGCGGTGTAGATGGAGATAACATAAACGTTGTTGTTGATACTAATCAGCCTGAAAATCTACGCGCATGATTCTTATAGGAGAGAAGGCCTTTAGTCACGAGAACACTATACTTTTTATAAACTCTCCTGATTTAGCGTAGAAACGTCGAAATAATGTGCATATATTTTTATGGGTAAATATCAAGATTTTTCTCGGCATCTCGTTCGATTGGATTAATAGTAGAAGGGGAATACATCTACTAACACCTTCTACATATATTTTTATGCTACACCAATAGCTCCCTATTTCTAACAATATGTATTTACTAAAATAGTTCCAAGTGATTCACCAACTTTGACCGAGGCTACAGGAATGGGTACGAAAGTTGTGAGATTGAAGTTTAATCCTCCGTTAATACCAAATGGGCACATCATTGGATACAAAGCAAATATATACCTGAGTGACCCAACCTATGCACAAGTGTGGAAATCAGATGAGATAAATGAAAATAGGAATGAAATGTATGTGGGAAAACTTCTCAAGTCCAACTCTCGTTATTGGTTTGCTGTTGCTGCTAAAACTATTGCGGGATATGGTCCGTTTTCTGATCCGATTTCAGCTAAAACATTGGATTACGACCGTAAGTATTGAAGAGATTGATATATAATGTTAGGGAATATTGAAAGGAGGTCTTTGTTTTTAATATGTGGTCCATGACACATAAGAGAATTATTCACATGAGAGAATTCTAAAATAACTATATGGTCTAGGTTAACTACTTCATGTATAAGCCAAAGAAACGTGTCTTTTTTTATATGAGATGGGTATAAGAGGGTGCTTGAGTCAGCTTCACTACTTGGTATTTTGGAATATGTGGGTCTCACCAAACACAATCGTGCATGCAGCGAGTCAACCGAAGTTATCAGAATGCGAAAATATTGTTAATTCTTTTCAGTGTGTTTGCCAAGAAAACTTGGATCGCCTGCCTGAATTAGGCATTACCATGACCTCACCCGTCAATGTAGTATTGCTTTAAATCTTTTGTTTTAGTGACTAGCGCATTGCAAAATTGTCTTGATGTCAATAAATTTATCTATACTTCTTTGAGTCTTATTAACCACTGACTAAATGGACTGAGCGTGCAATCTATTTTGTCAGGGGCTCGGTGTCCTCACTACTGCTGACGTTATATAGGTCTTTGCTCTCATGCGTAAACTCGCTGACATGCAAATGCGTTGATAAAAGGCTCCTGTTTTAAATTCTGATATATCAGACTCAAAAAAATGTTAATTTTGTGCTTTTGAGGCGAGAAATTCCTGTGAAATCATTATAGAAAGTAAGTCAGTTTATACTAAATGTGATTTTTAAGAAATTGGTGGTCTGTCAAGTATGTTTTCAATTGTCAATTAAAGCCGTACATGTTTAGAAACAAATCTCAAATGGCCGTAGAAAACTTCACAAAAACACAGTCTTTTACTCAGTATAATATCAGGAAAGATTGTCAACAGCAGAATAATACTTTCATAACACGACAAATTTTAAAAAATATATAGCATAAATACCAGCATGACCCGAAGTCGATGGCCCGAAGCTCTTGTTGTGGTCGGGTATAAAAACATACCGAAGCGATCATTTTATTTAACATTAAAAGGTGTTTTTTTCAAACTTGCAACAGGAAAATATACTCCTATCTTTGAAAAGGTTGTTCTCACCTCGAAGGTAATTAATATTTACGAAAAACAACACAGGTTGAAAAAAAAAACACACAGAATTGACAAAAAAATTAAAATAGTCTAGGACCTGTATAGGAGTTTGTATGCGTTTCATTTAGCACAGGCAATCTCAACTGTTTTAGGGTAAAATGACCATGGCGGTCAACATGGCATATGTGCCAAAACCTGAATCCGGGACGAAAGTCTGAAAATGACCCCCACCCTGGAAACGCTTGCAGTGCCGACGCACCAGCTCTACCTTCCGAAAGCAAAAGCGACAGCCTTTTACTACCAGAGTGCTTATAGTGTTTAGAAGAGGGTTGCTTTTGAGGGGTGTTATTGGAAGGAAAAATTTGTCTAAGTATAATATTTTACAAGAAAATGACCATACCACCACCCAGGCCAACTGCTAATTATGCATGAAATAACTCCTTATACCTGGCAGAGATTAAATTTTCTTATTTCCTATAAATTTTGTATCATGGGATGAAAAACTATGCTTAATTTAATATAATTATTGTAGATTTCATAAGGATTGACATTGTTTTGTTTAAATACCTAATACATTTTATTTCACTTTTACAAACACGATTTCAGCCATATTTTGCCGTCTTGTTTGCTTTTTATGGCGAGTCTTGCAAGTATCATCAATTGTTGTACTTTTACATATTGATAGATGGCTAACAGAAGATTTCAACCAAGTTTCGTCAAGTTTTTGAAGCAGTGCAGTGTATTTTATCTTCGATGTTGTGTCCTTGATATGTTTCACGTCAAATATGCCGCCATTACCAAGCCTGCAGCTTCCTCTGCCCCGATAAATGCCACTTCTTGATTACTTCATATGTATTTAGATTACAGCAGTATCCAAGGAGGTGCTTCATGGGTGTAGAATAGTCCCCCCAATTGAAAAAGATTAAACATTAGATTGCCTTGAAAGGCAAAAACCTCCACCATGCCACATTTAGGACCAGAATCAAAAGAGAACACTAAGTTTTAAAAATAATTTGAACGTCACGCGCAATCTTCATGAAAAACTCCTCGTGGGCTCTTAACTTGTGGGGGAGTAGAATTTTCACAGAGAACGTTTGTTCGCCACCACAGAATGACAGAACCCAAGTAAATATAATATTATATTTATTGTGTATTTTTATGATCAAAAACAATAGAAAATATGGCAAAAATTTATTGTTTTTATCATAAATCATAAAAATACAATAAATATAATATATTTCACTTAAGGATTCTGTGTTTGAACAACACGTTTTGTCAGTATCCCCTGTTTACATGAGGCCCACGAGGGGCCCTAAAGGTGCAAGTTTCAAGGTATTTTTAAACTTGTGTTCTTCCAAATTCTGGTCCTAAATGTGTTATGAGTTTCTGCCTCAAGTACGGCGCTTAATGTTTCAATTTTCGGTGGGATTTATTCTACAATGAAGCTACTCTTGGAATACTGTAATCGTAACGCTATGAACGAAGAAGTATTTATCGGGGCAGAAAGCTCTTGCGAAGGCGCGTGACTGCATATTTGACGAGCTGACGAAAATATCGAAGAACACAACATCGTCAGATAATACACTGCGCACTGCTATCAAAAGCGACAGAAGCACCCAGTTAATCTTTCTTTTAGCAAATCTAACTCAATATGTAATAAGTACGGCTGGCGCCGCATTGAATGATACTTACGCAAGACTCGGCGATAACAAGCAAACAAGACGCTGAACAAAAATATGGCTGAAAATCAGTAGAGTAGTAAAGTGAAAATAAAATGTCATATTATAAACAAAACAATGTCAATGTCCCATCCTGAAAATCTCTACAACAATTATATTAAATTAAGCATAGTTTCATCATGATAAAAATTTTATGAAATAAGAAAATTTAATCTCTGCCAGGCTCTATGAGTTATTTCATGAATGGTAGCAGTTGACCTAAAAGAGAGGTGATATAGTCTTTTTCTTGTAAAAATATATTATGCTTAGACAAATATTTTCCTTCCAGCATCTTTGCAATAACACTCTAAAGCAACCCTTCCTAAACCCTATAAGCACTTCCAGAAAACCTTGTCTCTTTAACTTTTTTGGAAAAAGTGAAGCTATAACCAGCGCTGTCCTTTTCAGAAGACGCGTCATTCGTGAAGTTTTCGTCCCGAATTCACTGGTTTTAGCCTGTATCTGCCATGTTGGCTACGCCATAAATATCATACACCTAAAACAGTTGGTTACCACATGCTAAATAAAATGCATACAAACTCCTATGCAGAGTCTAGACTTAAAATAAACTTTGTTATTTTCAAAAGCACATGATTTGATCTTGCCGCGAACTTGAAAACAACAGGAAATGACGACTGTGCGCGTAATTTACATCAAGCTCAAACGCGAGGACCTACGTCAGCAACGGCAAGGACACTTTTTGACCTCGAGCACTCAGTCCATTTAGTATAGGTGGTCTTAACCAATCTGCTATAACTGTTATGTTTGTTCTTGACCAATACTTAATTTTCCTGTACATAGAGCTGTCATAAAAGTCTTTTGGTGATATATCCTATTTGTTTTAGTTCCGTTGCCAGTTCGCAAATTGTCTGTTGATATGACAAGTTCTAGTATGGTCAAGTTACAATGGGATAGTCCTGTGGATACAGCCGCCGTACACAGTTACAAGGTACTAAGCTTTGGTCGTTTTTGTTTGATGATTTTCGTGTTACATTTTCGACGATTCAAGCGAAATCCCTTCGTTTGGAGTTAGATTTGTCATTTATAGACCCGGAGCGAGGGGGATTCTGCGAAATATTACCCGAAGTGATGATAAAAAAATATCATCACTGAGGTGATGTTTTGCCGAATCGGAAAGAAGAAGTCTATCATGATATAATACTCTCTGTAGAACCACTAAGTTGAGAATAAACTTGCTGAATAACTAAGCGAATACAATGTTTAATTTCTTATTTTTACCTGAGTTTTTGATGTTTTCCCTTTAAAGTATTTGAGCTTGTATCCTTTGGGTCATTGAAGGTAACATACCTCTTGAAAATCGTCATTTAAATGAATAAATCATTTACGAAATTACCAACAACAGCTCACGAACGCCATATTGTTTTCCCGCCATTTTCACGCATTGAGTCGTGCGTGTTGTCTCGTGTGGTCTACGCGAATAATGTTCCACCCCATGTTCCCCGGGGTTCCCATAATATGTACTAATATCCTGACATGTATACTAATATCCTGACATGTATACCAACTCATTGTCAACTGGGTTGTAAAACCTGTTAAGGCTTTCCCTCCGCCTCAGAGTTGTAATTGTAAACACAATCAGACTGAAAGGCCTTCGCTAAAATCATGGAAGAATTTTTTAATCCGTCTTGGGTAGTTCAACACACAATTTACGAACGACGGTAACGTAGTGTACATTTCTACTTACTCTCGAACCCCACGTTTGAGATATCATCATAACTTGCCTCTTGCAGATCTCGTATCGTGGCGAGAAGAGATTTATTGGCGCTGATAAGAAAGTGGCTAAAGTTGTTCTTGCTGAAGAAATCAAGACTGTCAATTGCTGCAAGCGTAACTCCGCTAGTTTAGAGAACCTGGAACCAAGTACCAGATATACCGTGACAATTGTGTCCGTGAGTACATCAAGCAGGATGAGTGAATCTAAAGAGTTGAACATTAAAACAAAAGTTGCGTCATCACCAGTATTTGCTCAGCCAAATATCTCAAGAAATTATATCACTGATGATTACATACCAATTTATGTACATCCTGCCTCCGAAAGATATGGACCAATCAGGTATTTCTGTTATAAATTTGCTTTTCTCGCATGGCAATACATTCGGCAAACTTTCCACTTAACGATTCATCTACATTGATGGATACGGTAGACATTATGGGATAAATTCAGAAGTGTTCACACTTATAGAAGCTAACAAATGAAACGAAATCTCCCTATCTTGTCTATTTGCCACCAAATACACAATTTCTACTAACTTAAAATGAAAAGAATTCACATCATTTTCTCGATCTGATAACTGTCGATTGAACACCATCTGGTGCAAAATAGTGCTTAGTGAAACCCAGCTATTTAAATTGTACCAGCTGAATGTAATGAAAACAAAGCGAACTAAGTATGCCATTAGTAGTTCGTCTAATCAAGTACAAAAGTCCGTTATATTTAGTTCTATGATACAGCATTCTTTCCTTTTATCTGTAGTCATTACTTGATATACGTTGCAAGTCTTGGTAAAACATTATCAGAAGCAATAGAGAAGCTTCAAGATATCAGACATTCACGTTCACGTCGTGCTATCAATCCTAATGACCGTGATGACGTTTACATCACGGGAAAACTGGATGCAAGTGTTGTTCCAACCACATTTAAAGTCGGTCGAGGTCAGATTGAGAAAGGTTATACAAACAAAGGTTTGACATTGGGTCATTTTTATGCGTTCTACATCCAGTCTTGCGTGCTTGATGAAAATTCGGTATGTATTTTTAAGCGCTCCATAAATATATTTAGTGCAGTTGGCACCTTTCGCAAGCTAGAATGAATGACCTTTACCTGTCGTGTTCTCAGAACTGGCTATAGAAGGTGAGAATTAAATGTTTGAATATTGTATTGCAGCTTTGCCTCACAACATCCACAGTTTTCACTGATCCAGTCGAGTTCAGAGGTAAGTATTTTTCCGTTCTGTTTCTATGCTAGTGTGTATGAAACTAAAAAAGCTAACGTCCCTATATACATGCTGAATAGGTCTTGATCCGTTCTTGACTGTTCTAAAGGTCCAGTAAAGGTCTTTCTTGATGGTCCAGTGTGATTGCAGGAATACCCAGGACGAATCTGCATGTGGTGTTTGGTAGAGTCAAACTGGCCGCAATCTTCTCACAATCAGAAAACTGAATATACTGTATGGCTGGGTCATAGGGGTGAAGGCGCATGTAATAACCGCTGTGCCTCCAACTCGTTTGTGTAATTTAATTATCTCCAGTATATTCCGTATTACGATCATTGAAGCAAGAAACATCAATTTAAATTACCGTAAATCCTCGTATTACGATCATTGAAGCAAGAAACATCAATTTAAATTACCGTAAATCCTCGTATTACGATCATTGAAGCAAGAAACATAAATTTATATTACCGTAAATCCTCGTATTACGATCATTGAAGCAAGAAACATAAATTTAAATTACCGTAAATCCTCGTATTACGATCATTGAAGCAAGAAACATCAATTTAAATTACCGTAAATCCTCGTATTACGATCATTGAAGCAAGAAACATAAGTCAATATTACCGTAAATCCTCTATTTATCCACCTGCCTCTAAAATAAGCCCCACTCTCTTATAAGCCCCACTCTTCTAAGCCCTCTGCCTCAACATCAAATAAACACATGTGTATTGCTTATATTTATCAATTGGGCTGGAATTTTACGTTTGTTTACTGCGTATCGTCAAAATCAATGTGCCCTCCTCTCCAATAAGTTCCCTCAAAGGTGCCTGAAATGAGTAAGCCCCGGGGCCTTAATATAGAAGATTTACAGGTTTTTCGTGTCATAAACATCTTGCACGATGTCTCAATGTTCCCAATGTTCTCAATTCACGAATGGCAGTATATACCTTCAACTTGGTTGTATACATGATACGCCATACCATGTAACATATCTCGTGTTTTGTTATAGCCGTGCAAGCAGGTCATTCTTCAGGTACTGGTAACGAGGAGACAGGCAACAATCTATGGCTGTTGGGTCCAGCATGTGGCGTGGTGCTCTTGATTATTGTCATCGCTGTCATATGTTTACTATGGAGAAGGTAAGGTAATTGCTGCGGAGCGAGCGAGCCTGAAGCGAGCGAGCGTAGCAGCAGCCTAATATGTGCAGAGAGGGAGTTTTTAAGTAAATTTTATTTAGCGCATGGAATTGTGGTCGTGCGCGCTTGCTATGCGCAGAACACAAATTTTAAACTCGCTCAGTTCCATGTGCTTTTCGATTTTGACGGACCGAGTCTTCGAATTTTTATCGAATTTCTAAAGCTTTTTCAAGTCTATTTTGACCATTCAAGGTAGGATATTTTGTCTTTTGTTTATATGTTACGTTTACATTTGTTTACTCCTTTTTGGAAAGTTGGCAATCTCAATTTATATATCTATGAAACGCTGAAAGTACACAATCGATCGCAGCTAGATTCTGTGTCTATATATAAACTATATATTCTGCTAATGTGCTGTCGACTTTGCTTGAGCTGTTAGTGCTTTAAAGCATGGAAGTCTTACATAGAGATGTCTTTAAAAGGTTTTTCTATCCATTCGCGTTTGCTTTCTCTTGCTGATTTCCATATTTTGCATCAAGTGATGTTTCGTGTATGCCGGTTGAGTACGATTGTGACTCCGTGTGAACTTGACACAAAGTCACAGATATGCAATTGATCGTCTAAATTGCCTGACTGAATCATGCTGATTTGTGCAAGGTTTGACCTATTAAATAGGCTACTGTAGGCATAGAAATATGTTTTTATTCCTATTTTACAATGGACTTAATATTTTTGTCTAGTCGCGTTCACATATTATTGTAAGAACACGGTCCTACTAATCTATGCCCGGATATGCATTTGATGACGTTGGGCTGACTGGGGATACTGGCGATGGTTGGTCGGAGTTCGGGCTGACTGGCGATGGTTGGTCGAAGTTGGGACTGACTGGGAATACTGGGAGTTTCCGTAGAGGATTGGATGCTTTCTGTGTAAATAACAAAATCAATTGCAAGTTAGCATGTGTGTGCGTATGCGCGTCAGGTGCCAGGATATACATGCCTTCTTTGGAGTGGATGCACGTGGAGATTCAGGTTTAGTACTGCCTGCTGTGGAATTATTGCTGCTCTCATCGGATACAACAACGGTTGAAGGTACTCGGTTTACTAATAAGGGGACGAAATGATTAGGGAACCACGTTCTCGAAGGGGAAGGTGGGCAGACGTTTGTCTACATGACAAAAATAGGTCTTCTCGTCGTGTCCTCGTCCTCTGGATGAAAACCTCTATGTAGGATCGCAGTGGTTTTGTCAACCAGGCCATTTACTGGTGGGTAAACCGACATCACTCTCGTCTTTAAAACTGTCGAAGCCGCGGCAATGGTCCACGCCGAAGAATAAGTACAATCCACAGCGCATTCTCTCATCGCTACCGAGTAATCTGGGGACACCAGAGGAAGCCCCGTTCGCTGGTGCATCCTGGTGTACATTTCTTTAATATAGTCCTATAAACACGTCATCTTCAAACTGATTACGGTTATGTCATCAAAGTAATTATCATATGAGAAAAACAACGCGTTGCCTAATTCCATTGGTTCTTTTCAACACGGACATGACGTACAAATTTTTCGTAGCGCGAGAGGCCAGGGCGCAAGCGGGAACGAGAAAAGTACTTGTCGCCCTGGTTCTCGCGCTCGCCTCTTGCGCTCTCCCATGTATTTGCTTTAACATAAAGACAAAACATTTACCATACAGCGATGTTTCACAAATGCTTTTTAACAACACTATTAGATTTACTACAGAATCAATGAAGTGAACAGTCCGGTTCGGTTGGAAAATAACTAAAGTATTGCTTAAGAATACGTATATTTTCATCTAACATCTAATTCTAATTCTAACAATAATGTTCAACTTATTTGCCTTATTTATCCATTTCGCGGTCCCGGGCATATCTCGGGCATATCCGGGCATATCTCGGGCATACCCGGGCATATCTCGGGCATATCCGGGCATAAATTAGTAGGACCCTCAGAACAGACAGGGTCTCAGTTCTAGAAATGAGTTGAAATGAGTTGTGCTTTACATGTAGGTGACTCGCATATCCAGCAAAGTAAGAACAGAATGATGGAACAACGCTTTCGTTTATAGCTTTCCAAATGCAAAATTATTTTGCGCACATGTATATATTTTTAACGCTTTTATACACTACAAAAATATGCAAATTTCCTTGCGTGGCAGTGTCAAATTACTCATCGCAGTAAACATGGGTTTCATGTGGGAATTCCATGTGGAAGAACAATACATGGAAAATATTGATATTTTGAAATAGATGTTACAAAATTTGATGTCTTTCATATTTCGTGATATATTTAGCTTGTCTCATCCTGCAAACTATGCTAGGATATGCATCTACTGACAGCGCGCAAGCCACTGGGTCAATGCCAATAATTACCGTCTACTGAATATAATTTGTGTTGCATATTTGTTTGCATGTTTGTTTCAAGAAGCTAAAGAAGAATAACAGTCCCGCAGCATTCCCTACCTTGCAGGTACCCTAGTTATAGAAATCTATAGGTTGGTTTTATTAACGGCTACCGTTATCATACGGAAGCTATCAAAGTGAGAAATGATAGCCGTTGCGGCGTTAGCGGAGTACCGAACAAAGTATTCTGTAGTTATCGAATTGCTATTGTAAGCTCTTTGAGTATATAAATTCACGAGATTTGTCCCATGTCGCAATTTCAGTGAAATTCGCGAATTCAAGCTGTACTTAACTCAAACTGAAACTAAGGACAGACACTGTCTAGTCGCTTCGACCCTCCTCATTGGTAGCTCAAATCGATGAAAATTTACTCTATCCTGATAAAATGAACTGAAGTGCAGAATTTACTTGAGTAACTCAAAGTTACTAAGTACAAACCCTAAGAGGTTTTAGACTGACATGGAAATGGTAATTGATGCAGAACACTGCTGTTGAATTACAATGTAAGGATCGTAGGAAGTTAAATCAAAAGCGAAGTGCAACAAGATTAAGGATTGATTTTTTGGTTTGGTTTATATTCTGACAATCCATTGGTTCAAACGAGAACGCATTACGAGAAATGAAAGTAAAAATTAGAACGCTAACGACTGGTATTCTAATTAAAGAACTACTTTGAATTAAAATGGCATCCGACATGGCCGTATACGACACTGGTTATGAAGATGAACCATAATTGTTAGCCAGAGTTTTCACTGTTGTATTTGTACGAATGTTTTCAAAGATCCAATCATGTGCCGTCAGAATGAGCATTTCCTCTGTCGAGCTTGTATCACCAGTGAACTTTCAGACATGTCCTACATGTATGGAACCACTCACTGACGATACGTTGAGCCAAGCATAAGAAACTTACTGGCTGAACTAACGATTCGTTGTGAATTCTTCGATCGTGAGGAATGCTTATTGAGTTGGGAGATCTTGAAAGGCGTGTTAAGGATTGGGGGGTTTCTCTAACGAAGGATGCCGACTTAAACTGAATAAATGAGATTTACTTTCCATGAAACCGCAGCTTGTGTACTACGCAAGTTAAAGGTCATAGTTCCAACGACATTAGACAACAGATGGATACAGTGAAAGTTAATTTGGCAGCAATTAATGTAAAGTCGGACCGAACCGAGAAAAAGTTGGAGAGAAATGAGAAAAAGCTTAGTCTATGAAATTGGACGTGGACAACACTAAAGCCAACGAGAGGATGTCGTATAGTGGAGCATCTTAAGTTGTTTACAAAAATCAGTTTGTTGTCATGGGGGTAGGGGTAACAAGTCCAAGTCCATGGAGAGATTATCATTGAATGCTGTTCAAGCTGACCAGTCCATAATTTGCATGGGAAATCATTGAGTTGCTCCGGCCGTTGGCAGGACACTGTAGTGTGGTATATAATGAACGGATGATAGTTTTTGGAGGTTATAATATAGATGAATATAGAGGTTATTATATAGATGAATGTGAATATTCTGATAGTATTACTGAGGTTTCTCTTGTTCCACAAATCGTCTTGGAAGCCAATACATGCAGGTGTACCCCAAGGAACTAAACTTGGTCCCTTGTTGTTCCTTATCATGATAAACGATTTAAAAACACAACATCCTTTGTACAAATACGTTGACGACTGCACAGATTATGAAATAGTTGTTAAACCCTACACTAGCTGCATACAGCACGACATAGATGAAATCCAAAATTGGACGGAAAGTAATAATATGCTCCTTAATGTTAAAAAGACTAAAGAACTTCAAATATCGTTTCTTAAAGAAGTGCCCTTATTTGATAATCTAATCGCCAGTAATCGTACCTAGCTTCAAACTTCTTGGTCTCATAATAACGTCTGACTTATCCTGGGATCAACATATCGACTATATCAGTTCGAAAGCCAGTAAACGCTTGTACTCTATTAGAATCTTAAAACGCTCTGGCATTCCCAATGGCGACCTGATACACGTTTATTGTGCATTTATTAGACCTATTTTGGAATATGCCTGTCAAGTGTGGCATTTTTCTCTTCCACAAAAGTTGTCCCAACTAATAGAACTGATTCAGGAAAGAGTTGTTAAGATCATCTTACCGGGAAATCTAACATATAACGACCGGCTCACCAGATTAAACTTAAAACCATTGACGGAACGCAGACAACAACTTTGCTACAAACTGTATAAGTCAATTATCCAAAATAAGTCAACTAATAAACTGTACGAGCTTCTCCCCGAACCTAAGGAACACTCATATTCCTTACGTGATCCAAGGTTTCTACCGTTGATTAACGCTAAAACTGACAGGTTCGCGAAATCGTTTATCTGCCAAGCTGTGAAACTCTATGACAATTGTACGTTGGAGTGATCTAATTATTGTTATAGTTTTTAGCTTATAAGAACGTAATTAAATATCTAAATTTTAAACTCTAGAATTTTACTAAGATTGAATTATTATAAATACTAGTATACGCGTTTATAGTCTATTTTATGTAAAATCAAGTTTTTTTGTCCCAAAATATAGGTGACAAACAAGTTGATTCTTCTAATAATAATAATAATAAAAATCCTCCAGAGTACCTCCGTTCTCAGAACTGTTGTTATGTTTGACATCACTAAGAATGAGTGTAATGAGTTAGCACTGCACCCGCTTAAAAAATCTATCTTTATTAGTAAAAGCATATCAATCATAACAGGGGCGGATCGAGGATTTTTCGTACGTTAGTCAAAAATTTTTTTGTGGTACAACAACCGGGGATAATTTTTCAGGGGGGGGGGGGGGAAATTGCTTTTCAATCCCCGTACGCACACAACAACCCAACCCCCCAACCACCTAACATAGACAGAGCACAGCCCATTCCAGAGCAGCAAGAATAACAAAACCAGACATGGAGTTAAAAAATATTAATCTATTTCAAATATTATATAGTACACAATATCAGTTACCAAAACGTGTTTTAAAAAAGTGAGATAAAGTTTTGGTCTTGAGTGGTTGTAGCCAAAAGCTATCAGAATAAGACAAGAATTGCTGCCTAATACTATATATTTATATTAATTTTTTTTAACACATCTTTACATCACATCTGGACCATTCCACCATCACCATCATGCATGCGTCAAACACACAATAACTCAAAAATACCATATTATTATATAATATAAGTTTTGGTTAGAAGTCGATAATATATATATAAACTCACCTTAGGCATTAATATCAAAAAGCATAAACAAAACAAAAAATGCCTTAATGCCATATATTTTATACAGTTCGCCTAATCGGTGTACAAATCGCAAAAATTGCAAATTTCAAAAACATAGCCATAAACATATTGCCGGGTCAATACATATTCACATATTGCTTACAATAAATCTAAGTAAAAAATAATATAATAACATTAGAATAAATAGTATATATAGAGATTATTGTCATGGCGCATTCCACGGAATGTTCCTTTCTGTTTTCAGAACGATGATTCAGCAAACGGCTGCCAAATGAGCTTGTCAATTTGATAGTTGCTCAATGGCTTGATGAATTGTCGAAGAAGAGCTGTTGAATCGAGACCTCACTTCAGATTGAATTTCCACAGACATTGCTTGCCTTTGTTTTGTTCTCAAACATGGCTTGGCCTCAATTTGCTACGAGACATCGCATTGATATTTCGCGCATTATTTTTTGAACCTTATTGGCGTTCTGCGATCAGAGTCAAACAAATCAGAAAGGTCATAGGTAGAAGCCCGATAAATGAAGAACTGAAGTGCATCTGATCATTCAGAAATCCTGATGCAGATTGATTCAATTTCATATTTCGCCAATCTTACCCAGATCGCTGAACCTGATACAGCTGTCGCTGCAGCGCACTAGCGCGCGATAAAACAAACAGCTGGCTGACATCTGGAATCAGAGCCACGCGCACTCACGCGCTGAACCGCGCAGAGCGCCGTTACGGCCGCGCGTTGCCGCTGTGTGACGAACTTTGACGACTACGACTGCCTATACTTTACTACGAAAAATATAACTAACTGAAATGAATATTTAATTAATTAATTTTATTGAAATTAATAATTAGTGCCGCGCGTGATCGCTCGCCCTGTTAGATCCGCAGAATCATAAATATGATAGATTATTGAACACTCGAACATTTCGTGAACCAAAACGCACGTATGCTGCGTAAACACAGTAGGATGATTTAGATTTATCCTTACACCTGGATAGAAATTGCAAAAAATGAATGAAGCTAGATACATATTTACTGCAGATATATACGTATTGTAAAATATATATACTTGTCCAATTTATCTGGCAAAATGCTAAACCATACTAATCATGTATCATAGATGCTAATTTCAAAATTTCAATTTTTTGCAAACTCGATGCAGTCGATGAATGTTTTACTATTTTGTTGCCTTAGATAGCAAGACACTAGAAACTCGTCACAGTTTTTGGCAGTAACGTCTATATACATACCAATAACATTGACTTAATATTGATTTATTCTACAGGCGGGTAAGGAGAAGAGGACGCAAACCGAACTCTTTGAAGGAAATGGTCCATGATGAACAGTTACCTATGATGACGTCACCACGTGATCCTGTTGAAATGCAAAGATTAAATCTCGAAACTGAAGGTAAAAGTTGTACTACGACGTATCAGTAGTTTTATGCTTGGATATACAGACGCATTTCTCTCCCATACCATCTCTCCTGGCAAATGTAACAAGTACTGTTTTAATAGCCGTTTCAAGTTGCCAACAATGTAGAACAACTTGTTATCATCTTGTTATACTGTAAGTTTGAGTTGTGGCAAGAAGTTGTTGTATGAGAGGTTACGGTAATACCAGATCGCACCATAGGCCCTATAGGGCAATGAGGATCCGGTGTCCTATTAACCCATCCAAAAGGACAACGCTTAACAATGTTGTGTTATACTAATATATCGTGCATGATGTCCAATGCCATTTTTAATGAAAACGTTCTTTCGTACAACGTTCGGTTAGGAGGAGGGATAGGCCCTCGTTGAAATGTAGAATCATTTGATTTTAGGGAAAGTTTTCAGAGTGGTCGAACAAAGTTTGTCATTGATTGTAGTCCTATTACTGTCTATAACTAACTGTGACTTTCTTTCCAGGAATGCGCGAACATCCTCCAATTCATATTTCTGAGCTTAGTTTCCATATTGAAGAATTACGTTCCAACAACAATAACTCTTTTACAAGGGAATATGAGGTTTGTCTAACACTTTATTATGTGTACCTCTTTTCACCTTTTTCTTCTGGAAGTTGCGGTATCCGGTGTTGTTTTGGGTACTGCTTGACTGTTCAGTTGCTACTGTAGGTTGTATAGGTAACCTTGATTACTGCATGTAGTGTGGAACTTAGATAAATCTTATTGAGATTGATTGAGATTTTTTAATGTGTTGTCTTTTTAATTGTTTTCAATGTAGTCAATAGATCCTGCCATGACATTCATTTCCGACATATCTGCACACCATTTGAACCAATCTAAGAATCGTTATCCCAACATTGTACCATGTAAGTATACAAGTTGGTGGATAGAACTTGCTCAAGGCACGATATAGAAGTTTGTTTGTTGTTGGTTTCTGCTTAATAGTAGAAAGCTACAATTTCAAAGCTGCACATAAAAACATTGCATATTGTTGTTATCAATAAAAAGTACTGTAATATTGCTTGTTTAGATGATCATACCCGAGTAGTCTTGCAAGATACAAATGGATTTCTGGATTCGGATTACATTAATGCAAGCTACATGGCTGTAAGTAATTTACATTTACCGAAATACAGTTTGATATGACGTCACTTAAATTTAATAAATTTAAGCTACGTGTACGTTCACGCATGTTTCTCTGGCCGATTTCAGATACAAATGTTACATTATATAAACGTCATCTGACGACATCACCAACTAAAATATTCATCGTTAGTTAGCATCGGGGCCGCCCGAGACTTTTGGGGGCCCGGGGCAAATTGTAACTTTGGGATCCTAGTGATTTCCCATCGTCAAAGATCTTTGGTGTTATGTGCTCCTTTAGAAAACTGGTTTCCAAATTCTTGAACGTCCTTTAGTCTGCATTTAAATAATATTTTCAATACTTTTCAAATCTAGGATCTCAGGAATCGCTAATTCCTACATTTTAGGAGACTATTTGACAGTAATAATCCTTTAGTTGGAGGCCCAGGGCAAATTGCCCCTTTGTCCCCCCTCTGGGCGCCCCTGGTTAGCATTCACCAAGACAGGAAATCGGCCCGACAAATTGCTCTGTGTAAACGTACAAGTTTAAACTATTCTTGGATTTTATGTGTCCACATTTCTTAAACTTGGCTATATTGTTTCGTTTTAGGGCTATAGAAAACCAAACGCTTATATAGCAACACAAGGTTTGTTCAATTGAGACTATTTTTCATGGAAGTGATTGTCTATCTTTGAATTAGTACTTATAACTGCCAACTTAACAGGCAACTTTTGGATTTTCCATTTTTTACTGCAATCTGCCATAAGGATTCACCGTTCTTGTGGACACATTTGTTAACACTTTGTTAATACTTTTCAAGAAATCCAAGTTCTCTTCTATAGATTTACAAAAGCAATTGCCACAAAATCAGGTCTTTGATTGTGGTTTTTTCTACATCTTTGTTAACCTAAGAACGAAAACGTTTAGATGAAGTTCAACTTATTCAACTTACTCCACACAACTCCCAAGCCATGTAAATTTGAATAACGTTTGTTTCATCTAGCTCCACTAACAAACACAATCAATGACTTCTGGCAAATGATATGGGAACAAGATACCCGGACAATAGTCATGATGACAAATTTACAAGAGAAGGGAAGAGTGAGTATTTAACGACAAATTGTAACAAATCGACAAACGTTAACACTCGGTTTTGACCAGATTCGCAGTACTATTTTAGTACTACAGTATTCTGACTTACAACATATTTCACTTGCAGATAAAGTGTGACCAATATTGGCCCAACCAATCTTCAGAGAAATTTGGTAATATATCTGTTGTTGTGTTAGAGACAGTGGAGTTGGCTCACTGCACAGTTCGTACGTTTAGACTATGCAAGGTAAATAATCATTTTCAAACTTATTGAATATACAGTACATGTGCATGAAATATGATGCAGTTGATGATCATACTGTGACTCCTAAAGTATGATAGTTTAGTGCCTGCTCACGACATTTCTAGTTTATTTCCGTCGACGGTGTTATCCTCTGCCATTACTCTGGTAGCATAGTCTAATGCCTTTCACCTCTGCAACGGGGGTTCCATTTCTGCAATATGCAGTATCCTGTCCGCCAAACACCGCAGGTTTGCTTCTGCATTGTACTCCGGTATTCTCCTGTAGTAACACTGGACCAAGAAGGAATGTAGTAACACTGGACCAAGAAGGAATGTAGTAACACTGGACCAACAAGGAATGTAGTAACACTGGACCCCTAAGGAGAACAGTTTAGGACCTGTATCTGGTAGAAATGAAGTTTTTTAGTTTAGTCCAGGATCTTTCCTCCGATATTAGGTCTAAACTGTATAAATAACCTTGTAGGATGGTCAGACTGACAAATCTAAGGAGATCAAACAGTATCAATATACAGCGTGGCCAGATCATGGAGTGCCGTATTACTCAACATCATTATTGTGTTTCATAAGAAAAGTTAGGATAGCAAATCCTTCTGACGCCGGACCAGTTGTTGTTCATTGCAGGTGAGATTTGGTAGAAAAAATATTTCAGAGGAACTGTAACTGAGGAATTCCAGAGCCTTAGATTTACCTTCTATAATAGAGGTTTTGCACCATCACGTGACTAAATTCTAAAATCTTTAATGTGGAACCTATAAAGCTGGCTGTTTAATATGTTTTGTATGTCATAACAAGCATTCATGACAAATTTCAAGTCGATACAATTATTCCCTCGCGAGTTAAGAAGGTTTGAATTAGTTCACTGGTTTGAATAGATGGATGCCATCCAACATGACCGCCAAAAAACAAATGCTTTAAAAATACGTGTTTTATTGCATATGTCTATATTCTATATATTGCTTTTAAACGCTAAATTGAGTTTTTCGCGTTAGGTTTGAAAAAAACGTAGTTTTTAACGGAATTTGAAAATAATGCTGTCGTCAGCAATACGAATTATTCAAACCTTCTTAACTCGCGAGGGAATAATTGTATGACTTGAAATTTGTTATGAATACTTGTTATAATAACATACAAAACATGTTAAACAGCCAGCTTTATAGGTCGTACGTTAAATATTTTAGAATTTAATCGCGTGATGGTGCAAAACCACTTTTGAGGCAGGGGGCAGTATTTTACCACGTCCCAGTTTCTTGCCACAGGAAAACGACAAACATGCCTGCCGTCAGCTACGACCAGATGATGTGACTGCGAGAGGGATCATCTCCTTTTTGAAGGGTGTGAATTCCCCTAAGAATGTTGTATTTTCAAATAGGACTTCTCTTGTATTTTGGGCGCAATACTTGTATTTGGTCTAAAGGCCCGAATTCAATATCTGCGTGGAGCTCATTTTCCAAGCCTACCAGTGCTTATTGGAAATGGGTTAGCCTAAACCTCAGCTTTCAATTATAAGAATATCTGGTTAGAGTTTCTCTCACTTCCAATAATTGAGATTACCTGTATGTTCTCACCAGTTCTGACACATTTCTTTCTTCATTTTTCTTACACGTAGTGCTGGTGTTGGCAGAACTGGAGTGTTTATCGTCATTGACTCTATGCTTGAAAGAATACGTCGAGAACAGACTGTTGACGTGTACGGTCACGTGACACTACTACGATCACAAAGAAATCACATGGTTCAAACAGAGGTACAGTGATGTAACTTGTGCTATTTCATGGTTGAGCCGGTACAGTAATGTAACTTGGGTTATTTCATGATGGAATCAATCAAACAGTCAAAATGTGCGAAAACCTCAAAGAATATGTCAACTAGAACTGTCGAAAATCAGTTCTGAATTTGCCTAAACTTAATCTAAGTCACTCATTTTGTGCCGTCGTAATATATTGCACTTAACACGGCGTACATGGAAAGTCACGGTCTCACGGATGTTACAATTCCTTCTCTCGCATTTCTCTCCCATTTCCATGGTTTATAGTGGAACCTATAAACGAACTCTGCAGTAAAAACACATTTAGGTAAGGGAAATAGATTCATGTCTCGCTGTTTATGTGTTCCTGATCATAACCTACCAACAGCGAGACACGAATCTATAACTAGAGATAGAGAGTTGTTTTTATCGCAAACGTAGATATGAAAGATTATACAGATTAGGAAAGTAATATTACAATTGTTGTAAAATAAACAGTGTAGGCTAAGTACGTAATATAGGTAAGCGAGATACTTGATGTAATCGGTCACTGAGAAGCCCCAATGGGGAGTGAACTGAATAATGTATGTAATATGATTGACTCGATGACCTAGCTGAATTTAATTAATTTCAGCATTGCCTTTGGTGTAATGTAAATTGGATTGAAAAAACATTTAATATTTTGTAAGCCTGGTTTTCATATGTCGCCGATGGTCGGCGATGCATTCATGGACCATTGTTAGTGATCATTGAAGGAGAAAATGATTTCAGGTAGACAAAGGATTTTACTCATCAATGATCTAAGACAATGGCACTGCGAAAGCATCGCCGACCATCAGCAACATATGAAAATCTAATTTCGGCTCAGGTCTATTAAGATTTAGACTAATTTTAATTCACTGTTTCTCGTGTTTTAGGAACAATATATATTTATTCATGAAACATTACTGGAAGCAGTGTTATTTGGAAATACAGAAATACATGCATCTGATCTTTCACAATATTACAAGAAACTCAATGAAATTGGTGAAAATGAAACTACGAGCATAGAGGAGCATTTCAAGGTATCGTAATGTATGAACCTTGCATGCAGCACACACGTGGTCGTCTCTTGTCGTTATAAGCTTTTATATAAGATTTTTGTTAAAACCTGGTTTCCAGTCAGTCGTAACGGTCGTGAACATATCAAGGGGGCTGATGTAATAGAATGTCGATACACCTTTGTAAAGACTGATTTGCATAGAGCACAATAGAGCACACAAACGACAAGATATAGATGCAGACATTCTCACCATATGAGGAAACCAAGCTTAATTGTACTGTCCAGAAAGAGTAGATATAGAATGCGTACTTGATCAGGAATCATGTGAATTCATGTCTTCCGTTTTTCTTGTGCGTGCTGTTATAATTCCGCCATTTTGTGAATTATAATTTCTATGGTGTTCATATTACATTGCATTTAACAAAGTAACTAAATTTTATTTCTTCTTGTATAGCAATTAAGTGTATTTAGTCACTCACATCGGTTTGTCACCGCTATCCTTCCTGTGAACAAAACGAAGAATAGATACGCAAAGATTCTACCATGTAAGTTTTTATATTTTTAACTGCAGTGATCCAGAACATTACTCGCGAGAATTGACGATACCAAGCTATACGTAAATTTAAACATAGATGATGACTAAATTACCGTACATTAGACTTTTGAAGGCAGTCCCATGCCATGATGATTTTAAATTCAGGGTAATGCATGTGTAATATTTATTGGTAAGATTAAATTTTCGTTGACCAAATTTTCCCATCACGTCTGCAGTTGAAATATATCTTTACAGCAGCTTTTCATTAAACACGTTTTTCCTATCTTACGTGTCTAGATGAACATTCAAGAGTTGATCTTGTCCCAATACGTGGTGTGGATGGATCAAATTATATTAATGCTAGTTATATCGATGTAAGTATTACCTTGCTCCTTCATTCACTTTGGTTGGGCGTAACGTCTAATACGAAACATATACTACTATACTATTAATAATGACAAACTTTCTGAACTCTTACCGAAGAGAGAACCGATAACTTATAACTTGAGACAGAAGCGGAGTTTATCACTGGTTAAATGCCGAACGGAACGGTTTAAGAAAAGCTACATTCCCTTTGCTATTCAGCATTATTTGTAATATATTTTATTGTATATAGTATAAATCTAGATTTTAATGTACGATAACGCAATTCAGCTTGCTTTCGCAGCTGCAAAGTTTTCTTAATAAAGCTTAAATTTAAATTTAAATATACATGCGCAGCACAAGACTTCTATTATGATGAATTTCATCGTGTTCAAACTCTCTGTTCTCTCTCAATCACAATTAAATACAGCACAATTATATTACATTCTAGGGTTATAAACAGCGTCGTACGTATATTGCTGCGCAAGCTCCACTTGAGGAGACTGTGAACGACTTCTGGCGAATGATCATGGAGAAGAAATCAAACATCATAGTCATGCTTTCTGGCACGGATGAAAATGATCAGGTACGATTGATATTTTATCTTACATGAAGAGTAGTATTATACTTCTCGTAATAGTACTTGTGGTATACAAATGTACTTGATTAGCATATCCCGCGTTGAGTGTATACAATCATGTGTCTCTGAGTGTCTCAATCGGGTATTTCTGCCATCTCAATAGCACAGCGATCAGAGCGCGGGTAGGTTAAACTAGATACATTGGGTTCGATTTCCGGTTGGAATGTTCAGAAACAATTCTTCAGCAAGTGATTCAACTCCATTTAAACACCACGAGCATCGTGAAAGAAGTTGTGAAGAGGTCGTTGTACAGTAGGTCCACTGGTCATTTTCTGATATTCCTTATAATTTGTTTGTTTAGGAAATGTCAGCAACGTACTGGCCGTGTGATCAATCAGCCAAATATCATTTCTACATTGTTGACCCAGTTTCAGTAGAGGAAACACCACACTTTACTTTAAGGCAGTTCAAAGTCAACGACATGATGGTAAGTCATATTCTGAATTCAAGATACTACCATCTAAGGCCTCAGATAGGGGCCAACGAGCTACTGACATTTTTCAAAAGCCAATGAGCTTGTATCCAGGGTGTCCACGAGCATTGGAAATTCTGGAAAGTCCTGGAATTTTCAAGAAGAACCTCAGACCAGAAAGGACCTTGAAACTGTTAAAGGTTCTGAAATATCCTAATTCCACCTGTTGTGACAATTTAAGCTACTTCCAACAGTTTACTGTGATGATAGATGCATCGGATGATTAGTTTTCCTTGACATGTCTCTCATGTTTCAGAAACATTTTCTTTGTTCTAAAATCTGGCAAAACTATCACTTTTAAAGGCAAAGTAATAGGTTGTTTTTTTATTGTATAAATATAGAGTTCGTGTCCAAGTCTTATAAAGTTATTCCAACTGCGGAAATGGCCAGACCGCGGGAAACCTCAGAGCTATAAAGCAATCTTAGATCTGATTGGTCAGGTTCATACAGCACGAAATAATGATGAAACTCGAGGACCTGTTGTTGTACACTGTGGGTAAGATATACAGTATTTCGTTTTATCTTCACGGGGTAAGAAAATAAGTTGGGTTAATCTAATATTTAACAACAAGGTAGACAGTTTGGGATGTCAATCAAGCATGAATATCAAAGCAATGAGTGACTGGATGGTATGGAGAACAGTGGGATTTTTAAAACAATGAAAAGACAACGGAACATTCCGATCACTAAATCGTGGCTGGATTGCACTATTGTTATGCTAAGTATATTACAAACGTAGATTACACAACATTAGACTACACCATGTTCCACCGAGATTTAATCTTGCATGGAAATTTCACTTACAGATCTGGTTCTGGTCGCACTGGTGTATTTTGTGCTCTCAGTATTGTCGTAGAGCGCATGCGAGCTGAAGGTGTTGTGGATTTACTGCAAACTGTCAGACAACTGCGTGAACAACGACCTCAAATGGTGGAAACTTTGGAAGAATACGCATTTTGTTATGAAGCTGCTTTACAGTACTTGTCCTCGTTTGATCATATTACTGCATAATGTGCAACACTTGAGAAGATACCTTTTGATCACAAATATTTTATTGGTGAATGACACGTCGACAGTCGAGTATGCTTTTAGTGAAAATTACGAGTATGCATGAAGATACTCGATTACTATTCTTATATACGTCGTACACATTCCTCTGATTTCTCATTCATACATACGTAAAAGAAACTAAACATGATCAGTCGATAATCGCATTCCAGTAAACGAACAGTATACTGTAAATGAAGTATCTAAGTTTTTAGCGTTGTGTTCGTCCATAGTTAACAAGTTTTTACGTCCAGACCATGATGAATGAAATGCTCTATGTTGGTCCACGCGTAGTGGGTTTAAGCTTCTCGTGTTTTAATAGAAAGACTCGTCTCATGAACGTAAAATGAAGTATGGAAAACGTTACTCTCAAATGTTACGGGCACTAATAGAAAATATATAAACATCATCTTAGGGTTACATGTATAAGTGATGTTTTAACGTTACTGTTATCGTTGTGTTAGTTACATTGTAAAGATGCATGTATCTTTTAGTTAGTTAGCTATAAAGAAGCTTAAGCATGCAAGTACGCTCTTGTTGAACTGTATACCATCGTCAACATCAGGATCTTAGCCAGGATCTGGAATTTGGGCGTCCAAATTTGGGATTTGGCTTACAACTTAACACGTACGCGGCAGTGAATCTCTTTGGATCGTGTTAAGGCATGCTCTCTGGCAATTTTGCATATTATAATATTTTGATGGCTTTTTAAGAGCGATAACACGGATAAAATTCATTTACGAATTTGAGTGATTCACATTCCAGTGTTTATAGCCAAATACAATCTTATTGGAATTGCCTCCAATTTGACTGTCCATGATAAATGGAGATAACAAATTATTAACGTTTTTCGACAATGACAAGATTGTAATATAAAGATCTATTGTATATGATCGCTAGCTGCACTAGCCATCAAGTACATGATGGCTATTTATATTTAGAAGCCGTCCGAACGGCGTCTTTTCCAAGTGGCCGTCCAAATTCTAAGATGGCCGCCCATAAGACAGGTGGACGGCAGGCTGGCTAAGACCATGTTCAACATCCAACATTGAGTACGGATGGATGACCCCTTACAGTTAGTCATTTCAAATAGTCTATTTTGTGACGTTAACATTGTATAATGCAGACAACTATTTATTTCTTCTACAGTTGTACAGATATATAGTAAGTATTGCTTGTTAAATGTTTATTCAATTGTTTTATTAAATAATACGAAATATCAACATAATATGGACTTTGTTTAATATCAATACTAACAGTAAAATACATTATCTAAATTTAATACTTCTCTTCCTATATATATTTTTCAATGTCTTTTCGTGTCCATCATAAAATAAATACATTACATAATAAACGTATATTAATTGTTTCTTAGAAAAAAACTTTAATTATTCATTTTTGGTGTGAAAAGTGAGCTCACACGGCAAGTTCTGAACACATGCAGGCATTTGGAAAAACATTTTGATGTAGTCTGCCATTCACCCCCAATATGAGGTAGTGTAGCCTGGGCCGCAGACTAGGACTTCATGAACCAATTCATATATATTAGATTCTGTGGCACTGGCTACGCTAATATTACGTACTGATACAATAAAGTTTTACCACACGCTCGTGCAAACAAACGTTTCTCAGGCTTACACTTTAGATCTCAGTTGACTTAGAGAATGGAAACGAGAATTTCAAATTTGTTTGGCCGACCAGACCTTAAAATTTTAGTTGAACTAATTACATGTTCTGCATGCTAAGGTAATACGAGCAACAAAATTGCCGCAACTTCCAACAAAAGCCGATTTCAACGCATGTTAATGAGAAGAATGTTTACAAATATTGTCTCATGTTTTTTAATTTATACATGAACATTCAATGAACATGCGCTGAAACCATGATGCAGCTTCTTTTGTTGCAAGTTGCAGAAATTTTGTTGCTCGTATTACTTCGCCTGAATCCAAAATACTATCATGAATTGCTCATCCTCACTGCACTACAGAAATATATCATTTCCATTCAAAAGCATTAAATTCCAACATCTATATGCATCCGAACCTGCGCCGGGAACCTGATAGAATATTTAAATTGATCCCGGTCTATAATTCATTGATCATTCATAACAGAATATTAATGTTTTTTGTCTTTTCAATTTCGTACATTAGATATAAAAATATCCGATTTGTACATGGTGTACTAACAGTAAGTATAGGTACATACTCTCTGTCTCCAGAATGTCTTAACAGCGTCATTCTCTCATATTTCTTCAACAAAAAGTGTTTCTTGGGGGTACAGTCCAAGTGATTGTAAGCTCTGTTTTGAATCCATACTCGACAACTGGAAAATGATCATCATTGTTATCGCTTTACACATGTAATGAAGTATACTAGTGCGAGGCTAGACAACAAATGTTAAGTAACCAAAGTTTGCATGCACATTACGAAGTGGTCATGTGACGATATAATGTTGAAAACATTCAGTTATTTACTGTATCGCCCTCATTCCACACTTCTTTATTACCCCCAAAGATTTAGACCTGACCCTGTAAATGGAAAACGCCCCAAGGCAGCGATTTTTGCCGGGCAGGGACCCGTGGAAAAATAAATTTTCACTGAAACGTTGGTCAGGTAAAAGCTACATGTATAATGGTTTACACCTCGCTGTATCTGTTCTTAGGGCAGGTGAATTTATATCATTCACCACTAGAAACGTAAAGTATATCTACAGAAATATGCACAAACACGATATTTCACATATTGAGAACTGAACAATTACCTGTTTTCTGGGAAAATTTGTAACGACCGCATATTGGTCTTCTAAATAACCTTTAGATTGAACAAATATGAGAACAACCTGAAAGTAATTTGTAGGAAAACAAGTTTAGTTTTACTTGCATTGAATAACCATTTATCAGTATGTTATGGTATGATTCCTAATTGAAGGCCATTTAATACTGTACCCTTAAAACAAGCTATTAACTAAAGGCTGTTTTCCACTACACCCGTATCGTGCCGAAACAGCGTATTTCTTTGTTTCCTGAGCACTCGGGTAGAACTAACGACTTCGACACAAAAGCAGCAGCCTTTAAGGTATTTCGCCGCAATCCTACCTTTAACGGACTGCTGGCAAGAAATCGTCTTGTGATAGGTTCACTGTTTGGCATACGAAATCGTAGTATTGAGATTGGTTCTAAACAATCTGGACCTGGTTCTTCGGGGAGTTGATCTTCTAATGAGTTAATCTGAGCCTGAAATGATATGAAATATAACACCATATCAAACCTTGTATAACATGTACAGTGTAATAGTACATTGCTTATATTACGAACAAGTATAACATGTACAGTGTAATAGTACATTGTATGAAATATTAAATTGAAGGGTCGTCCATAATTATCAACATTTTCACAAGCCAATGTACGCGTTTTAAAATGTCAATGTTTTGAGGTTCAACATTTCGCTCTGGGAAGGGGGAGGTGGGGCACTCTGTACGCTAGTGGAAATATCAATAATTATGGATGACCCCTAAGGACATGATGATAGTTTTGATGACCAGCATTATCGGAGCCCAACGTGGTGTAGAAAAGAAATATTGAGACAATATGAAAATGACAGTAAGCAATGATATTGGTTTTGCCAAAGTCTTGTGGAGCTTTGTCAATATATTGCAAATATTGCACTCATAGCTTTACTTTTCAATGACATATAGACATGTAAATACAACAAGTAAGCTCTAAATATTCCCACATTATACATATTTTATACCTGCTTCGTTTGTGCTTCGAGAAAAGCTTTTTCTTCTGTTTCTTTTTTCATCCTTAAAGCTTCACTTTCCTGTCTTTCTCGTTCTTCCTCCTAAATTTAACACAAACGTCCCAGTACATGTATTCCTAAGGAACTCGTGTTTCCATTCATACTCAAACGTACCGGGTTGTACCGGGTAGTTTCCGACAATAAACTGTCTTCGTTATGCCCGCTAACATCCAGAAAGATGGGCATGCATCGCTTGGAACGTCCATGTTATTCTTAACATTTTTTGGTAGTTACAACTAAGACTAGGACATATTTCATTTATACTGAACAGGGACGTAGCCAGAGCTTTCAAAGGGGGGGAGCCCTGTTGGCAGTTGTGGCTATATGTTTGCCGCAAAGGCGCAATATGCGGAGTCGAATGGGGGGAGGGGCATTGTCGCATAGCCTTAGGGAAGGGAAATTTTCAATTTTAAAAAGCCTTTAGGTGCTTCTTACAACGATTTCTAAGACGACTGTGCGAAATTAGGCCACCAAACGATGACTACAGAAATTTCAATTTTAGCTTTTAAATAACATCGTGCTTAATAATTTGTTTTATTATACATTGTAGTCACTACGTGTCTTCTGATTGGCTAATTGCTTACAGTTAAATATGGCAACCACGCAACCTACAGATAACTGAGTTATCTGCTAGCAGATAACTGTTATCTGTAGGTTGAGCCCGCAGTACGTACTTTTTAGCGAGCAGCAGCATTACATACAAGAATAAAAACAACATGAATAAACGATGTTTTTTTGAATGTTTTTGCGTAAAAATACTCTCTTTTGAAACTTTTATCAGAACTATAGTAAGTAAATTAGGTTTCTAATATTTTGTCGTTCTTGTTTTAATTTTATAATTGGTTTTTACCCCAATATTTTAGAACTAAACGTTGTTTTGTGCGACAGAATTTAAATCGTTGTTTATCGAAGGAGTTTAATAACAATGCAATGTATAATAAAACAATTATTGAATTCGGTTTTTGTTATATCCGGAATTATCAAGGTCTCGGTAAGTGTTATCAGTCTCAGCCTTCGGCTTCGCCTGATAACACTTACCTTGACCTTGATAATTCCGGATATCACAAAAACCTCATCCAATAACTGTTTAATATTTTATCCAACCTTTCGTTATTATTATTATTCTGACAGTAAACACACACTATCAAGTACAACACACAGGGTAATAAACAGGTGTACTATTACCAAGGGGGGGGAGCCGCGGCTCCCTGGGGTCCCCACTCCGGCTACGTCCCTGTTACTGACCGCGTAACTTATGCAAAGCACGGTCCACGTATACAATAAATCACAACTAAACAGTGATGTTCTCACTGCATGTAAACTAGATCTATCATAGACTTGCTCCAAGTCCCTCTTTCTGTGTTGGCCCACTATCTTGTATTTTACATGACGTACGGAAAAATCGAAGGATTGTCGAATCTGCACGCGAAACTACTTCCGGCTGCTCAAAATTGAGCAGCTGGATACAGTTGTCTTTCAGCCGGCCAGGAGGGGCTTCAGAGAAGGAGCGTGATGATATCTGGAAATCTTAAATTACTGTTGATTTCACATCATCTGGGCGTTTATTTCACAAAATACAATGAGAATCATCATATAAGTTGAATTATTGTTGCAACCCGCAACAAGGAACAACATTTTCCGTAAAATAAATATATTCGTCGAGGTCGACTGTGTTCTATTTATAGAGCGAGAAATTTTCTTATACTATGATGTAAACACATTATATACATCTATTTTTTGTGTGTCCCCAAAGAACTGTTGTCATTTTAATCACTGATTATGAAATTCAAAGGGCTTCGTCCCGCACAGATATTTTCGTTCACTGCAGTAGATTGAACGCGACTGCCAACTGTTTATATATTTTATCCATCGAAGCGTAGGAAGTTATTTTGATACAATTTATAAACAGTTTAAATTTAGACACGTCTATTACTATTATAGATAGCTCGAAAAACATGCAAACTTCTAGTCATTCGAAATATATATCCATTGTGTGAAGGAAGAAATATTCTATTTCAACGAAGTTTCATTGCCAATTACTTACAAGTTTGAAATTTTGGGCGAGAAGGCGTTTCGTTACACACTTGGAAAGTTCAATTTATAGGATATTTTTGGTATCTAAAAGAACAAGTTCTAAGGAGATTAACAAAAAATACATGGACATTATCTGTTTACTTGCAACATAGTATATTAGTATGAGAATTCCCGCTTCATAAAATGAAACAGAAAAAGTCGATCTCGACGAATAAATTTTCTAACGAAAATCTCGTTCCTTCTGAAACGAAATTGTAATTATTATGGCTGTTTACACTTTACAATGCATTGCATACAATTTGTGATATGAATCGACAATAAGTCACGCTGTCACGCCAATGTAATAAGAATTCAATCGAATTCGGAACTCCCTTAAGGCTGCTTTCCAGTCATGCGTTTTTTATACGTACCGCACACGCACGGAAAAGTTTAAATCCTTCTAAGTTTTTAATACTTTACAAATAAATTAACAAATGCATACTAAAACTTACGAAACACTAAATTCTGTACATTTATTCATTTGGTTATTTCATAAGTAACATTTAAATGGATTTAAACTTTTCCGTGCGTGTACGTGCGTACGAAAAACGCACGACTGGAATACTCCCCCTGGCCGGCTATTTCCGGCTGCTCAAATTTGAGCAGCCGGAAGTAGTTCCGCGTGCAGATTTTGCAAGTCCCTCCTTCGCTCCTTCGATTTTTCCGTACGTCATGTAAAATACAATATAGTGGGCCAACACAGAAAGAGGGACTTGGAGCAAGTCTAGACTTGGAGCAAGTCTAGAGAGAATGTTTTCTTATTCTTGGTTTCCAACTGTCGTGACGAAGTCATGTTCGACGATGTGATATAGTCTGGATCTATCTTGTCTTTTGTGTGCTGTATTACAAATCAGTCTTTACTGAATGTGAAGACAGTGAACTCCATATATATCTGGAGTGAGAACTTACGTCCAAAAAGTGAAGCCAAAGATGGCGGAAATTGACGTCCAGTGCCAATCCCTTTCTATTGTTTTCGACCGCGCGGTTTGCACAAGCCAGCAAGGAGTGTGCCAAATTTTACTTCGATTTAAACAATAACATTTTGATTTTATGAACTAATAACTTGATTAGCGATACGATCTGTTAGAAAAAACTGGAAGTAGCTGGAAAAAATGGTATGAAAACTGTTTATGACCTTCATAAGTTTGGACGAACAGTGGAAGTTCTTACTCCAGATATATATGGAGCTCACTGTGTGAAGATATAAAGACACTCTATTACATCGGCCACCTTGATATGGTCACGACCGTTTCGACTAAATGGAAACCAGGTTTTCTGTGTTTATCACGACCCGTGCAGCTTTTGCTGCAATTACTAATTGTGATGTTTTACTATCACCAAATCATTCAATACTACCACTACTTATCAATGTTCACTGCATGACAACGGGGTTAACTGTGATGTTCTGTGATGTATAACCAAGGCATAATGTCTCACCTTAGCTCTATCAGCTCTAAGAGATTCTTGATATGCTTCATCTTGTTCACGTTTCATCGCCTCGCGAGCCTCGCGTTCATCCTACAACCAGAAACAACATTTGTAGTTAAACGTCATATTTGTGGTAATCCTATGTAGTCTAGTAAGTTTGGGATGTTAATTGCACAGTGGTTTGTCCATGCAACAGTTTCTCCGGTAAGAAAAATTTCCGGTATCAGTATACCAAGTTTTGGGCCCTTGAAGTTCCCTTGAAGTTCGCTTGAAGGTGATTGAGATTTTGAAAAGTGGAAACACTGTCTGCAACATATTTCGAAGAAATTTCGGCATATTTGCTTTTTCACATTTTTTCACACATCAATTTTGGAATTGCTATTTGATAGTACTGCGTAAGCGTAGACAGACATTGTTTCTAACACAAAATTTATACTTCTTTGTATTGTATTGTAGTACAACAAAATCGATGATTACAGTACATACGACAGTTTTACGCTTCTTAACAACACTTCTCAGCAGTTTGCAGAGTAAACAAAAGTCAAAACTCTTCAACTTTCATAGCTCTTACACTACATTACACAAATGCTCCAACACTAATAATTTAACAAGCGTTTACTGTAATGTTTACTGTAAAGGAAGGGGAGTCTTCATTAGATTACAAAATTTATCTATTACAAAATTCAAGTTTGATCGGGGCGTCTATTAGATATGGGGTACTGTATTAGATCATTACGGTATTGCAAAAATGTAGCATTTGTTACAAAATGTGTATAAATGCAGTACTAAAACATTACCAATTTCAATGATATATTCAGTGATGAATGAAATGAGAACTAACCTCGTCTCTAATATCCACACTCCTGCTCTGTTCAAACATTTCATGAGCGTTCAGTAAAGTTGTCATAACTTCATTCAGCGTAGAATGTCCTTAAACACCGTTAAAAGGTAGAGTAAGATGAGACGGTCTACTACATTATTACTCTAAGAGACATGTATTTCATACATACGAAATTCTTTATTGAAATATAGATAGAGATATAGTGTTGCCAACGCAACAGTGAATGATTTTATAGAACGATTTTATAGAACTCTTAAGATTATGAAATAGCACACAAAACAACATATAAAAACAGAGGTTTTTATATCCGGGTATATATAAGATTAAGAAAACGCGTAAACACCATCTACAGTATATTTGAAGAAAGGATTCGAAGTAACGTACTTCATAGAGTCTACGACTACTATTGTTAAATAAATTACCTTGAAGGACTGCGGAAACTTCCAATGATGACCTATTCTTCATTATCACTACTATCAATGGATATTGTTCAGCACGAAATCCACGTACAGTTTCCGCTGCTCCACTGCCACATTTCTGAGTTACTATATCATATAATCTATTGAACGGTAAACCAAATGCTTCGTAAATAACTCATTTTCCCAATACTGCATGTGGAATACTGTGGATAATGACATATATTCTTGTGTATTAAATGGTTAATATTCAATAAGTTTTGGATCTCAGAGATCCTCAACAAGAGTAGTGCATGCCAACTTTTTAGACGCTGTTATAAAAAGGAAATATTTTATGCACAGTTTCTAGCAATGCCTATAAGTTGTATATATAGCCAATTTACAGTATAGCGTAGAGGCAGACAAGCTCGAATGAAATTTTTGTTTCAAACAGCACAAAAACAAAGCCACCCACGATAGTAAAAACTGAAAATGAAAATCCAAAATATGACTATTATTAATATCACTATAAGTATATTTTTCAAGAAAAAGATGAGCGGACTTCTGTCGATGTCTTCAAAGATTTTCTTACCAACGTAAGTACTATAAATCCGCGTTTTGGGTGATTTTCTACACTTCAAATAGGAACATTTTATGTGGAAAAATGCGTTTGTATGGGGGGACAAGGCGGGAGGGCGTTCATATTATATTGAAGTGCCTGAAAGAATGCTGATTAACCAAGCAACAATGTTATTTAACCATGAAAGCCAGATACAGTGTCATGGAGCAAATTAGTATTACATGTAAATTTGACGCAACAAAGTTTTGGCGAACAAACATTGCAGCACAAATTGGGGATATGTACTAACAAAATAACTTCGCTCCGCCAATCTTTCGCGAAATGACTGGCCGTGAAGTGTGTACATAGTGTTTGAATTACTTACAACGTTCTGTTGGTGTCATGTGACATGTCCCACGCCCAACTGACAAAGTTTTCACTAATGTATGACACCACATTTTCTACGCATAAAAGTTGACTGCAAACAAGGAAAATAGGAGAATATTTAATCGATTACTGGAGATGTGCATTGTAAAAGGCCGTGGATAGAGTGGTAGACCGTCTGCCAGGCACGCTAGGTTGATCGGGAATAATGTTACATGCAGAGAACGTTCTGGGGATTTAATAAATGTAGAATTGGAATTTACGGAAACTCACGTTCACTCTTTGATAATACTCTAAATCACAATAGGTACAATCATTTCACTTCCATTGTATATAAAAAAGCTGAAGCATGCAGTGTTTTTGTCAACACAATCTATGAAGTTTAACGTTTGTGATATGGCCATCTTTAAGAGCTTGATCTCGTACGCGTGACGTGTTTTCAAACTGTATATTGCATTACATTCAGTTATATCACATTACATTATCTCTGTACTGCACTAATGTGCATTACAACATCACCCACCTGCAAAACACGTTAGTTAATATACTGGAGTCATGATGCAAGTATAACAATAACGGCCACCTCTAAAATTGAACAAAAACCTCAATGAAAAGTAGACCAGAAACACAAGTGACTTATGTCAATGATGTACAGTAGCTTAAAATAAATCAATGGCTCCTACATGTACAGTACTTTCCTTTCGTTTTCATTCAAAATTGTATTTACTAAACTTCATCTTGCGTTAAGTCGGGCGCACACGCTACGAATTTTGTCGACCAATACAAGGTTTGGATCAGGATAGATTTTAAAACGAAAAACAGTCAGTGGTATGATCTGTTGGCTCATTTTCTCGCTGCATTGGCTTCGTTAAATACCATTCACCAAAGCCATAAATCGACCGACTAAAATCGTAGCGTGTGCGCCCGGCTACAAACAATTCCAATTCTATTAACCTTCAAAAGTTTTAACCCAAACTAATCATGATAAATGTTTGACCATTACGTTGAACAACTTGGTACAAGAACTTACATCTTTCGCAGCCTTAGCATTGGCTTCCTCTAAGGCTTGGTTAAATGACCCAATATAAAAATGTGGATGACAGTGGCCATATCTACAGTAAATTACAGTAAAAATTTAGCATTTGCATGTATGCAGTAGGGGCAGGCTCGAGTGACTTCCAAGCAAAGCCAAATTTCCTCGCTCAGGGCAACAAAAGCATGGGACGCTTGGGACAAGCATCTTGTTAGAAAACCGATATATTGTAACAGTACTAGCTTAGCCTGCGTAGCTGGCAGTTTTAAAGGGTTGGAGAGTCCGAGCTTCAACTCTTCAACCTCTTAGAACCGCCAGCTACGCGGGCCATGGTAACTGGATATGCGAGTTGTCCAAAAACGTGGATTATATAGGTGGCAATAAGTACAACCTACAGTAATCATGGCGTTAGCTGTCTTAACTCATACCTTTCTTCAAAGTTACTAACGAATGTCGTTAAAGTTTCTTGGGTATCTTTACTGTGAGGCGGTACTGTAACATAAAACATATTACTGTCACAGAAATAGATATAGTAGGTTTCACCATCATGCAGCAGATCTTAATGTTAACTAGCAGTCACCAAAATAAGAAAATGTTTATTGTTTGCATTATATGCAGTAGTCTTGCATTTTAGCCTTGCTTCTATAAATGTGAACATATTGGTCACCATCTGCTGCCCCATAGCGCCTAATGAAAACCAGCAATTGTATATATTTACAACCCGGTAAACTGATGTAAATAAAATGTCACTCACTCAACTCTTTGATTGTTTTTCTGATCGGAATTTCAGTCAAAATTAAATCATCATCATCATGATCATCGACTTCAATTTCGACAGAATCATCACTACATGTACTTTCATTATCATCACAAATATCCATCGCTTCTTCCTCATCGTCACTTTCAACCTGAATAACAGGTTTGGCCTAAAAGAATCAAAACAAATAGTTCTACATATCCAAGTATAATATGAAACATAAAGTAACTTGTGGGCTCCAAACAACCTCGTGCCCAGGCTCTTCCCTCTTGTGGAGGAACGACGCTGGTAGGAGATGGTCACGTGATCTGCTAAAATCTAGCAGATTTTTAATCAGTGTTGTTATGGTATTTTGCTGGGAACGAGGTTGACAAAACTGTTCCCCATGGCGGAGGGCAACTGCTTCTTTCTCACCCTCTCCTCAAAACGACACAAAAACGCTAATTAAAAATCTGCTATATTTTAGCAGATCACGTGACCAGCAGGCATTTATCCAGGCAGCCGTCCAACCGTCCTATGGACGGTCACTTTTGATTTAGACAGCTCCTTTTTTACAGACGGCCATGGACGGCCTAAGAAAACATTTTCTTTAATTGGAAACTTATAAACTTTGTTACATTTCTTGAATAGCTTCGACAGTAAGTTGTTAGCTGCTGTTTGCTTTAGCTATTGCATACATTTCGATGCGTTTTGTCGAAAACACGCTGAATTATGAGCATCTGACAATTGATTTCAAGCGCCATGTTTTTTTACCACCGCCACGAAAATTGGTGTCCACACCCACGGTATTTTTTTGAACGGTCAGTTTTGGCATCCTGCCTAAAAGCCTGGTGACCAGCTCCTACCAGGGTCTTTCCTCCACAAGAGGGAAGAGCCTGGGAACGAGGTTGGACTCCAAATAGCAGTTGAATCAATTGCTGAAAATAAATTTCTGATTATCCTGACCTGGAATCGAACCCAAGGTCCCCGACCACTGAGCTGTCTGGATGTCCAATTGAGACACTCAGAAATCCTGTCTGCATAGTCCAATTCGCATATGCGAGGAGTTTTATACGGACATGATTGTGGGACTGTGAAAACTGACCCGACCGAATGATGGATAGTGTATTACTTGTTGCTATGAATGCTAACTCGTAGTGTGAAAATGAAGTTGTTTCTCTAATTGCAGGAAGCATGTGCTTGAGTACTATACAGTACATGACATACGAGCGTATTTAAGTATACAGTATAGCCTTGCATTAGTGATCCGGATCTTTTCTGTGAAATTCCACTCATTCACATGCACTAGGAGGATAAAGGTCGCAGTGGTATAACGTTTTGCTGTAAATGTCAATCCTAATGTTTCGAGCAATGCACATAATATACCGACTAAACTATATATCAATAACTAACCTTTGGCGGAGATCGACCTCTCGGACTAAGCCGTCGTTTTAAAGTTAACAAGTGAAAAGGTTTGTTCATATCACAAAGTTTCATCTAAATAGATTACAAGTTGAAAAAGATTTAGATTTGATATAGCCAAGAATAAATGAAAGAACGTTTATTACAAAAATTACCTGGTCATTAACTTGCTCAGGCCAGCCAGTCCATTCCTGGTGACGAGGTTCAACATTTGTCAGATCCCTCACATCCGTCTTTACCTACAGTATGTATTCAAGAAGATAGAATATAATAACTCAATATACATCTACGTTTCCTGTTGGGCTAAGGCATGGTATTCACAGAAAAATTAAGACAACAATATCTTGTACCAGTAATAGAAAGAAATTCCGTAAAATTGATTACGACAGAAAATGGTGTTCACATAGCAAAGTTATCTGCTTTAAATCGATTGTACAGTGGACAGTATTCTACCATAAGCTATCATCAGTGGCATGCCATCATGTCTAAGCTACCTGACAAAGATCAAAACCATTTCGATGTTGCGAGCGAAGGCTGTGTCTCGGGAAGTTGGTAGCCCTTACTAAGCTTCTGACTAAGAGTATTTGCTCGTAACGTCGAAATGTTTATTTCTGTCCGCTTGATAGAAGATCTGTATCATCGCAGTATAGCTGCACCAGTTTGAGTTGAAATATTAAAATATTTCGATTTAAAAATGAAAAAAAATCTTTGTGTTTCGGGTTTGTGAAAGCCCACTCACTCCCCCTCCCCTCCCCTCCTCTCAACGACACTTCTAAAATAATTGAACACAAGCCACCTACCTCTCCTATTGTTTTCGTTCCAGGAAACGTTAACTCATGTCGTTTATTGATATATCGAATTCTCAGCTTAACTTCAGGTACACTCACGGGACGACTGTTGAAATAAAAAATCGACTATAGTCAAAACCCGCATAAACGAACACTGTAGTTTGGTTTTTATATCACGGCTACTTACAATGAAAAATTATAGTTGATACCTCAAAATCAACGGTTACTGGTTTAGTGTTTTAAATTGTATTTTAATCGATATGCAAGTTACAGTGATGATTGCCATTTAAAAGCCTCTTAATCTTCGTCGACTAATTAGCACTTCCAACAACGCGGGCACGAATTTTTGTCCGCGTATTCTTCTTCTCCTTATTTTAGCAGAATACCTCAGTTTTCCACTCCTTTATGGCTGGGTCGACCGCTATTCGTGAGTTTAAACTTCGCGAGCCGTGCGCCATTTTGGCTCACCCACGTCACCAGCTGGCCGTCGTTGCAGGACCGGCGTGACTCGAGGGATTAATAGAAAGGTTTTATAGGATTCAATATGGGCTAGTCAATATGTCATTTCCTCCCGAGCTAGAAGGGGTACTATAGAACAAGGGAACATGATTGTAAATATAGACAAATAGGCTCGGCGGTGAATGCATATAGACACTCATTCTTTGTCAGGACCAGCATGGAACTCTCTACCCGTGGCAGTGGTCAACGCAGAATAGGAAATTGAACCAATGAAACGCGAATAAAGCACTATAGTAGTATTGTATTACATACATGTACAAACTACTCATTCATTTCAAATTTACACAACATACTACAGAACATTTATTCGACTATACCTGGATTTAATCATCCCGTTATTGATAGTTGACGAACAATCAGCACTAGATTCAGCACAGCTGCTAGTCTCTGATGGAGTTAACAACACTATTGATGTCTCATCTTCCAAATTTAAACGAGATAAAATGGTCTAGACAAATTGAAAAAAATAGCACTTATTACACCATCATGGCGAAAATACAACTTCATATGAACCGTAGCGACTCTTGGTAAACATAGTACAAGTGTTTTGCAACTTAGACGCTAAACGTTATGATCCTAAACCTTGTTTTGAAAATTTTTATATTCAGTAAGGCAAGAACAACAATGCTGTCAACGCACCTTCTGGGGGTGACAACACAACAATCATTGACTTTTTCAAGATTTTGGTTGAGCCATATTTGCCCCTTTTGCAAATACATTATGGTCATTTGAGGGGTCATTCTGCTGCTGTGTTAACAGGTAAAACAGAACTTGAAATGGGAAAACGTGATTATTGTTGTGCTAAATGATTAATCGTAATTATTCGTAGCCAGCCGTTATCTTCTAATCTTCCTATAAAATTTTAGTTCGGATATTGTTTTGTGGTATAAAAACTCCTTGAAGAAGAACAGGGATCATTTCACCCACTTCTTCACCCACTTCTTCACCCACTTCTTCGCCGTTTCTCTTTTTAATACTAACAATCCATTTTGCAGTTGAACTACCCCAAGACGCAAAGCATTATGGTATAAGCAAAGCAAAATGAATACTGTATATTCATTCCCTGGTTATGACTTATATAGTATTACAGCATTATGCATAAGTTGGCTGTCATCATGTTTAAGATACAGCCAGAGTAACAACAGCTATTGCACTTGTGCACTTGAGAAGTTATGGGACATGTATGTACAGTCAGTAAATCCATGCACTTACACTGTCAGTCACAGAGATATCCTTGGGCCATTGAGATAACTGCTGCAGTGCTGTTGGTACACCAATCTGTATTTCTAGTTCTTTTTTCAACATTGCTACAAATATATAACATCAGTCACTCTTTCCTTTTAGGCTTCAAATATTGAATTTAAATATTGTTGAGGAAGTTTCATTAGACAATGGCATAGACAAATTTGGTTAACGTTTGTTTATACCCAATTCACAACTTTGGATAACTCACATACCTACTGTAGTTAGTATTGTTCTAGTTTGCAAAAACATAGAACAGAACAAAGGCAATTAAGCATTAGAATGATCTACTGTACTTGAGTGAATAGCTCTTATACATAATTCTAATGCTTAGTTACTTTGTTCTATTCTATGTTTTCGCAAAGTAGAACAATAGTAACTAGGCATGCGAGTTATTCAAAGTTGTGAATTGGGTAGAAACGATGTAAACAGCGCTAGCTAAATTTGTCTATTGTCTAAGTCCTAAATTGTTTGTCATACCTGATTACAGCATTAGCTGTATTATCTTGAGTGTGTCGTGTCAATGAAGGTAGCGATTTACGATATTCTTGAGGGATTACAGGAACAAACTATCTGAACAAGAACTTCGACGTTTCGAGAGAAGGCCATTCCAGATGAAGGAATGTCGAAGTTCCTGTTATATTTTTTAGGTAGTTTGATTCTGTACTCCCTTCAAGTATATTAGCTGCATTGTGTCTACATTAAAGGGATATGGCAATAAAAGTTTAGTTTGTCTCATTTGAAAGAACTTTTAAAATTATATATACATCTTCCTTACCGGTTTTACGTCACAAGCAGGGTTAGCCATATAAAACTACTCCTAGCTGACCAAATAACAATTAGTAGATATGTAAAAAGTTGTCAGTCAATTTGTTATTTGAAATAGTGACCGAAGTATAATTTTGGGCTCATAATGACCATTGGTTTTCTGTGTAAAATTCTACCGTGACCCTGCTTGTGACGTAACATGCATATCCACAACAATCCAAGATGGCGGACAGCTCCTTGATTTATGATGATTGCTATCAAAATATCTCAAGAACTAAGCAAGATTTGGAAAAGCTGTAACAAGGTTTTCCACATAATATTAAAAGTTCTGTCAAATAAGGGAAAGAAAATTTTCATTGCCATATCCCTTTAAGGCCGGTTGATTTTGTTAAACGAAACCATGCAAAGAATTACAATATTCTCACTGGTGACTGTACTGTAATTACAGAACTAACCAACTGATGAAGTGTCATGTAAGGTTACGGGTATAGTTCGATCTCTCCATTCAACATTAAACTGCAGTATTCTTCCTGCAGAACTACCAGAGCTGTGACTTCCAGAGCTATGACTAGCAGAGCTGTGACTTGAAGTGGTGACAGATGGTTGAGCTTGAAGTTTCACGCTGCAAATAACAAACACACAGTGTTATATAAGGACACCATATCATATATATAATATAAAATTATTTCAGTTTGATAGTTTACTTTAGATATAATTTTAACCTTACATGCATGAGTAAGCAAATACTTTACAAACAACGCCTAACCGCGAGCTATACGTCAGAGGATATGAATGTGGTTTAGTGATTAGAGAAACATCTCAATTTACGTAATAGAAATGAGTCATCATTTCAAATTGTTCCTCACACAAACACTATATAAATATAGCTTTACGCATCAAAGCACAAGAGAGAGAGAGAGTTGAAGTAAGAGAAGAGAGTAAGACGTGGGAGAAGTACTGAGAAGAACCATAGCTGACAAGACGATGCTGCTTTAGCGCGCTGATACAAGAAGACAACGTGGAACTTCGAGGGAATTTACTTACGGAATTTACTTACTTTATTGCACCACTCAGACGGCGGATAAGTATAGTATTAATTAATTCATTCATTCATATATAGCTTAACCTAACTAATGCTTTTCTTAATAAAATATATATCTAAAATTAAAAATGCTTGGATTTACTTTCTTTTGTTGCGAGTATAAAACGAACCAAAAGCGTCCAAATAATTCTCACTCGGGACGCTCGTAACAACAGCAATGTACACCTTACGATGCTCACTAGTCAAACATGCAAAAACTAGATGTAGTTGGGCAGCTTTGCTTCTTATCAAAAAACATTCATGATATGATCAACCAGCTCAATACCTTCTTGTGGTTAAAGAATCTCCAACGCTGTCCACTGTCACCAGCTGCTCTGCTGATCGATTGGCAAATACTGAGTTGACACATGCCTGTAAAAAATTATTATTGAACCCTTTAATTTCCCAACATGCTGAAAGCAGTTAGGACAGCATTATAGAGACAAGGCTGCATCATGAACAGCGCGAGGCAGCACACTATTCTTGACACGTTTTAATGCTTGCGTTTTTCCAAATTTCGCTAGTGCCCAGTCTTTTGCGCTATTTAAATACTCTTGCACATCTCGGCTTGCATCGGTTTGGATATCTTGCGCATATTTCAATGACCAAATGTAATAAAAGGAAAACTACATGGACATTGTACTGCGCGTGATATGTTTCTATATGTTTCTAGCGTTATCTCTCTACACTAGACTAAATCGTATCCTTCAAAAAAATAATAGGAAATGCATACGAGGTCGAGAAAAAGCTGGGCACGCATTGAGATATTTCGTATTGATAAAAGTGCCAAAACTCCATGAAGGAGCATTTGCTTTCCCAAAGAATGAGCCAAAACGCTCATGGCTTTGATGGAACTGCTGTCTGAGAAATATAACATGTAATTATTGAATGTGGTTTAGTTCAAATGAGCCAGGCCGTTGAGCTACTGGAAAAGATAAAATTGTTTATTTGAATACTAGAAATAAAAATAAATTACAAAATTGTCTAAGCTTTCGTCGTCTACGACATCATCAGAGACTGTTAGCCTGGTTTAAAAAATACCATATGCTGAGTAATAAACATAATGGCTAATGAAATATGTGCTAAAAGCTTCCTGATTATGTGCATAAAAACAAAATGTTAAATGAATGTTAAATTACTAGTTCATTGTTTTCCTCCCAAGAGTTGATCTATGGCTTCATTCTGCGTATGTTTATGGCTTCTTTCAGCCGTAAGTGAACTTGATCCGGGTCGCTTGCTACTGTATGACCTTCACTGAAATGTTGTTATGGTTGAGTTGGCACGACGTTCCAAGGTGCTTGTAAACTGAGGAAGAAGTTTGAGTTATGTGTTGTTTTACTCGGTCATGGAGATTTCGTATCCACTCGCTCGGGTAGTCGTTTAGTAATAGTGTTTCTCTGAAGTCTTCTAGATGCTTGTCTCTGGTGCTAGGGACAGAGCATCGTTGACTAATTCGTTGTATCTCATTATGAATGATTCTTCTCTTTGCTTGCATGGGTAAGGCTGATTTATGATGTACAAAAATGGGTTTCCTAGCTTTCTTTCTATAGAACTCGAAGTCGGTTTCCCAATTAGCTTTGACAGGGAATGGCCTGATGGAGAAATGGTTCCACCATCTTTGGCAAAAGAAATACAATGGTATTACATTATATGTTATTTTAAATTTAAATACCTTATATTTAATATATATCATTAGAATAGATTGTTAAGATAAAAGTTTATTTAAAAATTTACAGTCAAAATTTATTTAGAGTGCATCAATAAACAACGTTGAGACGGATTTTGACCAAGAAAGATAGCCACCCACTCTGCACCCGAACAGGATATGTCATAGCCAAAGAAGGAATTTGCTTCAGATGTCGTATGCAACCAGTGTCAACAGTTTTACATATGAAACACGATACGAAATCTCCATGACCAAGTAAAACAACACATAACTCAAACTTCTTCCTCAGTTTACAAGCACCTTGGAACGTCGTGCCAACTCAACCATAACAACATTTCAGTGAAGGTCGTACAGTAGCGAGCGACCCAGATCAAGTTCACTTACGGCTGAAAGAAGCCATAAACATACGCAGAATGAATCCACAGATCAATTCTCGGGAGGAAAACAATGAATTAGCAGAACTGATATTTTAATTGTTTTAACTTTTCATTTAACATTTTGTTTTTATGCACATAATCACTCCAGGAAGCTTTTAGCACATATTTCATCAGCCATTATGTATATTATTCAGCATATGGTATTTTTTAAACCAGGCTAACAGTCTCTGACAACGAAAGCTTAGACAATTTTGTAATTTATTTTTGTTTCTAGTATGTACCAGTCAAATAAACAATTTTATCTTTTCTAGTAGCTCAATGGCCTCATTTGAACTATTTAAACCACATTCAATTGTATTATGCTACTACTCAGAATTCTACTCAGGATCTTACTCAAGATTCTTCATGATTCTACATGATCCTACTCAGGATTCTACATCATGATTCTATACAACCCTACTCAAGATCCTTCAGATTCTACACAATCCTACTCATGATTCTACAGGATCCTACTCAGAATTCTACATGATTCTGCAGGATCCTATAGGATACTACTTGGGAGGGTTCATGAATCCTACTCAAGAGACCCTACTAACAATACTACAGCATTCTACAAATTCATATAGCATTAAATCTACATAGGATCCTATGTAGATCCTTAGATTTTAGGACCTTTATTATTTACCTTTATTTTTAACAGTGGACATTAGACTGATACAACAGCAAGCATGAAGGCAATTGTTAAATTGGGGGGGCGCATAGGGGGAGACCACTCCCAACTATTTTCTTAATTTCTCTGAAGACAGCTGATCAAACAAGTACTAAGTTGGTCTCATTGCACAGGGGTCTCATTGTAATAAACAACGGAAGTAGGGTGAAGGGATAACTATTACAATTGGTATAAAAATCTGAAAAAAAACTGTAATATTGACCAAGTCACTTCTGCTATTCTTTGTTTACGTTTTCTTTGTAAACTCACATGTCTGAAGTTGCACAACACTTTTGATATAAACAGTAAAGTGCAAATTACTTAAAACATGAAATTATGTCTCCCTGCATCCATATGAAGCTCCTAGCCTTTTGTTGTGACTTATATTGCTGTTACATTTAAAAGTAACATCAAGCAAACCATGTTTTGCATGTTTTATCAGAAACAGTGGCTAAAACTAAACATATTCAATTTAAACTCAATTCAATTTAATTTAGTGTGACATTTATACAGTGTGACTTGCGCACAGTCCATGGTGTTCTAGACAAGCATAATTATAATCTCCCACCTTTAGGTTTATCATTGACTTTCCAATCATAGTTTCTCTACATCTCAGTGAGAAGGTGACTTACTGCCTGTCTAACTAACTGACTGGCTGACTGACTCCAACAATGATTTTTTGTTTTTCCATATGAAATATAATTACAAAATTTGTTTTCTCTGATGTTTAGACCATTTTCAAAGATTCATAGTCTTATGGAAGAACGAAAACAAACAAAGTGATTAAACCTGGATTCAAACCCTTTAACGACAACAAAGATGTCAGTCCAGCCTGGATCTGGCATACTAAAATTTTGGATTTGGCTTACAACTTGATGATGTCATAGAGAAATCACTGATGACATGCAATTAAGAACTTGCAAATAGATTTACATTTTGTGATTTACTATATCTGAACTTGACTGGGAGAGGAAACAATCTGGACAGAACACAAGGGCACACTTTCATGGTGTTATCATGGAAGAATGAGTTATAGCCATTTAGCCATTTAATGCAGTAATGCACCCTAATTGTTATTTTACTTTGCCTAATGCCCAGCACTGTTTTTTATCAAGGATAATGTGTTAGCTGTGTTAATGAGTTAATATATCAATTATCAACCTCATACCCAGGCCTTTTAACCTTTCTAAGGTTAGAAGGGTATTAAGTTGGGGAAAAACCATGTCATGTTTTCATGTCAAAACATTCAGGAATGCAACTACATGCCTATGCCTATTACTGTTAAAATGCCAAACTATTATTAGCTAATGTCAGCACAATTTCCCACAGACCAATCAGATCTATCCATTCTGAAAATGTCAACATTAGGAATGTAGTCACATTCCTGAATGTTTTGTTACGAAAATATGACATGGTTTTTTCCAGCGATAGGAAGCATCTGCGGTGATACATCTAAAAAGTTTTGTTTGTTTCATACATACAGTACATATTGGATATATTGTATAAATTTAGGCCGTAAGAACTATGTTAGGATCACAGGATACTGGAAATCCAAATTAGGCATTGTTTTATTTTAATAACAAATCAAAACTGTGCCCTCACTTTCATGCCAGACTAATAGATGTAGTAATAACTATAAAATACATTATCTAAATAATAAGTCACTTATCACCATTTTAAAATGGCATTGGTATTATTAAAAACTAGTACTTAACTACAAGACTTCAAAAGTATTACATTACGTCAATGGTGTATAAACGATTAACCAATCCTGGTTTATCACACATAGATTTAGGCCTCGATTTTTATAGGTAACAATTTTTTATATGCAAATAAAAATTTGAGTGCAATCAAGAAGCAAAACATTATCAAAAGTTCAAAACTCACCATTAAATCCCAGTCATGCTGATTAAGTAGTTCAATGCACTCATCCAGATTATCGATGCCTGTCACAGCCTAAAATAAACAAACATTAAAAGTACAGAGTATGTCATATTGCCATACGATGTACTCTAGCCTTTCAAAATATCATGTCGTCAATTTACCTGAAAATTGGCCAAAATCATTTCTCGATCTCCGAGTTCCGCCATGTTGTTCAGTTTTGATTATGACGAAATTGAGCATGCGCACAACCACAATTGCAATGACGCAGCACCGTGCACAAGACATGAAGGCTCAGCTGAGTCACGCCACAGTTCGACTCCATCACTCCATCAACGTAGACTTTCCCGAAGTCCGTTTTCTTCCAATCAATCAATCAATCAATTAATCAATCAATCAAATTCAAACCCGGATCGTAGGAGATATGTTTGAGCTGAAACAAAGTACTGCAGTCGAAAGACTGAAACAGTTGATTTTGCCTTCGCTCTTCAGCTCAGTAGCTCTACACGAAATGTATATTAACCCTAAACTTAACCCTAACCCCAACCTTAACCCGAATCCTAACCTAGCCTCCTCCGCAGGCAACTTGGTGGAAAACGGCAGAATTACGCAATAATTTCATAGGCATGAGGGAGTAACAGTGGATAGTAGGCTCTCTGGGTTTGGGGGAGGCGAAGAAAAATGGCGCAGGCTAGGCTACATAAAGAACCATCCTTCAGCTCAAACATATCGGCCTACCACCCGATATAACCAAATATAAACCTCTGCAGAGGAGAGAGCAATCAATCTATGAAAGCTAGTGATTGACAATTTTGAAATTATCTACTGTAATAATGTTTTACTGATTGGAAAATACCAGTGTCATAGGGTACTACTGTAACTGTTTTGTAAATTGTAAGGATATACGGTACGCCTATAAGCAAGGGCGAAAATCCATCTGAAAAAGTGGGGAGATGGAGCCGGCTAATAGTTATGGAGGCATGTAACACGTACGTTTTCAGAGCATTTCCGCATCATTTATAGACACTTCCCGACAGGAACAGTTACTTGGGTCTAAGCATCAGGAGTGTGGGGTTCGTTTTGTCCGACGAAAGGGCGAGGTAAAGGGGCTAGCCAAAACCAAAATTTCTATTGGGGCCCCATGCCGCTAGCGGGAATGTGCAGGTATCGAGTGCCGAAAGCACAAGGGCACTAGGAGATATGCGGGCATGCTCCCCCAAACTGAGATCTCTGAAATGCATTTCATACACTTTGGGGGAAGACTTTACAGAACTCTGATGATCAGAACATGTCGTATATGCAAAATGGAAAAAAGTGAGTGGAGGGGATTCGTCCCCCCATCCCCCCTAGGATTGACGCCCTTGCCTCTAAGAGTGTATTTACGATTGTTCAACCTTTTACTCAAAATCGCCGTACTCCGTACAAAATTGTAATATATCCTATTTTAACTCTTTGGCAAGCTTGCCCCAGCTAATGCGGTTAGCCTTGGGTCCAGGGTTACCCAGTGGCTCGCCCGGCATACAGGTGCGCTCCTCAGTCTCAATGGTCAACTAAATAAAGTTGGGTAGCACAGTAGGCCCTATAGGGTTTGGATATCGCATCCACAAAATACAAAGCTAGTATAATATCAATATATAACTTGTCATTTCGGTTCTAAATCCCGGAAATCCTATCCTTCAATATAATATTTCTCATATCCCTATACATTTAATCTCTTTCCCAGGGCATTACCATTGAACGGGCTGGAAACGAGGTTGCCTATATGCTTCATTGGGGGCTTCTCTAAGCACTATCCTGTACCACTATCCTGTGTCAGATATTCAGATATGGTTAGCCATCAACAATTGCCAGAGTGAGAAAATAGTGTGGCAAATGAATACATTTAAGAGATGTAGTATAACATTCTTGTCCTATAATAATTATTTATTTGGAATCAAGTTAGGGTCTACAATGCCGGGTCTACAACGCCGGGCTAACGGCTATGCTGCTGAACTACGTACGTTTGACTTCCTTATCGCAGAAGGAAATAAACCTGCAACAGGGCTACCGAAAGCTATCTCTCTCTATTTTTCTGTACGTAAATGTCTATGTGTGTGATTGACCACCATTGCATTCTCTTTAGGTGCATTAATGCAATAGGGCGAATAGGAGCAGGTTGACAGATTGAAGGCCACAAAGGACAAACACAAAGATAAGGTTAATTACTCTCTCCCCCGCAGAGTCTTCGGTGCGCTATAGAGGAACGAGTTAGCGGTGCGCTAGAGGAGCGAGTTAGACGTCCGGTGCGCTGGAGGAGCGAGTTAGACATACCGAGGAAAACCGCTTCGCGCCACTTCTTACCATCTAGCGCCTTTCTAATAACTAGAAAGAAAGAAATAGCTAGAAAGAAAGAAAGCCTCTGCAGAGGAGAGACAGGGTTAATTATGAGGAGTTTGACTAATAGTCGAGGGTCGAGGATGGGAGCAAGTGGATCGGATCCAGCTTCAGTTCAATCAGCATCCTGCCCTCGAGACATTGCAGAGCTTTTCAATGTTTACTTTTCGTCTGTTCTAAACGGCAATGACAATCTAATTGATTCAACCACTCTTCCCTCAACTCCTGAATCCACTCTATCGGAATTGATTCTATCCACAGAGGACGTGTTAATGACTCTTCTAAACCTTGATACCAACAAAGCCACAGGCCCTGACGGTATACCGCCCAGACTTCTAAAAGAAACCGCCCATCAAATTGCTCCATCGTTATGTTCCCTGTTTAATCGATCCCTCAATAGTGGCTCTTTACCAGAGGAATGGAAGCTGGCAAACATCATACCAGTTTTTAAGAAAGGGGACAAAACCCACGTTGAGAACTATCGTCCCATTTCACTCCTTTGCATAATATCGAAAGTTCTCGAGCGCTGTGTGTTGAGCAAACTGCGTGATCACCTGTTAGAACTATTGAACACATCACAACATGGATTTATCCCGGGCAGGTCCTGTACTACCCAGCTCGTTGAGGTGATGAACTACATTGGTTCTTTGTTGGACTCCGGTAAACAAACCGATGTTATCTTCTTAGACATGTCCAAAGCTTTCGACAAGGTTAGTCACGCTGCTCTCATTGCTAAACTTAAAAGATTCAATATCAGAGGATCTCTTCTCGACTGGTTTTCATCATATCTACATGACCGTCGACAGCGTGTTACTAGTCTTGGTGCAACATCTTCTGAAAACCGGTGTCTTCGGAGTACCTCAAGGCAGCATATTAGGCCCTATACTTTTCCTCCTCTATGTGAATGACCTACCTGACGTTGTTAAGAACTCAAGTGTTGCCTGCTTCGCTGACGACACTAAGATCTTCCGTTGCGTCGATTCCATCTCCGACGCTACTTTACTCCAACGTGATCTGAGTAACCTAGACAGTTGGTCTTCTTCCAGTGGGCTCGTCTTCAATCAATCAAAGTGCAAATGTCTGCGTGTGACTAGGAAGACTCGACCCGTCGTTTATCCGTATAAGATCAAGGACAACGAACTTGCAACAACATCAATCGAAAAGGACCTGGGAATTTGGGTTTCTAGCGACCTTACATGGACCAAGCATGTACTAGAACGTTGTGCGAAAGCAAACAAGCTGCTGGGTTTCGTGAGGAGAAGCGGTGCAGAAATAACAAACACAAGGACTCGCCGCACATTGTATTTGTCAGTGGTTCGCCCTGTTCTCGGCTATTCAAGCCAGGTATGGTCTCCCCAGTCCATAGGTCTCATCAAACGAACCGAACGCATCCAGAGACGAGCTTCGAAGTTCATGCTGAATCTACCTTATATGTGTAGTCAGTCTTACCGCGAGAGGCTGATCACTTGGAACTAATGCCGTTATCCTACTGGCATGAGTATATGGATCTCATGTTCTTTTTTAAAGCTGTAAATGGTCTGGTCACAATATCTGAAGATGTTCTTCCTCAACCCATTATTCCAACGAGAGTAACCAGATCATCAAGTAGTAATGAGGTATTATTCCGTCCACAAAAGTGCAGGACTAGTACATTCCAGCGTTCCTATTTCACCCGTGTTACGAGAGTTTGGAACTGTCTCCCAACAAACTTAAGGCATCCCGATACAAGTCTAACTTTATTCAAAAGATTGTTGCGGGACTATTATTTCAAAGCACTGCACATTTGTTATGATGCAGAGGACCCAAGAACATGGAAGTCTATATGTTTAAATTGTAACTGTTGTCGAAGTTTAAACAATGTCATTAACTGTTGTTTCTAGATATTAGTATAATATATAATGTAACTTATATGTTAAAAGGGCCCACAGTAATTGGTTTTAACTGTTGTGGTGTCCCCGCCATTCGTTACTGTTTGTATTGTATTTGTGTTGTGCACTTGTGTATGTCATTTGTAGTTATTTGTATAACCTTTATCTGGCGAAGTTGAATAAATAAATAAATAAATAAATAAATAAATATACGTATAACAATACTGATGCGAGATTTTCGCGCAGTTTCAATTTGGACACTGGACATGGACAATGCGAAATAAATATTATACATGCATGTCCTATAGAATAAATTCTAATTAGATTCCTAACTATCAATATTTTGTGTCACCGTGGCAAACATTCACACACGGATTATCTTTCGCGCATGTTACGGCAGTAAACGTTTTTCGCACGGTCTGCGTGAATTCTAATACTGCGCGACGTTTTAAATACAAGTAACCATATTTTAGCTAATTTATCTATCTGCATTCTATAGAGGGCTGGGTAATATAAACCCAGTTCAAACCTTTATCCAGACATTTTGCCGACAAGTATGTGTGATAATCAATACCACAAAATCGCAGCAAAGTGATATACCCGTAACATTGAAGTGTCGCGCCGGATGTCGGGATTTGCATATTTATATTTGCATAGTCCTGGATTAAAACTTGCGAAAAATTTTAATTCGAGCCCCTTACTTGCGATCGAGTCCTGGCTGACGCAGTATACAGTGAGTACGCACAAATTTTCTTCACGCAGACCGTGCGAAAAACGTTTACTGCCGTAACGTCCGTAACATGCGCGAAAGATAATCCGTGTGTGAATGTTTGCCACGGTGACACAAAATATTGATAGTTAGGAATCTAATTAGAATTTATTCTATAGGACATGCATGTATAATATTTATTTCGCATTGTCCATGTCCAGCGTCCAAATTGAAACTGCGCGAAAATCTCGCATCAGTATTGTTATACGTATATGTACTAAAGAAAAGTATCTAAAATTTGCCCTCTCTTTCTTAAAGATCTAGAAAGATATAAAAATTTTGGCCCCTCTTTCATAAAAAAGATATATATAGAGATTTCTTCAATTTCTTGAACTTCTCTCGCCATATTTTTCTATTTTCGACCCTCGACATGCATTTTTCGACCCTCGACATTCTACCCTCGCCCTCGACCTATTATACCCTCGCCCTCGACCTATTATACCCTCGCCCTCGACCTATTACCCTCGACCCTCGACCCTCGACTATTAGTCAAACTCAATTATGAGAGGTGATTCTTCACTTCGAAGACACTTAGACACCGGCTCTCCCGGATTGTTTCGGTTTTCTTTAACGGCTAGAAGCATCAACTAACTAGGAGGTCATTTTGTACTGCAACACTTGAGGAAGTCTTTTTCTTAAAAGGCCTTAAAAGTAACGCATATCAACAGACAAATCATACTTGGTTCAGCCTAGGCAGTACAACATGAACTTAAAGACAGCAGTGCTGTTCAGTTTTACATTGCAACATTATTTAGTAACCGTACCGTAAATATATCTATTTCAACTTCAATGACACGGTCAATATTATGTTCAGCTTGACAACACACGATTAATATCGGTTTGAGCAATTGAGTATTAGTAAAACGGGTTATTGGTGTAATTTTTGACCAAAAATTGCATATAGAAAGTTAAGTTCACTTCCATCTTCAGGAGCAGATTTTTTGGTCGGTTAGGTGTTGACGTGAGTTCATTCTAGCCATAAACATATATAGTCTATGTCTATCTATGACGACTGTCGTTGATTTGCTGCCTGCATGGGAGTGGAGGAATATCGAGCTTGGCTTGCGTCATGGGTGTCATTCAAAAACAAATAATAAAAATATTTTGCAAAGCATACACAATTTCCTTTACTATCATTCTCATTGTGAGTTAGACCAGCATTGATTTAGAACATAGATCACGGGTCTTGAGATATTGCATTGTAGATTGTCTCAATCATTTGTGTACTCACCGACTGTGTCAAGTGTTTGAACACTGCTTTAATCAAAATATATTATTCCCAGTCCCAGGGAAGTTAGGACTTAGGAATGGTTCTGCACGAACATTTGGTAGCATTCCTTTGTTTGAATGCTTTAATAATCGTTTCAGTATGGTCAAAATCGTCAAATAGTTCAAAAGGTAAGTGCAATGCTGTGGTCAGAAGAGTACTGTAAATGATGAGTTAAGCAGGCGAAGAAATGTTTTCGGCATAAACAATTTATTTGGATTCAATTAAGCTTATTCGTAACTTTATATACACTGTCATTGAAGTATATTTATACCATCGCGTAATTGCATATAGCCATAGGTAAATTTACTAATTAGAGAACACCTCCACAATTATGTTTGGCAAAATCAATTCAAATCTCTCAAGACAGCAGTTTACTAGTTTATCGGTCTAGATATATTATGTAGCTTTGTGTCATATAGCTCTTGTGAGTAAATGTTTGATGTCCAAACGATACTAAAAATGACAATTGTCTGATAAAGCACTACCTTTCCGTGTCTTATTGAATAATTTAGCCACGTAGCCCTGTGAATAGTAGAATACTTCTATCGACCTCAAACAAACAACTAAAATTTTATTTAACCATCGTACAAAAACTGTCATTGATATAATAGCAGATTTAACGCTATAATAATTTATGCATGGCTATATACCTATATATATCGTGTGGCCTACGTAGGACTAAGTCTAAGGCCTAATAGGGTCTATTTGCAGGCTACTAACCAATCTATACCTATTCAGTATTTAACTTGTATATATATGATCATACGATTTCTGCTTTTATGATATAATCTACTCCTAGAGCAATTTTATGAAGGATATTGTGATATCATTTTGCACTGTTATGCGAAATTCATCCTCGTAGTTCTGTCCTTGCTTTTTTCTTCTGACTTTAAAACGAAGCTGAGAGTCAAACTTCTGTCTGGCCAGGCAGAGCGCAGTGAAGGCATAATTTTATGTCATTTTCATGGATTGTTTCACATGACTAATTGGTTTTAGTGTGTGTTAAAATTAAATAAGGAATATATTCAATAAGAATATTCAAGCTGATCATGAAATCATGTGGATTTGGTTCAACGTACGGTATCAAAATCTACAACTATTAACATATGATGTCTCATCGTCGTGGTAGGAAATATCTCCAGTTATAATATCAATATGACATTTTCCATCAAAATTATATTAGACTTATCGGCATATGAAGAGAGCGGAAGTCTTCTCACAAACATGTGGGGTAGTCTACAGTTAGCCTACATAGCGGCGCTATATAGGCTTTGCCCCCCCCCCTTAATTCTTCCTACGATCTATTTTTCTCACGCTCCCCTAATCCTCCCTAACCTCCATCTCCCCCCCCCCCCTTCGGTCAGGTTTACACATTTAGTCGACAACAGTCTGCTGCATATATGCAAATCTCAAACGAAAACAGTATGTACAGTATATTTAATTAACTCTAAATATCAATATATGAACCTTCATGGCTTCAACTATAAATAGCTTTCTTTACAGATAACGACAGTTGTGTTCAAAGGACAGAGAATGGCCACTGCTGCAAGTTTCCATTTAATTACAAGGGGTCAAGGTACTACTCATGTACAGAAAATTGGAACCATAAAATAGCCGGAACCCCGAGTATTGCTATTATAGCTACTCTATATTGAATGACTTCATTAATGTATTGTGAGCTTTTTTGCACAATGTCAGAATGATTATTGTAAAGATATTTAATGATACAAATAATAAATGTCTTTATTTCATCACAAGATAAAAAATACATATCTTATGTTACATCGTATTAGTAAACTGATTAAATATTACAAGGATAAAACCTACTTATTTACAATGCTAAAGGGGAAGCTGTGAGTCAATGAGAAAGGGAAATCTTAGAAAAAAGAAGCATTTCTATTATTTGTATAATCATTTACACATCTTCATTTCCATTTAGAACCCATCTATCATCCTACACCTTCACCATCCACAGGACCTCCAACAGACAAAACACTACCGCCATCATCTCCCTCGTTAAATGTGAGAGCTACTCCTGTTTTGGTTTTCAAAATTCCCTCGCACAACGTAGTAGTTCATTCATCCAGCCTTAGTGTTTCCTCTCCATCACCTCCACCCACAACGGTTCTCTCACGAAGTGAAAGTGGATATGAATGTTCTAAAAACAAACAAGAGATGTACATCTTCTTGGCTTACGGTATTGGTGGAGGACTTATTCTTGTAATGATTATCGCATTAGCAGTTATGATATTTTTAAAAAGGTAATAGCTTTGGTTTTCTCATCGCGGATCGTACATAGAGCGAGATACTTTTATTATTCAACCATATTACTCAAATGTAATCAGAAAATTGAGCCGGCATTCTGTTTTACCTCTGCCACTCTGGTGATTGAAAACCTGAAACGTTCTCGCAAGAAGTCGATCGCGCAACAATTTTTGCAATGAATGGAAATATTATTAGCAAAGTTTACTGTATAATTTAAATAAAAAGCATAAAAATACTACTGCTTTTTCAATTGACATTGCGGTCTTCTGAAGACATAAGGTCCGCCGCGAGAACCACAAAATCTCGACTCCAAGCGCGACTGAATAAAAATGCCAAGTTTTCCATCGGAGTTATTCCTTAAAGCATCAGTCTACAAATCTACACCTTCAGACAGCAGCATTCTACGCAGCTTTCTTGTCCTCGTTCATACTCAAGTACATAATTTTGTACATATAGACTTTGCGAACCCATTCCTATTTGCTGTCTAAAAATAGTCACGAATTATGATTTCACAGTCCGGATATAGAATTTTGAAACTTTATTTAAACACGCTAATCATGTCACTTAAGCTGCGGTGGCGGAACGTAAAATAGACAATTTATCGAAAGAGCTAATAATTGAGTTTAAATTGCAGATTTGTCAGATATTTAGAAGGTTTTGTCGAAAAATCAGTAGTCTGTGCCCAACCCACTCCGCCACTGCTAAGCTGTTTTCCACTTGTACAAGTATATAAACTAAATAACTAACACAAGAAAACCGCCACTTAAGGATCTATTTATCTATTTACAAAATATGTTGTCTCAACTTTCATTATCAAAGGTGTTAGGTATATGAGTAACAATTCTATATTTAAAACATGAGAGATTCCCTTATTTCTTTCGGTAGTGAGTTATATGCGGGTGCCCCGTCATACATGAAACTTTTTTCATGGTGTTTGTACGTGTTGTGGTAAACAGATGGAATTTCATAGCTTGCTATCCTAGTTTTATGAGTGAAAAGATCAGTTAGTGATTTCGGCCCCATTTTATTTAATAGCTCGCTAAAACATTACTTTTGCATTTTTCCTTGCAGTTGTAAGAGGCTCCAACCCTTATACTCGAATCGTCTGTACATTGTCCATATTCATGCAGATCTATTCTGGAGCTTTTGGAGCAATCAAACGATGACATTATATACTGACAGTAAGGTATCTCTGTCAACAAATTCCCTAGGATGACGCAGAGCTGTTATTCGAGATGTTGTTTTCTACAAGAAATTCAGAATAGTTTTCTTTCATATAGAAAAAACAGAATGAAAGGGAAAAAAGAAGAGGCAGATCAACATGACCTGAACAAGTTGGAGAACATCTTTTTTATCTGATTTCACGGTTTCAGTAACTTTTAGTTGGCTCTTTTGAGAATTGTTCATGTCCTTCATGTGCGATGTTAACGCCAAGTCGCCAACCAATACCCCAACTTGAAATTGAACTAGCCTGCATGTTTGCCATCTGATGTTCGATTGTGCTGTGACGCCGTACACGGAACAATTACGTCATACGATCGACTGATGTTCAAAAATACCGTCATCATTTGCGCCGCAAGAATGAAAGAATCAAGGAATTTGATGTTTGGGCGAACGAATAGTCATGGAGCCTTCATATAAAAACCTTCAACTTTTACCCAGTTATTTAAAAAACCTATGTGTGACTATATGTGTCATTGTGTGCGATTTAATTTTGATTTCGTGTCGTGATAGATTGTGACGTGCGCCGGACGGTACTAACACGTCGCAACTTCTTAGTGGCATTTGCAAGGAACTACATCGTGCATCGTATACTGCTTGCATCCCGAAATTTAGAAATATAAATTTTCTTTCAATAAATTTACTTACGAATTTTTTGTTTATTCAGCTAAAGATTGGCAGACGAGTCAAACACTGATCCAGTTTATCAGTGAATCCATAGACAAAGACCTGGACACAAAAAATAATGAAGAACAGCGAGAATTATATTACAATATATAACACGGAATTATTGAATGAGGTTGAGCACGTTTAAAAATGAATAATAGAGCACATGATTTTTAAACCACACACTAAATATCATATTATTAAAAAAGTAAAAAAATACTAGCTAACGTTTCGTTGTTTACAATACAACAGTCAACACGTTCAGAGCATTTAAATGAATTTTACTAGCTATGCTAATGGATGTATAATTATACATTTACAATAGAAAGGTTTTAAATTACGTACAATATTAGCCTAGTGTACCAATAGGAGGTTGCGCGTGATATCGGAAGAATTCGGTATCAAGGCCGAAGTTTGTGATATTTGCCAAAGCTAAAATTTATTATTTATTTGGAAGATATAAAAGAGAGTGCGAAAGGTCTTCGAATGCCATTTTGCAGGACGAGACTAGGACAATTTTCAGTACGATTTCCAGGTCCAAAATATTTTATTCTTTACCAGAATTCTTTATTCTCTATTCTCTGGCTCTGCAGAAATTCCGTCTGCATCTTCTGTCGGTGTAGTTTTAATTCTAAACTAAAATAATTTATTCGGTCTAGTTATTGATAAACTGTGTATCTTGATCTATTATAACTCTTTTAATGATAGTGAATGTTTCAAAATAGTTCACTGTCTTCAGTCTCCAAATAATATATTTTATTAAATGCAAGATATATGACAGAGTCTAAATTCAAATGTGCTTTATAGTTTCCATTTTTGGACTTCCTCGCTACTAATTGTAATTTATGTGGGGTTTTTTACTAATGTCATTCATCTAATAGCCGTGAATGTAATAAACTCAATTCAATTATTTTTTAAATTCTGTTTTAAGTCTGCGAACGGTCGAAAGCGACGCCATATTGCTTTTGTTCGTGTTTTGCATGACGTCATACGTGTGATACTATTTTTCCATATCACACGTATATGACGTCAAATCGTGCGATATTATGCCACAACTCCACACTTGGTCACCATTGAGTTGATATGACGATGTCACCGTTGGCTGTTATAGCTAGCCAATCAGAAATAATGAATTGTTTTAAATAAACGGTAAATTTGGAAGTCTTTTGGATGCCTGCTTCCGTGACCAGACGGCAATTTAATTTCACGCTGTATGACGACATATGAGGCCTGTAGCCGGGAAGTTACAGTAGGCCCTAGCCTCCTCCGCAGGCATCCGCTATATGTCATGGCCAGTGGTCAGTAGTCAGGGTTTTTCTCGTCCTGACACAACGACCTCAGTATATAGAGATGCCTGCGGAAGAGGCTAAGTAGGCCCTATTTGAGGGGTAAATAGATATTCCATCTCATATTTTCTTAAAATATGAAATATTACATAATTTCTGTTCTATATCCCTGAAATTTTACCTTCAATATTTATCATATCCCTATATATATGACCCGAGGGGAAAATCACTCCTAAAATGTGCACGAGATTAAAAAATCATGTGATTTTTTTTTTCGATTTCTTTGTCATTTTTCTACATTTTTGTGATTTGTCTATTTTTGTGATTTTTTTGTGATTTTTTAATTTTTGTGATTTTTCTGAAGGTGTACGAGATTTAAATCAATGATTTGCTTCTCGGTTTGACCTCCTTATCGCAGAAGGAAATAAACCTGCAGCAGGGCTACAGAAGTCATGTCTCTTCTATCTTTCTGTACGTAAATGTTTATATGTGTGTGAATTTCAGTGGCGTAACTACTATGGGCTCAGGGTGCCTGGCCTCCTGTGAGATTGGAAGATTATTATAATTCTATGGATAAAACAAGAAAATTGCACAGGCCACATCATAAACTTACATATAAAAAGTTTCAATTCAAAGGCTAGAGAGAATAATGTTTTAGATTAAAATACGGAATGCTGCTACGCCACTGTGTGTGATTTACCACCACCATTGACCATGCACTGTGAGGTGCAATACAATAGGTAGACTTCGTTCAAGTCCCTCAAATGGGTTTTTATTTGGGAGTTATTTTGGTTGACCAACTGAAGACGCGTACCATGAATGACAAAGATAAAGGCTAATTATGAAAGATAAAACGAGATGAAAGGTCGTCGTCAACTATACGAAGACACCCACGTGTAAAACTTACTAGGAGGTCATTTTTTACTGCAGTATACTTGAGGACGTCTTTTCCCTAAAAGTGCACGTGATAAATATCAACAAACAAATCAAACTGATACACTTATATTTTTCTATATGATTCAGCCTAGCCGGACAGTACAACATGCACTACAAGGCAGCAGCGCTGCCATCAGTTTTACATTGCAACATTATTCAGTAATCGTACTGAATATATCTATTTCAACTTTAATTAATGTCATGGACATGATGGTCAATATTCATGCAGTTCAGCTTCACAACACACGATTAATATTTGTCATGAGCAAGAAAAACAGGTAAATGTTATAATGTCTCGAACGTGTGGTGCCAGTGTAGGTAGTGTCTTTACGAAATACTTCTACTGTGTTGGATCAATCTACCTGAAAAATACAACGAGAACTTCGACGTTTCGAGCGAAGGCACTAGTCGTCTGGCCGTTGGCTACTAAGGGCCTTCGCTCGAAACGTCGATGTTCTCATTGTGTTTTTCAGGTAGATTGACTACAACAGCAATATAAATGTCTAATAATGGTATAATTTTTGACGAAAAATTACATAGACGGCTAAGTTCACTAAGAGTAGATTATTGCGAAAGTCGGGTTAGGTGTAGCCTACGTCGTAGACCCCAGAAGAAACACGTTTCTTGAAAGAAACGAAGTCGGGGGGTATATACATGGTAAGCTACAATCAAGGAATAGTTGCATTGGGACAAATTAAAAAATCTTACGTCAAAACAAAAAATCATTTTGCGCACTAGTATTATCCCCTCCCCCCGCCCCCACCTTACAATGTTGCCGGTTGACAAACATGTGCAATTGAAACATATTATATGCTTTTTCCCAATACAGATTGTGGTGAATAACCAACATTGTATGGTGGGGCGGGGGGAGGTGGGAGTCCGTGTAGGTGTTTAGGTGTTGAATTAGCAGAATTAATTGACGCCGAACAAATGCATTCATGCGAGTTTATACTAGTTTATACTAGTGAGCCTAAGCATACAGACACAGTGTCAGTAATCTGTAAAGACTGTTGAGTGTTGCAAACTTTTTGCCTCGGAACGAATGAATATAGAGCTTGGCTTTCGAAGTTGATGCATTGTCATGGCCATAGGCATGGGTGTCAAACCACGGTAAAACAAATGCTAAAACTGCACAATTCGCTTTCATTCTCATTGTGAGGTTTATTACAACACTGAACAGACCGGCATTTAATTTAAGATACAGATCACATGCAATCAGACATTGTCTTCTATATTGGATGTCTCAATTAGATTTCCTCAGCATGGGACCTCAGGAAGCTTCATGATTATATATATTGACTATTCTTTTCGAGCCAGCATGAAAATCACAAACCGTGCCAAGTGTTTGAACAGTGCCTAAATCAAAACAAAAACTGTTCCTAGTGCAAGTCAGTACAGTTACTGAGGACTCAGGGATGTTTCTGCAAGATCATTTGCCGGTATTCTTCATTTGTTTGAGTGCTCTTGTCTGTTCAGCTTCAGTATGGTCAAATAGTTCTAAAGGTAAGCCGCAAAGTTAACAATACCTATAATAGAGAAAGTACCATAACAATAAGTTAAGTAAGAACAACTGAAATGAAATGAACTAGATTCAGTTAAGCATCATTCTTTAATATATACCCACAGTCAAACACTGTCAAACGTAACGTCTGTCAAACGAAATTGAATTATGCCAGCGGCAGCGGCATAATTTTAATGTATTGTAGGATCTTATAAACAGTTTCAACAATTACGCTTTGACCAAATCACTGAATCAGTTCGAATATCTCAAGAACAAGTTTAGTAGTTTGTAGATATATAATGTTGGATATAAATATTATATGTCATAGAACTTCAAACGATAATTTAATTTCTATCTTCCAAAATATCTCCAATAGCAATGCACCATGCTACCTTATATACATTTTTGCATGAAAAACTTGAAAAGTAGAATACATCTATTAGTTCTATCGACTTCAAACAACATTTAAAATATAACACAGCCATCGGACAAAAAAGGTCAATGATAATGGCAGGTCTAACCCTATGATCATTAATGGCTATAGCTACCAGGTCCTATAGATCGTGTGGCCATATGTGGGACGATCAGGGTCTATACGCAGGCAACTAGCCAGTCTATACTCTATACTATATAGATTTCAAACAATTCAGAACTTAAATCTTATATACGACCATACGAGTTCCAGCGTCTATGATGTAGTTAGTGCAATTTTTATGTAGGGATTATAGTGTTATAATTTTGTCCTTGATTTTTACTTCCTGGCTTTCACAATATAGATAGATAATGTGCATGCATGTTTAATTAAAACCAAGCTGAAACGGCATAGACGCAGTGTTCATGGGTTGTTGAACATGATTAATTGAAAGCAAATATAGGACACTGTTATCGTTGCAGTCAAATCTTACGAATAATTACCAAATCTTACTAATACAATATCATTCAGTTGGGTTTTTGTTCAACGTATCAAAATCTATACAGGATATACTCTATAGTTAACATATTATGTCTCATCATCGCGGTAGGGCGCGCTTCTGGAAATATCTCCAGTGGGATTTTTTGCCGATCAAAATATTAGACCTTGTGCTGCAAAACATTAAGAAGAGAACGGAAGTTGTTTGGCAAACAAAAGAGGGGTCGTCTGTAATTGTCCAGGCCTTGTCGCCTAATACAGGGGCATAAAAGCAAAACAAATTAATGAATTAAACCCCGATTTCAAGAATTTGCATAATAAATTTAGCACTCACATCTTGTTAGCAAGTTGTGCAATTGCAAGACGATAACAATTAACAAGTTGTTGGAACAACTGGTAACAAGTTTGCTGCAGGCGTATAACAATTTGCGCGTTTTTACGTGTCTTGATAAAAAAACACTGTGGTTTCCAACTGAAACACATGCACATCATGCACATCATGCACCAACCTCGAAATTCACTTTTATGGGGTTTTAATGGTTTGATTAGAAGACGGTAAAATTAGTTATTTTACAGCCAGGACTCTCTCTCCTCGCCGCAGAAATCCAGAGCCGTCAAGTAAAAATTTGATGTACCCCCGCTCGGCTCGGTCCATATATATATGATGTATATGCGTATACTTTGCGCCTGAAATTTCCATCTACAAAAACCGTCAACATTCAGTTCTATCGAGCGAGTTGCCCAAAAATTTAGAATATTTACCCATGTAGGCATCTCAATGATTTTCGTTGAGGGACGGGATAACCAACTATAATTCAAAATCTTAATCTATTAGACTTGATTATTATATAGTAGATCTTGTTTAAGCGATCGGAAGTGTCATTCAAAATTTCATCAGTCCAGAAAAATGACGTTCAATATTTCGAAATTATTTATTTAGATTTTTCAATCGATTGGTGGACTTGTTTCAGTTACATAGTTAGATTTTAAAGTAGATTTAAAAGAACTCGTATAGGCCTACGTATACTTCTATACTTCCTTTTCATTAAATTATTGTTTAAATTGCTTCTTTCCATTGCCATTGGAAAAGCTAAAATACTGGAGAGCCTTGCAAGAGTAAATGCAAGAGTAGCATATAACTATATATGTAAAATACAAGGAGTAAATGCAAGAGTAGCATATAACTATAGTATATTTTATTATATGCTCAAAACGAAAGTCAGAAACGGTCACTTCGAAAACACAATATACTACTCTAAATATTTATCATAAACCTTCAACTGATCGAATGTTTTGCTTTAGGTAACGACAGTTGTGTTCAAATGACAGAGAATGGCCACTGCTGCAAGTTTCCATTTAATCACAAGGGGACAACGTACCACTCATGTACAAAAGATGACAGTGGTATATTGTTTGGATTCATTAGTTACTTTTGGTGCTATTATGACCAGAAAAACACAAAGTATGGAGAATGCAAAGGTAACAGAATGAGGGAAAGGAGTACGGTTTGTTTCGGTTTATTTTTGAAAAATGCAAAACCTCCCGCAAATAACTTCCGCACGTAAGTTTCTCTATTCTAATCAATATAAGACACTTTGATCTTTATCTATAAGAGTCATAACGGCAGAAGACCCTTTGCATCTTCACTGTCTGTTTTTGCATATACCAAGCGCTGTCTTGAAATGAAAAGACTATATTTTTCTAACCGTTGCGCACGTGTCTTCATAATGTGCAATATGTCGCTTTTTCTGGCACATTTATGAATAAAATTGCATGGAACCATAAAATAGACGAAAACCCCGAGTATTGCTATTATAGCTGCTCTATATTGAATGACTTTATTAATGTATTGTGAGCTTTTTTGTACAATGTCAGAATGATTATTGTAAAGATATTTAATGATACAAATAATTAATGGAGGGGAAGCTGTGAGTCAATGAGAAAGGGAAATCTTACACATCTTCATTTCTATTTGGAACCCATCTATCATCCTACACCACCTTCACCATTCACAGAATCTCCAACAGACAAAACAACATTACTACCGCTATCATCTCCCTCGTTAAATGTGAGAACTACTCCTGTTTTGGTTTCCATAACTCCCTCACACGACGTAGTAGTTCATTCATCCAACCTTAGTGTTTCCAAACAAGAAATGTACATCTTCTTGGCTTACGGTTTTCTCATCGCGGATCGTACATAGAGCGAGATACTTTTATTATTCGACCATATTACTCAAATGTAATCAGAAAACTGAGTCGGCATTCTGTTTGACCTCTGCCACTCTGGTGATTGAAAACCCGCTGAAACGTTCTCGCAAGAAGTCGATCGCGCAACAATTTTTGTAATGAATGGAAATATTATATATTAGCAAAGTTTACTGTAATTTAAAAAAAAACCTTTACTGCTTTTTCAATTGACATTGCGGTCTTCTGCAGACATAAGGTCCGCCGAGAACCACAAAACTGATCTCGACTCCAAGCGCGACTGAATACAAAATGGCAAGTTTTCCATCGGAGTTATTCCTTAAAGCATTAGTCTATAATTCTACACCATCAGACATACTCAAGTACATAATTATGTACATATAGACTTTGCAAACCCATTCCTGTTTGCCGCCTAAAAGTAATAATTATATTTTTTATAATTTTTATACGAATTATGATTTCACAGTCCGGATATAGAATTAATTTTGAAACCAAATGACTTCTATGCGTTTTCGCTCTTTCGATTCAATGTGAGTGTGTAACGTGAGATTTTCAATTGACAAATAATTTATTATGAAAGCGAGGCATTGAATTAAGCATTGAATCAAAGCATTGAATGTAAGTGCTATATTCATTAGGTAAGGTGTGAGATTTAAACGATTTTCACCAACTTTAACTGCAAAGGTACATTCATGATATCCTTTCACAACAACGTTGCGAATAACTAATTGTACGTCTTGACTTTCTGACATGGTTGTTGTATATATGTACGCTTACCGGATTAAGTTGTGTATCTCCCTTAAAAGTTTAAGATTGCAAACTGTGTGATATTGACCGCGATTAATTCATAAATATAACAGGATATTAGCTGTCACCACTATTGTCACGTCATCTTTGGCCATACTCACTTTCCGGTGAAGCTTATATATAACCTTTATCTTTTTGTTGTCAGTTCTTCTGTAAATTCTTAAGTTCTCTAAGTCGTTTGTTAATTTGATGTTGGTTTTTCCTTTTTCAATTGACATAAAGATAGATACAAACGGAACATTTTAATAGTGCACACTGTTTGCGTGGGTGAGATTGACATTACCAAATTTGCCTTCTTAGCCGCAGCCGCACAGGCAGATTTGTCATTCACGCCCAACGAATAAGAGCCCAGCAAATTACTTTCAGCCACACATAATATAGTAAGAAAATTTTATTAGCTAACGTTTCGTTGTTTCCGAAATCAAGCTTCCAATTAATGAGTCCAAGACAAAAGTTCTGATGATAACGGGGAAAAGGCTTGTGTCTAAGATCCACGCCGGAAGAGTTAAATGTTACAGTAAATAATGTGAATCTTGATAATGTTTGATAGTGCAACCTTGCTGGGTCTTGATATTGACAGTTCATTATCATTTGATGGCCAGGTTGAAAAAGTTTGCAAAAAGCTAGCCTCTCGCATAGCTGTGTTGAGGAAAATTCGGGCCTACTTGCCACTTAGCCAACGCCTATAATATTACAATGCAATTATATGGCCAGTTATGAGTTATATGCGAGCGTTATCTGAGGTACTTGCAATAAGGTGTTACTGAACAGAATTTTAAAACTTCATAAACGTGCAGCAAGAACTATCCGGTTGTTTGCAGATCGCCTGGCGCCATCGGTAGCTCTTTTCAATCAATTATCGTGGATTCCTTTTTGCGAGCAATGTAAAATTGATAAATGTTCAATTTTATACAAGCGCATACACAGTACCTTGCCTAGCTATCTTGGCGATTACTGTATATTATCTTGAATAATGTGCTGAACTCGCGTAACACGCGGTATGCTAATTTTAACGCGATAGTATATTATATCTCCAAAACGAAAGGCTACTTCGAAACACAATATATACTCTGAATATTTATCATAAACCTTCAACTGAACGTCTTCCTTTTGGTAATGGCAGTTGTGTTCAAAGGACAGAGAATGGCCACTGCTGCAAGTTTCCATTTCGTCACAAGGGAACAACGTACTACTCATGTACAAAAGATGACAGTGGTAGTCTTTGGATGGATTAAGAAAAAATACTTCTGGTGCTCCTATGGTACGATTGACGAAGAGTTTGACAAATGCGTAGGTATAAAACAATTTCTATAACTCCCAAGAGAACGAGGGAGGTGTGCAGTTTGTTTTCGATTAATATTTAAGACGAATACATAAACCTCCAAAAAATATTAATGTTTAGCTTTCCGTTACGTATATAATCGGAATTTTTAGTTCAAGATAGCTCGTGAGAGTTTGCAATGCTATATTGAATTTTATTATTAATTAGCATTAATGATGCGCGATGGCGTGGATACCACATCCCTCCTACAACTAACTGATGGATGTCATGCAATATAATAAAGTAATGTTATTCTAATTTCCTAAGTTTCTTTAAAATATTGTAAATGTTCTAAATGTTCTTGAATCTTCTAAATGTTCTAAATGTTCCTAAGTGTTATTGAGTTCCTAATATTCTTAAGTATTGTTACCGCAGTACGTAGTCCTTGAGATATACGCAGGTTTACTTCTTTCCCTTTTCGGTCTTTCCTGGATCGCGCTTACTGGTGGTCCCAATTCTGTCCCCGCCTCCGTTCCTGGTTAGTTCATTTCTGTACTTGCTTCGGGTTGATTTAACTCCGTCTCGCCTTGGTTCATTTCGCGTTGATTCAATACCGGCTCCTGTTGATGGAAAGGCAGTTCGGTTCCGTGTTCGTCTCGCTTCCGAATTGCAATCAATTGTTCTTCCTCTGTCATGTCGTGTTCATTTGCTGTTCCCATTACGGTATTCACCAGCTTAAATTGGCTTGCGTCACGACAGACCGTTCTTCCATCTGTAGTTCGTCGTGCAGTATCGGTCGACCATGGAGGACCATACCCGGATGGTCACTACAACCTTGTTGTGATTGACAAGAGAACCCGCTACCCAGTTGTAGAAGCTGTATCAAGTAACAATTTCGTTTCTTTAGTCTTTCTTCCTTCTCCAGCTTGCTTCATTTTCTGTTTGTACACTCATCTCTTCGATCGATCTTATCGTCATGATCAATGTCGTCTGTCCTTGGTCGTACGTGGTCTAGTTTAGTTAACAATAATTGTTTTATTAACAACCAATTTTGCAGTTAAAACTGAATTACACTGGTTTTACAATTGCAAGATACTATAAAAAAACTAAAATTATGTAATAACATATGATTTAAGAATAATAAAAGTTGAAGTCGTCTTTGAAGCGTTCAACTTCATGTTATTATCACATGCGCATTCCTCGCACGCTTTCACGGTTGAGGTCGAATTTCACAAGGTCGTTGGGCGGTTTGAGATCATTTACCATTATTAAGAAAAGTAAGGGACTCAGCTTAGTTCCCTGTGGAACACCAGCTTGAATATACTTCCAAGCGGAGTAGTCCTGACCAATCTTTGTCCTCTGTAATCTGTTAGACAAGAAGTCGGCGATCCAATTAACGAGAACTGGGTGTACGGCCATTTGCTGAAGCTTTCTCAGTAAGACGTTATGATCGATCCGATCGAAGGCTTTTGAAAAATCTAACAGGCAGATCCGCAGTGATGTTCCAAGGTCATCGCATGCTTCGTACCACTTATGAAAGAGGTGGACGAGAGCCATGCTTGCGCTTGAGCCTCGTAGGGAGCCGAACTGAAAAGGGTCGATCTGACTTATTATTGATTGGAGAAGCCAGCGGTAAGGAAACGACTCCAGAATTTTGCTTACAATGGCCGTGAGGGAGATGGGCCGTGAGGGAGTCGATATCTTGAGAGAGAGGAGATTTTGGTATTGGTGAAACATTTGCTGATTTCCACAAGGAAGGGACAAAGCCTTGACGGAGGGCAGGTTGAAAATGGAGCTTAGTGGGCGACACAAAGTGGAAGCGTTCTCGCGAAGAAACCACGCCGATATTTCGTCGGGACCAGCAGCAGAATGGAGTTTAGTTGAAAGTAATGCTGCTTCGGTATCTTCAACGGATATGATGAATTCGGATGGATAAACGTCAACGGGAAGCGGAGTCCAGTCAAGAGGTGGGAAGGTCGACCCAACTGCAACAAATTTGTCGTTAAACAGGTCGGCTAATTCTTCACCTTGGTAGGGGCGAGTATTATACATCAACGTTTTAGCACCTTTAGGCGAAGATAGACCAGCAATCTTTTTTACCGCTGACCACCACTTTTTCGGACGTCACCACTTTTTTGGATTACTGGACGTCAGAAATGTTCTTATTGTAGTAGGAGTTACGGGCTTTTATACACTTAACATTCACCATATTCCTATAGCGCTTAAAGGTGATGTTATTTCCTTTTAATATATCATTGCAAACTCTCACGTTGTGGCTGGTATTACACTAGCCAATAGGTTAACCCTTTATCTCGAGGGTTTTGCACTTCATTTGAACTAAAAATTCCGATTATATACGTAACGGAAAGCTAAACATTAATATTTTTTTGGAGGTTTATGTATTCGTCTTAAATATTAATCGAAAACAAACTGCACACCTCCCTCGTTCTCTTGGGAGTTATAGAAATTGTTTTATACCTACGCATTTGTCAAACTCTTCGTCAGTCGTGCCATAGGAGCACCAGAAGTATTTTTTCTTAATCCATCCAAGAAGACTACCACTGTCATCATTTGTACATGAGTAGTACGTTGTTCCCTTGTGATGAAATGGAAACTTGCAGCAGTGGCCATTCTCTGTCCTTTGAACACAACTGCCATTACCAAAAGGAAGACGTTCAGTTGAAGGTTTATGATAAATATTCAGAGTATATATTGTGTTTCGAAGTAGCTATAGCCTTTCGTTTTGGAGATATAATATACTATCGCGTTAAAATTAGCATACCGCGTGTTACGCGAGTTCCGCACATTATTCAAGATAATATACAGTAATCGCCAAGATAGCTAGGCAAGGTACTGTGTATGCGCTTGTATAAAATTGAACATTTATCAATTTTACATTGCTCGCAAAAAGGAATCCACGATAATTGATTGAAAAGAGCTACCGATGGCGCCAGGCGATCTGCAAACAGGATAGTTCTTGCTGCACGTTTATGAAGTTTTAAAATTCTGTTCAGTAACACCTTATTGCAAGTACCTCAGATAACGCTCGCATATAACTCATAACTGGCCATATAATTGCATTGTAATATTATAGGCGTTGGCTAAGTGGCAAGTAGGCCCGAATTTTCCTCAACACAGCTATGCGAGAGGCTAGCTTTTTGCAAACTTTTTCAACCTGGCCATCAAATCAATCAATCAATCAATCAGAAGCTTTATTAAAATTAAAATACATAATTGACATGGTATCCTTTCACGCGAGTGCTCTTCCAAGGAGCCATGTTAAAAAAAGAATGAAACAATAACTTAACATATATATATATAAACCTATAAGATGTACAACCATATTTCAGTCTTAGTGTTAAATTTGAAAGTTAAAAAGTGAATTTTTAAAGGACTGTATTGAAGCCAGACTTCGCATTTCATCTGGAAGATCGTTCCATATAATAGCTCCACGGTAGCTGAAGCTTTTTTTACCGGCCTCCGCACTGGGTTTGGGAGTGAAAATATTGTGGGTACTACCTCTAAGATTATGAGAGTGAAATTGCGAGGTAGGTGCAAAAATAGTATTGAGCTCACTAGGATATAAGTTATTCACTGCTTTATAAACACTAGTTGCGAGCTGTTTGGCACGGCGTTGGTCAAGAGTATCCCAACCAAGGACACGTAGGATATCAGCAGACCTTACGTCATAATCGGAAAAGGTTATTATCCTACTTGCTCTGTTTTGAAGTTTTTGGAGTTTGTCAGAAAGAGTTTTACCTAGGCAACCCCAAACCTCACTACAATAGTCTAGGTAAGGCAGCACTAAGGCCTTATACATCAGGATCAATATGTCTTGGGGCACAAAGTTGCGAATCCGCTTTAAGGCCCCAAGACTTGCACTTATTTTTTTACAAATGGTTTCAACATGTACCTGCCAATTTAAATATTCGTCAATTTCGAGTCCCAAATATCTATAAGAATGCATTCTATCAATAGATTGACCATCAAGTTGGATGTTAAAGTGATTATTCAGGTTATTTAATCTCACTTGGCTTCCCAGGATTAAGAATTTTGTCTTTTTTACATTCAAAGTAAGTTTATTAGCTCGTAGCCACGTTTGCACTTTACTAAGTTCGATATTTAGTTTAAGCTCTAATTCAATAGGATCTTTAGAACTGACAGTTAATTAAACATGTATCATCAGCATACATCATAAGGGACGACGAAGATAGGCAGGCTTGAAGATCATTGATATAAATTAGAAAGAGTAATGGCCCAAGCACTGACCCTTGAGGGACCCCACATGTAACAGGTAACATGCTTGACAGAGTGCCATGAATGCTTGTACATTGTTTGCGACCTGATAAATACGATCTAAACCAATTGATTGAGTTAGAATCAACGCCATACAACTCTAGCTTCTTTAGTAAAATTGGGTGGTTCACCGTATCAAAAGCCTTTTTTAAGTCTAAAAGTAGAACTCCATTAACTAACCCTTTATCAATATTCTGGTACCAGTTATTGGTGGATATTAGAAGAGTTGTAAGTGTCGAGTGTAGAGGTCTAAATCCATGTTGGGAGTTAGCCAGTAGATTATTATCAATTAAGTATCCGTAAAATTGGGAGAAGACGATCTTTTCAATTATTTTACTGACAATCGGTAAAACAGATATTGGCCTATAATTATCGGGATTAGATTTTGTATCTTCTTTATAAATTGGCATTACCCTAGCTACTTTCCAATCAATGGGAAAAATCCCACTTCTAATGGATAAATTAATAATATGAGTTAAGGAAGAAGAAACAATTGGCGAAGCTTCCTTTAATAGCCTACAAGATATCCCATCCAAACCCGTAGATTTATTTACAGGAATCGATTGAATCCAGTTATATACAATTGTATTATTAGTCTCTGTAATAGAGAAATGATTATCAGTAGGTGTAATGAATTCCTCAAAATGAGAGCTAGAGGCGGGAACATTGTTAACTAATTTGTGTCCAATTTGAGTAAAATGATTATTAAGGGCATTGCTAATCTCACTTGGAGAAGTGTAATTGCAGTTACCAACTTTAATGCTACTTATTACATTGGGGTTAGAATTTTTACCCATGATTTCATTCACACCCTTCCAAGTGTTTTTAATGTCACCAAATTGGTCTCTAAAGTAGTTGTGATAATATGAAACTTTAGCATCTTGTATACATCTATTAACCTTATTACGTGCACTTCTATACTTGGACCAGTTATCTTCGGTTTTATGCTTACTTGCAATTCTTTTCAACCTGTCCCTCTCAAACATCAATTTCTTAAGTTTAGGGGTTAACGAAGGAGAGTACTTATTCCGAATTTTCCTACTCCGTTTAGGGGCATGAATATCAGAGATTTTTAGGAACAAAGTTTTCCAAGCATCCCAAGCAAGACTTGGATCATTTTCATATTCCTCAATGATATGCCATGGGGCTAAACTGAGATCATTTCTAAATAAATTAGCGTTAAAATCTCTATATTGTCTGCTATTAATTAATCTAGGAGCCTTTTTAGGGACACTAAGTTTACGAATTACATATACAAGTGAATGGTCACTAATGCCAATGTGGCAAACACCAGATTTTACAAACATTGTTGGATTGTTAGTAACAAATAGATCAATTGTAGTAGATGAGCGTTCAGTTATCCGAGTAGGCTCTTTAATAAGTTGATGATACTGATATAAGTTGCAAAGGTTCAAGAAGTGCTTTGTATGTGTACTATATAGAGAAGTACTTACATCACAGTTAAAATCACCTATAATATTAACTTCAATGTCCAACACTTCTAGCTTCTTAATTAATAGCTCAAATTTATTCATAATGTCAGTTGTTGTAGATGGAGGTCTGTACCAAGTACCAACGATAAATGGTTTGGACTTTGGTTTTTGGACCTCGATACATAGCCACTCAAGTGGATCTTGTACAAGTTCATGCATACGTTCATAATTAATAACATCTCTTATATAAAATGCTACACCTCCCCCATTTCTGTTTCTATAATTTCTTTCTAGAGTGTAGCCTGGTATGGATACTAAATTATTTGAAAATGATTGATCTAAACGGGTTTCATTAAGTGCAAGAATATCTATACACCCAGAGCTCATATAAGCCTTTAATTCATCAATATATGCCGGTAAACTATTGATGTTCAGTGCGGCAATTTTAAAACCTCTAGTATTAGAAATTTCATTCAGTAACCCTTGACCCTTATTGGTCACACCTTCCAGACTCAGAGAGGAAGCGTCGACGACCACCGTGGGCAGTCTTTTATCAATGGAAGGATCTTCTGATAAGTTCATGCTGTTAACACTTAAATTATACGTATTTGTTGTATTTAGATTATTCAATTTTATAGAATCTGATATATTATCACTATTTAATCTATTTATAAAATCTGATACAACTATATCTACCTTATCTCTGGGCTGATCCGTGGGCTGAAATTCTGCGATTGACCCTGACCCTGGATTGCATCCAAATCTAGATGAGTTTAATTTGATGGCAGGCGATTCATGCGAGAAATTAGTTTCAACAGTTCCTCCAGCTGGTTCATGGAGCCCGTATGAAAATCCCGCCTGGAGCGATTTCGCAGTTGGCTTGATGATTTACCACCTTTGATAAACTTGATAAAATGGGTTGCTAAAATTGCCGTACCCTTTGAATTCAAGTGCAGCTTACTAGAGTTTAGAGAGGTTCTGTCCAAAGATGAATTATCAATAAATTCAACATCATGCTTTATTGAGAAGGTCTTGATTTTCTCGTTAACTTCTTTTATCTTTGATGCCGAATCGATGTCTTGCCTTGATGTGATACCAGATATACCAATTTTTGAATTAGGAAATTTTTCCTTAACTCCAACAATAAGTTTTTCAATGTCGTTAGAACATTCATTCACAGATTGCGAAGGGATGTTGTTTGTTCCCGCATGAACAATAACATGAGAAGGCGTTAGGTAACTTAGGTTTGAATCGATTGTGCTAATTTCATTGTTTATTTCAGGAGCTGTTTTACCAGGATAAGTAAATTTATGCACCTTTCTTCTAGACAATTTAGTTGGATTAATGTGTTTAACAATAGAGTCACCGATAATGACTATGCTTTGTTTTGCTTCCTGTGACTTTTTAAGTGGCTGTTCTTTGTTTTTACCAGTTAGGGCTCCTCCGTCCGTATCCCCAATTGAAATGTTATTGTCTTCGATTGTTTGATGACCAGGAGTGGGTTGTTGACTAATGTCAAGGTTAATTTTACTTGACTGTTGATCTCCATTTCCATCGCCCACCTCATCATTCAAGGTGGCAAAACTATTGTGCAAGGATAATGCAGCGGATGTTTGGTTTCCTTTGATCTTCGAGGCCGACGTTTTGTTCCATTCGCCGACACGTTTTAGACTGGTGGTTTGATTTTGCTCAATATCTTGTTGTTGTAATTTAAGTGCTGTTAACAAGCTGTCTCGTTCTCGTTCAAGATCTTTTATCTTGCTATTCATAAATGATAATGAACTGTCAATATCAAGACCCAGCAAGGTTGCACTATCAAACATTATCAAGATTCACATTATTTACTGTAACATTTAACTCTTCGTGGATCTTAGACACAAGCCTTTTCCCTGTTATCATCAGAACTTTTGTCTTGGACTCATTGATTGGAAGCTTGATTTCGGAAACAACGAAACGTTAGCTAATAAAATTTTCTTACTATATTATGTGTGGCTGAAAGTAATTTGCTGGGCTCTTATTCATTGGGTGTAAATGACAAATCTGCCTGTGCGGCTGTGGCTAAGAAGGCAAATTTGGTAATGTCAATCTCACCCACGCAAACAGTGTGCACTATTAAAATGTTCCGTTTGTATCTATCTTTATATCAATTGAAAAAGGAAAAACCAACATCAAATTAACAAACGACTTAGAGAACTTAAGAATTTACAGAAGAACTGACAACAAAAAGATAAAGGTTATATATAAGCTTCACCGGAAAGTGAGTATGGCCAAAGATGACGTGACAATGCTAATATCCTAACAGTTAATATCCTAACAGTTTCGGTAAAGAAGTGAAACTGCTCGTCGCAGGATTGCAAGTGATACAATGGAGTCCAGTTAACTTGGCACAACTTTTCTCTCACTACTCTCCGATTAGAAGGTCGTGCGTCTCTCACGAGACGGGAGGATCTCGAGTTGGAGTTCGCGTAGGACGTGAATGGATTCAGAACTATTGAATTGTGATCTGAGAAACCAAGAGGAGCAACAACGTTGGGAGAGTCATAATATTTTGAGATATTTGTAAATACTTTGTCTAAAATATTGTTACTTCTTGTGGCTTGGTTGACGATCTGCTTGAGGCCAAAGGAGGAGCATAACCGTTGATGTTTAAACTGATTGAAATCGCCAGTTAAAATAAGACCAGAATTTGGGTGGGAGGAAAGAATGGAGTCAAGATTTTCTGAAATGTGGGTTTGTAAATCAATATCATCGTTTCCGAGTGGATGGTAAATTACACCCAAAATCCAAATGATGGAATTCAGGCCACGGGGTAGGCGATGCGGTTTCAAGAGGAGCCACAGTGATTCAATATCAGAATTTGAAAGATCGTCTAGGAGGATTAAGGGTAGGAGGTCTTTAACACAAGCGCAGACGCCACCACCCCTTCTTCCATCGGATCTATCATTCCTTATCACCGAATAACCAGGAAGGTCGACGGCTGTACTAGGAACATCAGCAGAAAGCCAAGTTTCAGTGATAACCGCCACATCGACGGAGTAAATAGCCACGGTGCTAGCAAGTTCATCAGTCTTGCTTTGCAGCGATCGTGAGTTGGAAATAAACAAGGTCGGTAGGAACGAGTACTTATCTTTAGAATTAGTATTAGTGGTAACGAGTACTTATCTTGTATGGCGTTCTGTCTATCTAGGCGATTCTTCCATTGCGGCTAGCTTGGCTATTTGTTCTGTCTTGTTCAATGTCTGCATGAAGCGTTCGGCTTCCCCGTTGGCCCGAGGGTGTAATGGCGTTATCTTGTGGTGTTTAAATCCTTCTTGTTGAACGGTAGTCCATTATCAGTTTCAATTCTCCTTGGCGTCCCATAAGTGGCAAAAATGTGCTTCGTCCTCTCTTTATTTTTTTGGAAATTGGTTGATGATACAGCTTCTACAAGTGGATAGCGGGTTCTCTTGTCAATCATAACAAGGTTGTAGTGACCATCCGGGTATGGTCCTCCATGGTCGACCGATACTGTATCCCATGGCCGACTGGGAATAGTTGTCACTTTAATTGGTTCGCGATTCTCTTTGGTGGTTACTTTGCATGATCCAGAACACCGGTCAATTGCTGTGTCGATCATACTGTTCATGAGTGGAAACCAGTATTTCTCTCTTACCATCTGTTTCGTCTTCGTTCTGCCAAAGTGAACTAACTTATGTCCAAGTTTGATTACTTCCCTCTGGAGTGCTTCTGGTAGAACAATTCGCTCTTCTCGGAAGATAAGTCCCTCGGCGATGGATAACTCTTCCTTCACGTGCAAAAACGGTTCGATCTCTCTCTCTCTCGTCTGTGTTTCTCCCAGTCTCCTATCGCTATTCTTTTGGCAATCTGCATTTTCGGGTATTTCTGTGTTTCTTCCCGTATTCGCTCGACTACCACGGCATGCTCACTGTTTACTGTCCATCTGACAATCTTCTCTGTGTGGTCATTTCCAGTGTCGGGTAAAGGGTGTCTGGACAGGTAATCCAGTGGGTCTGCCTCGTTTTTCCCTGGCTCGTAGACTAATTCATAATCGACGTCTTGCATCTCCATCACCATTTAAACACTGTTTACCTAAAGCTGGGCAGTTCTGACCAGGGTTGTGAGCGTCTATCTTTCCACAATAGTCACACATTCGTTCAGACTTCTTTACTTCTGGCTTGTGCCATTGACGTCTATGGTGATTACGTTCTAGTAAAACAACCAAAGAAAAATAATGGAGCACACCATATGAACCAGTATTCTACGATGTACGAGGATCCCATCCTCGTCGCCAATGTAATACCAGCCACAACGTAAGAGTTTGCAATGATATATTAAAATATTCACTTAGTTTATATACAGGCTTAATATTAGCATTAATGATGCGCGAGGGCGTGGATACCACAGCTAGCCTTTATTCCTTTAAATGGAGATACGGAGAAGATGTAAGTCTTGCATCTTCATTGTTTTGGTTAGGAATATCGATCGAGTGATGCACTAAAACAAAAGTATATCTTCCAACAGTCGTATTTTCTTGATAATGTGAAATAAGTATAGTTACATTTCTAACAAATAATTAATGGAGTATATACTCTGAATATTTATCGTAAACCTTCAACTGAACGTCTTCCTTTAGGTAATGACAGTTGTGTTCAAAGGACAGAGAATAGTCACTGCTGCAAGTTTCCATTTCATCACAAGGGAACAACGTACTACTCATGTACAAAAGATGACAGTGGTAGTTTTCTTGGATGGGCTAAGAAAAAATACTTCTGGTGCTCCTATGGCACGACTGACGAAGAGTTTGACAAATGCGTAGGTATAAAACAATTTCTATAACTCCCAAGAGAACGAGGGAGGTGTGCAGTTTGTTTTCGATTAATATTTAAGACGAATACATAAACCTCCAAAAAAATTTCTTAATGTTTAGCTTTCCGTTACGTATATAATCGGAATCTTCTGTATGCAACACTAAATTTTTAGTTCAAATGCAGTGCAAGACCCTCGTGATAGAGGGTTAACCTATTGGCTAGCCTTTAAATGGAGATACGGAGAAGATGTAAGTCTTCCATCTTCATTGTTTTGATTTGGAATATCCATCGAGTGATGCACTAAAACAAAAGTATATCTTCCAACAGTCGTATTTTCTTGATAATGTGAAATATTTATATTTACATTTCTAACAAATAATTAATGGAGTACATGCTGTGGGTGCATGAGATATGCCAATTTTAGGAAGGAAGCAGCCAACCACGATAGAAATCTAATTCTTGGTCGCTTCTTATTGACCTATCCAGTGCTATTTAATTTACGCATATATACTTCCATTTAGGAACCATCTATCGTCCTTCACCATCAACAAAACCTACAACAGTAGCAGTTCATTCATCCAGCCTTAGTGCTTCCTCCCCATCACCCCCACCCACAAGTGGAAATGAATGTTCTAAAAACAAACAAGAGATGTACATCTTCTTGGCTTACGGTATTGGCGGAGGACTTATTCTTGTAATGATTATCGCATTAGCAGTTATGATATTTTTAAAAAGGTAATAGCTTTGGTTTTCTCATCGCGGATCGTACATAGAGCGAGATACTTTTATTATTCGACCATATTACTCAAATGTAATCGGAAAACTGAGCCGGCATTCTGTTTGACCTCTGCCACTCTAGTGATTGAAATCGCAAGAAGTCGATCGCGCAACAATTTTTGTAATGAATGGAAATATTATTAGCAAAGTTTACTGTAATCTAAACAAAAAGCATAAAAAGACTACTGCTTTTTCAATTGACATTGCGGTCTTCTGAAGACATAAGGTCCGCCGAGAACCACAAAACTGATCTCGACTCCAAGCGCGACTGAATATACAAAATGCCAAGTTTTCCATCGAGTTATTCCTTAAAGCATCAGTCTATAATTCTACACCATCAGACATACTCAAGTACATAATTATGTACATATAGACTTTGCAAACCCATTCCTATTTGCCGCCTAAAAGTAGTCATTATTTTTATAATTTTTATACGAATTATGATTTCAAAGTCCGGATATACAATTTTGAGACTTTATTTAAACAGGTAAAATACAATTTATCGAAAGAGCTAATAATTGAGTTTAAATTGCAGATTTGTCAGATATTTAGAAGATTTTGTCGAAAAATCAGCAGTCTGTGCCCAACCCTCTCCGCCACTGCTAAGCTGTTTTCCACTTGTACAAGTATATAAACTAAAGAACTAACCACAAGAAAACCACTTAAGGATCTATTTATCTATTTACAAAATATGTTGTCTCAACTTTCAATATAAAAGGTGTTAGGTATATGAGTAACGATTCTATATTTAAAACATAAGAGATTCGCTTTCCCTTATTTCTTTCGGCAGTGAGTTATACGGATGCCCCGTCATACATGAAACTTGTTTCATGGTGTTTGTAATGTGTTGTGGTAAACAGAGGGAAGTTCATAGCTTGCTATCCTAGTTTTATGAGTGAAAAGATCAGTTAGTGATTTGGGCCCCATTTTATTTAACTAAAACATTACTTTTGCATTTTTCCTTGCCGTTGTAAGAGGCTCCAACCCTTATACTCGAATCGTCTGTATCATTGTCCATATTCATTATAATTATTGCAGATCTATTCTGGAGCTTTTGGAGCCTTTTCAGATAGTGTTTCCCCAAAAGCATTCCATACTTCACAGCAATCAAACGATGACATCATATACTAGTACACAGTAAGACACGTACAGTAGACAGTAAGGTATCTCTGTCAACAAATTCCCTAAGATGACGCAGAGCTGTTATTCGAGATGTTGTTTTCATGCAAGAAATTCAGAATAGTTTTCTTTCATATAGAAAAAAACAGAATGAAAGGGAAAAAAGAAGGAGCAGATCAACATGAGCTGAACAGGTTGGAGAACATCTTCAATGATTTCACGGTTTCAGTAACTTTTAGTTGGGTCTTTCGAGAATTGTTCAAGTCCTTCATGTGCGATGTTAACGCCAACCAATACCCCAACTTGAAATTGAACTAGCCTGCACGTTTGCCATCTGATGTTCGATTGTGCTGTGACGCCGTACACGGAACAATTACGTCATACGATCGACTGCTGTTCAAAAATACCGTCATCATTTGCGCCGCAAGAATGAAAGAATCAAGGAATTTGATGTTTGGGCGAACGAATAGTCATGGAGCCTTCATATAAAAACCTTCAACTTTTACCCAGTTATTTAAAACACCTTCGAAATTTCTACAACCTGTGACTATGTGTGACTATGTGTGATTGTGTGCGATTTAATTTTGTTTTCGTGTCGTGATAGATTGTGACGTGTGCCGGACGGTAAGTAACACGTCGCAACTTCTTAGTGGCATTTGCAAGGAAGTACATTGTGCATGGTATACTGCTTGCATCCCAAAATTTGTAAATAGTACATATTTTCCTTTTTCAAAATACGGCATAAATTTTCTTTCAATAGATTTACTCAGTAGCGAAGCCAGCCTGACAATTTGGTCATGCAATGCAAATTTTAAATCATTATCATTATTCATTTCTTTAGAAATTGATTGTTTTCACAGTCTATGAACACGGAAATATTTGCATAGCATGACCAAATTGTCAGGCTGGCTTCGCCACTGGTCATTTACTTATGAATTTTTTGTTTATTCAGCTACAGATTGGCAGACGAATCAAACACTGATCCAATTTATGAATCCATAGACAAAGACCTGGACACAAAAAATAATGAAGAACAGTGAGAATTATATTACAATATATAACACGGAATTATTGAATGAAGTTGAGCACGTTTAAAAATGAATAATAAAGCACATGACTTTTAAACCACACAAATGTCATATTATTAAAAAATAAAAAAAAATACTAGCTAACGTTTCGCTGTTTACAATACAACTAGTGTACCAATAGGCAATAGCTACAGAGGTTGCACGTGATATCGGAAGAATTCAGTATCATGGCCGAAGTTTGTGATATTTGCCAAAGCTAAAATTTATTATTCATTTGGAAGATATAAAAGAGAGTGCGAAAGTTCTTCCAATGCCATTTTGCAGGACGAGACTAGACAATTTTCAGTACGATTTCTAGGTCCAAAATATTTTATTCTCTACCAGAATTCTTTATTCTCTATTCTCTGGCTCTGCAGAAATTCCGTCTGCATCTTCTGTCGGTATGGTTTAATTCTAAACTAAAATAATTTCTTCGGTCATTTCATTCGATAAAATGTGTATCTTGATCTATTACAACTCTTTTAATGATAGTGAATGTTTCAAAATAATTCACTATCTTCAGTCGCCAAATAATATATTTTATTAAATGCAAAAATACATTAAAATGTATGTATTATGACAGAGTCTAAATTCAAATATGCTTTATAGTTTCCATTTTTGGGCTTTCTCGCTACTAATCGTAATTTATGTGTCTGTTTTTACTAATGTCATTCATCTAATAGTGGTAAAATGTAATAAACTCAATTCAATTAATTTTTAAATTCTGTTTACGGGCGAAAGCAACGCCATATTGTTTTTGTTCGTGTTTGGCATGACGTCATACGTGTGATACTATTTTTCGATATCACGTATATGACGTCAAATCGTGCGATATTATGTCACAACTCAACATTTGGTCACCGGCCATTGAGTTGATATGACGATGTCACCGTTGGCTGTTATAGCTAGCCAGTCAGAAATAATGAATTATTTTAAATAAATAATAAATTTGGAAGTCTTTTGCATGAATGCCTACTTCCGTGACCAGACGGCAATTTCACGCTGTATGACGACATATGAGGCCTGCAGCCGGGAAGCTACAGTAGGCCCTAGCCTCCTCCGCAGGCATCTCTATGTCATGGTCAGTCAGTGGTCAGTGTTTTTCTCGTCCTGACACAGTGACCTGTATATAGAGATGCCTGCGGAAGAGGCTAAGTAGGCCCTATTTGAAGGGTAAATATAGAGATCCCATCTCATCTTTTCTTAAAATATGAAATGCTACATAATTTCCGTCCTATATCCCTGATCGAAATTTTACCCTTCAATATTTATCATATCCCAATATATTATATATGACCCGAGGGGCAAATCACTCCTAAAATGTGTACGAGATTAAAAAATCATGTGATTTTTTTTTCCATTTCTTTGTCATTTTTGTATCTGCGAATGCAGATATATTGCCATCGTGCGAGTAAGAGTGTGTTAGCTTGTAGCCATTCAGCGACGAGCTTATATCAGCCAATTAGCGATTAGCTTACATCTCGTTTGACCAATCAGTGACCGCTAGCTTAAAATGACGTAATTACATTGTTACTCTTTGATCTCGATGTATAACTGGATTGATGTTGATTATTTAAAGTGGCGGACTACTAAGGGCGAGAACGCCGAGAATTGTAAACATGAGTAAATTTATAAATTTGACGGTGAAAATTATCCATCAAACCAACGATAATTTTAATTTTCTGTATTGTTTTGAACATGGCAAGAGTCGAGAGAGTATTTTTAGGGAGTATTGGAAGTGGTTGATAGCATTTAAGCATTTTACGCTGTGGTATTTACTCAACTTGACCTGCTATATATCAATGTCATTTGAATCAGGAAACAAGGTAAGCCTTTTTAAATATTGTACGAATATCCTGCATTATTCGAGCTTCTATTTCGACAAAGTTCACTCATAAAAGTATTAAAATAATGTAATATTTATTCTCAACACTATTTGGGTCAAAATCGTCAAATCGAATTGTCATTTCGATAGTCAACATCACCTTATACTTTTGAGATTTGATTGGTATAAAGATATAAGCACAGCTTGGCATTTCTTTCCAATCGCAGACTGTGACTACAGGGACTAAATGAGTTGATGGTATGTAATATTTATATGTGGTGTGTAAATAGTGGTGTTATATCCAACCTTTATTCTCAAGTATAAAAGACTAAAATCTGAAGGTTTCAACAATTGTTTTAAACATTGCTCCCACTCTCCTCCGCAGAGGATTGCGAGTTTTAAAAAATATTTTGTTGTCTTACACTGAGTTTCGTGGAGCGTGGGGCATTTTTGTTGTGTTAGACAACGTTTTTAGATCTTTCCCCGCGCGCTCGCATTTCCAAATCCCCTATTTTCCATATGCTCCCCCCACGCTTCATAAAACCCTGTGTAAGACGACTAATGATGCCTTAGATGAGGAGAGTGCATTGCTCCCATGGTACACTCATTGAGTGACATTGACCTCATGCTTTGACATCATTATACAATTATGCAAATACGCATGAGCAGATGTACGCTTTGCGGACCTATTTTTCTACATTTTTGTGATTTATCTATTTTTGTGAGTTTTTTAACTGTTGTGATTTTTAAATTTTTTGTTATTTTTCTGAAGGTGTACGAGATTTAAATCAATGATTTGCTTCTCGGTTTGACCTCCTTATCGCAGAAGGAAATAAACCTGCAGCAGGACTACAGAAGTCATGTCTCTTCTATATTTCTGTACGTAAATGTTTATATGTGTGTGATTTACCACCACCATTGACCATGCACTATGAGGTGCAATACAATAGGTAGACTTCGTTCAAGTCTATTTGGGAGTTATTTTGGTTGACCAACTGAAGACGCGTACCATGAATGACAAAGATAAAGGCTAATTATGAAAGATAAAACGAGATGAAAGGTCGTCGTCAACTATACGAAGACACCCACGTGTAAAACTTACTAGGAGGTCATTTTTTACTGCAGTATACTTGAGGACGTCTTTTCCCTAAAAGTGCACGTGATAAATATCAACAAACAAATCAAACTGATACACTTATATTTTTCTATATGATTCAGCCTAGCCGGACAGTACAACATGCACTACAAGGCAGCAGCGCTGCCATCAGTTTTACATTGCAACATTATTCAGTAATATCTATTTCAACTTTAATTAATGTCATGGACATAATGGTCAATATTCATGCAGTTCAGCTTCACAACACACGATTAATATTTGTCATGAGCAAGAAAAACAGGTAAATGTTATAATGTCTCGAACGTGTGGTGCCAGTGTGGGTAGTGTCTTTACGAAATACTTCTACTGTGTTGGATCAATCTACCTGAAAAATACAACGAGAACTTCGACGTTTCGAGCGAAGGCACTAGTCGTCTGGCCGTTGGCTACTAAGGGCCTTCGCTCGAAACGTCGATGTTCTCATTGTGTTTTTCAGGTAGATTGACTACAACAGCAGTATAAATGTCTAATAATGGTATAATTTTTGACGAAAAATTACATAGACGGCTAAGTTCACTTAGAGTAGATTATTGCGAAAGTCGGGTTAGGTGTAGCCTACGTCGTAAACCCCAGAAGAAACACGTTTCTTGAGAAACGCAGTCGGAGGGTATACACCGTAAGCTAGGTTAGGTGTTGAATTAGCAGAATTAATTGACGCCGAACAAATGCATGCATTCATGCGAGTTTATACTAGTTTATACTAGTGAGCCTAAGCATACAGACACAGTGTCAGTAATCTGTAAAGACTGTTGAGTGTTGCAAACTTTTTTCCTCGGAACGAATGAATATAGAGCTTGGCTTTCGAAGTTGATGCATTGTCATGGCCATAGGCATGGGTGTCAAACCACGGTAAAACAAATGCTAAAACTGCACAATTCGCTTTTACTTTCATTCTCATTGTGAGGTTTATTACAACACTCAACAGACCGGCATTTAATTTAAGATACAGATCACATGCAATCAGACATTGTCTTCTATATTGGATGTCTCAATTAGATTTCCTCAGCATGGGACCTCAGGAAGCTTCGTGATTATATATTGACTATTCTTTTCGAGCCAGCATGAAAATCACCAACCGTGCCAAGTGTTTGAACAGTGCCTAAATCAAAACAAAAACTGTTCCTAGTGCAAGTCAGTACAGTCACACTGAGGACTCAGGTATGTTTCTGCAAGATCATTTGCCGGTATTCTTCATTTGTTTGAGTGCTCTTGTCTGTTCAGTATGGTCAAATAGTTCTAAAGGTAAGCCGCAAAGTTAACAATACCTATAATAGAGAAAGTACCATAACAATAAGTTAAGTAAGAACAACTGAAATGAAATGAACTAGATTCAGTTAAGCATCATTCTTTAATATATACCCACAGTCAAACACTGTCAAACGTAACGTCTGTCAAACGAAATAATTATGCCAGCGGCAGCATCTTATAAACAGTTTCAACAATTACGCTTTGACCAAATCACTGAGTCAGTTCGAATATCTCAAGAACAAGTTTAGTAGTTTATAGATATATATAATGTTGGATATAAATATTATATATCATAGAACTTCAAACGATAATTTAATTTCTATCTTCCAAAATATCTCCAATAGCAATGCACCGTGCTACCTTATATACATTTTTGCATGAAAAACTTGAAAAGTAGAATACATCTATTAGTTCTATCGACTTCAAACAAACATGTAAAATATAACACAGCCATCGGACAAAAAAGGTCAATGATAATGGCAGGTCTAACCCTATGATCATTAATGGCTATAGCTACCAGGTCCTATAGATCGTGTGGCCATATGTGGGACGATCAGGGTCTATACGCAGGCAACTAGCCAGTCTATACTCTATACTCTATACTATATAGATTTCAAACAATTCAGAACTTAAATCTTATATACGACCATGCATATATACGAGTTCCAGCTTCTATGATGTAGTTAGTGCAATTTTTATGTAGGGATTATAGTGTTATAATTTTGTCCTTGATTTTTACTTCCTGGCTTTCACAATATAGATAGATAATGTGCATGTTTAATTAAAACCATTCAAGCTGAAACGGGTTGTTGAACATGATTAATTGAAAGCAAATAGGACACTGTTATCGTTGCAGTCAAATCTTACGAATAATTACCAAATCTTACTAATACAATATCATTCAGTTGGGTTATAGTTCAACGTATCAAAATCTATACTCTATAGTTAACATATTATGTCTCATCATCGCGGTGGGGCGCGCTTCTGGAAATATCTCCAGTGGGATTTTTTGCATCAAAATATTAGACCTTGTGCTGAAAACAGAAGAGAACGGAAGTTGTTTGGCAAACAAAAGAGGGGTCATCTGTAATTGTCCAGGCCTTGTTGCCTAACACAGGGGCATAAAAGCAAAACAAATTAATGAATTAAACCCGATTTCAAGAATTTGCATAATAAATTTAGCACTCACATCTTGCTAGCAAGTTGTGCAATTGCAAGACGGAAACAATTGACAAGTTGTTGGAACAACTGGTAACAAGTTTGCTGCAGGCGTATAACAATTTGCGCGTTTTTACGTGTCTTGATAAAAAAAACACTGTGGTTTCCAATGAGAAACACATACACATCATGCACCAACCTCGAAATTCACTTTTATGGGGTTTTAATGGTTTGATTAGAAGACGGTAAAATTAGTTATTTTACAGCCAGGGCTCTCTCTCCTCGCCGCTGAAATCCAGAGCCGTCAACTAAAAATTTGATGTGTACCCCCGCCCGGACTTGGTCCATATATAGCCATGTATATGTGTATAATTTTCGCCCGAAATTTCCATCTACAAAAACCGTCAACATGTAGTTCTATCGAGCGAGTTGCCCAAAAATTTAAAATATTTACCCATGTAGGCATCTCAATGATTTTCGTCGAGGGACGGAATAACCAACTATAATTCAAAATCTTAATCTATTAGACTTGATTATTATATAGTAGATCTCGTTTAAGCGATCGGATGTGTAATTCAAAATTGCACCAGTCCAGAAAAATAACGTTCAATATTTCGAAATTATTTATTTTTATTTTTCAATCGACTGGTGGACTTGTTTCAGTTACATAGTTAGATTTTAAAGTATATTTAAAAGAACTCGTTCGATCAGTCTGAAATGAGGGACATTTTCAGTGTTATCAGCATGGGTAGGGAGTATTTCATCATCGTATACGTATACTTCTATACTTCCTTTTCATTAAATTATTAATGAAACTTTATTCTCATATACCAAAAAAAAGAAAAGAAAACACACATAGGAATATATATTATGTTACAAGTTAAGTATAATGATAATGTATAATGTAATATTAATGTTTGGTATTAATAATACATCACAAAATAAATAATTTATGGATTTATGGTATACATGGTAGATTGGTTAAGAAACTCTAATGAGTTTGTGAAAAACACCAATCACCAGCATCATAAGTCAATGCAAGTATAGCAATATGATGTTGAAGAATTTTTGTAATACAAACTAGACATGCAGATTGATAAGCATGCAATGAGATAACTCTAAAACGTACTTAGCTTTCATTTAGTTTGGTAAATAATAGTGATTTTAGTTTTTTTTGGAACAATTTCAAAGATTTCGATTTAGTAATCTCGTCAGCGAGTGAGTTCCATAACTTAGTCCCACTAAATTTAAGAGTCATTTTTCTGGTAGTCACTTTTCTGACATGAATCTTGTTGACACTTCTGGTATGGTACCTGTGCACCTCACAATTTAGTAAAAAATAGTTCCTCAAGGTAGGAGGTAAGGATGCAGAGTTGTTCAGACACTTATAAATAAAGGATCCGACTACAAACTTGTTTATATCAAATACGTTTAATAATTTTAATTTTGAAAACAGGGGTTTTGTGTGGTCCCTATATCCGGCATTCATTATTATTCGCATGATGCGTTTTTGCATTTTGAATATCTTTCCTAAATTGGTGGTGTAACATTGAGCCCACACAATGTTGCAGTATTGAATGTAAGGTAAGACAAGGCTACAGTATAGCGTTCGTCGGGCAGTAAGAGATATAAACGATTTTACCTTATTAATAGCTCCAATAGATTTAGCCATTTTAAGAGCAATACTGTTAATATGTGGTTTCCAGTCAAGATGGCAATGTATTTGAACGCTGAGAAAAGTAATTGAGTCTACCAAATCAATTGCAATGTTGTTAATGCTGATATTAATATCATCTTTAGAATAACATTTGTTCCGAGCTGTGAATATCACATACTTCGTTTTTTTAAAATTAAGCGAGAGTTTATTAGCTTTAAACCATAGGGAAAGCTTGAGGAGTTCTTGATTAATTGTGAATTCAAGTAATTTTAGGTCTTTATTTGATGTAAACACACTAGTGTCATCAGCAAATAAAATAAAATTTAGAATGGTCGAGCAATTAGTAATATCATTGATGTATAGTAAAAATAAGAGAGGCCCAAGTATTGATCCTTGTGGGACTCCACATTTGATCGTTTTCATAGATTATAAAGTACTATTTATCTTTACACATTGTTGTCTGTTGTTAAGATAATCCTCAAACCAAGACATAAGCAAAATTTCATGATTAACCGTATCAAAAGCCTTGGATAAATCAACAAAGACACCAATAGTAAATTCTCTGTTATCAATTGATTCAGAAACGCTATCAACAAGTTCAATAAGAGCCATGTATGTAGAGTGAATCTTTCTGAAACCATATTGTTTATTATTTAGTATACTAAGTTTATCTAAGTAGTTTAATAGTCTAGAATAAACAACCTTTTCAAGTATTTTTGAGAAAACTGAGAGAATAGAAATAGGGCGATAATTAGAAAATTTCCGTGGGTCATCGGTTTCAAAGATTGGGATTACTTGTGCAATTTTCAGTTCATCTGGCACTATACCAAGTTCCATCGACTTGTTGATGATGTGTGATTAAATAGGTGCAAGTGGTTTAGCTGTCTGTTTAACTACAGTTGGATATATGTTATCAGGAGTGAGTAGAATTTGTATGAGGTATTTTTGAAGCTAAGGTTTGGGATATCATTTTTTCGTCAGATATATCTTTGTTGTTGTGTCTAAATGAAGTTGGATAATTTACCTTAGTCTTAGTTTTGTTCATTAGGGTTTTTAGCGTTTTCCAAGTTACTTTTAGATTAGATTTAGCTGATTCGAATATCAGGTTATAGTAATGTTTTTTTGCTATTTTAAGAAGATGATTAAGTTTATTTCTATACACTTTATACCTGTGCTCACAGGCTTGTGATTTCTTAATCAAAAATCTATTATATAGCCTATTTTTAGTTTTGATACATTTGTTTAAACCTTAGGTAAGCCAGGGTTTGCGTGGATGTTCTTTTTTGAATTCAATTTTTTTAAGTGGAAAGTGCTGGTTGTATAAATTATTAAAATTTAGGATGAAACGCTCGTAGGCGTTATTAGGGTCAGTGGCTTCATATACAGCACTCCAATCTAATGTGCATATCTCTTCAGTAAACTCAGCCACCTTATTTTTGGTTATTTGTCTTTTGTAACAGCTGTGATTACGTGAATTGATAGCTTTAGAGTGTAATAAATCTGTTACATGAAACAAAGGTAAGTGATCGGATATGTCAGTAAGTAAGATTCCTGATGAAGTAAAATTATCATAGTTATTGGTAAAGCAATTGTCGATTAAAGTTGCAGTATGAGAGGTTATCCTAGTTTGTCTGAATATAGTAGGACAAAAGGAATATGACATAAGAGTTTCAAAGAAATCACTTGTAATAAGGCTAGATTCAATCTTAAGGAGATCAATGTTAAAATCTCCCATGACATAAGCCGAGTTGCTTTTAGCATTTAAAGTATTTAACGTTTTTTCAATGTAATCACAAAATAAGTTAAGATCACCATTTGGAGGCCTGTAAATCACTCCAACAATAGTGCTCTTATTTCCAAGTTTAACTTCAATAAATAAAGATTGACAAATGTTGTCATCATTGATTTTGAGATCCTGGAGCTCTACGAAGTCAAGATTATTTTCAAGATACATGGCCACACCACCTCCTTGTCGGTTGTCCCGGCTGCAGGTCAAAAGTTTGTATTGGTCCATATGATACGACTGTAAGTCGGTAGTGTCTGAAAACCATGTTTCAGTAATTCCAATAATTGAAAAGGGGAATTTAATTGAGTTAAGGTAGTTTTCAATAATTTTGTCGAAATTTTGAGGAATACTTCGAGCATTTAAATTCATCAATGAAAACGTTTCAGTTAAATTGGAATATTTTGAAATGAAGTCATCCTCAGTAAAATAGTTTGATTCATTCGTATTTGCATTAAAAAAATTATTGTCGGGATCGAGGTCGTTAGTTGTTGTTAAAGTATGGTTTAGGGAAAATGGGTTAAATATAAGATCTTTGAAAAATTCATAATTGAGGGGAAAATCCCCGTTTGGTTTGTGAAGTGCCAACATAAATTCAGTGTCATCCTCAAAATGATTGAAAGGAAATGTTGCAGTAATGCAGGATGTACAAAACCAATCCTCCTTACTGTTTCCTAGAATATCATAGTTTATGTTAGAAAGCGAAGTACATTTCAGATGAAGCCATGTTTTGCAGATATCACAAAAGATAGCTTTTTGGTTAGATCGTACAATTTTAGTACATTTACTACATTTTTCTTTAGACATATACTAAGCACACAACAATCTTAGTTAAAGTATAAAAAAGAAAAACAAATAAATTAAAGAATGCAAAACCTTAGAAATGCAGAAGTTCAATGAGTTGCAAATTGGGTACAATAGCATGCCCAATTTAGCCACATAAATGAATAAGTAATCTAACATTTATATAAGTAACTTTAATTATGACAATTTTGATAAGTCATTTTTCTTCTCAATTATTATTTTTTTATGGTTATCATCATCAGATCGCATAGCAATGATCTTACCGTCTAATGTCCATGCATTCTCCACCCTTGGATGGTTTCTCACAGAATTGTAAAGGGTCTGGCGGCGTGCAGTCAGGCTTTCAGATATTCCAATACCAGAACCTTTTAATTTCCTTTTGACTTTAAATACCTCAGAGCGAACGTTGTACGATGTAAACTTGACAATTATTGGTCGTGATTTGGAGACGAGAGGATTTCTTCTTCCAAGCCTGTGTGTTCTGTCCAGGTCCAAGTTCTTTAGATCTAAACCGAGCTTGTCATTAGCAATCCCAATGACTTGGCTGTCCGTGTCTTCATTTCGGTTATTGAATGCCTCGGGTATGCAATGAATTAGTAAACAGTTACGGCGACCATATTGTTCAAGATTGTCAAATTCACATTGAAGGTCTTCGTATTGGCTCAAAACTTTCCCACAGGTTTCCTCGAGCTTATGGACCTTTGCTGTTAGAGCTTGTTGATCAAAATCAAGACTATCATATATTTCTTGCTTCACTGTGGAGCTCAGGTTGTCTACAACACTTTTTAAGAGCGGTTCTGCTTCACTCACCTTCGCTGCCACGTTCTTTATAAAATTGTCATTGTTCAATATATTATCTACAATATATGTTTTATCAGTAATTTATCATTGTTTTATGTATTATCTACTATATTGTTTAAATTGGTTCGATCTTTACATTGCTATTGGAAAAGCTAAAATACTGGATTACAGGGATTACTGTCACCAGTAATCTCACCTGGAATATGCACATCACGGGAATTGTGGCCAAGGCGAATAAAATGCTGGGATTATTACGGAGAACGTGTCCGATGTTAAAAAATTGTGATGCTCGAAGAACTTTATATCTCTCGCTCGTAAAATCCCAGGTATCGTATACTACAGAGGTCTGGTCACCGTCTCAGTCCATTAACAAAGGCAACTTGGAAAGAATTCAAAGACGGGCCACAAGATGGATCCTCCAAGTCAAGAAAGGTGACATCTCGTATAAAGATCGTTTGCTGGCCCTCAACTTTCTGCCATTATCGTATGATCGAGAGATTAAGGACTTGACATTTTTCTTCAAAGCACTGCATGGATATTATGATTTAAATGTTTTTAATAATGTGTCGTTTGTCAGTCATATAATCGTACTCAGTGGCGTAGGAAGCGGGGAGGCCGGGGGGCCGCGGCCCCCCCAACATTATATGAGGGGGGCCGAAATATCTTTCGGCCCCCCAAAAAATCAAATAATTTTCATGAAAATTATGGAAACAGCTTAGTTCCCTGAACAAGCTTACTAAAAGAGGTAGATAATACTCTGAAACGGCCGTTTCCGGCGATCTGGGGGCTTCAAATTTCAAAAAATTTTCGCTCGGCGCCAACCATGGTGGCGCCTCGTGAGCAGTGAGCTGGGGGCCCCCCAATATTGAATACGTTCCTACGCCCCTGATCGTACTCGTAATTGTGAAAACCCTTCTCTTATGCTTAAAGTCCCGTCGTGTAAAACATGTACTTTTCAGTCCTCTTTCTTCAATCGTATCGTCCCTCTCTGGAACTGTGTGTGTAAAACAGCTTCACCTGCTGACCTTCGGAGTATATCTATGTTTAAAATATTTTTTGTCAAGAACGTACCTAAATTTATTTAAATATTTTTATGATGTAGAAATGAACTGTACCTGGTCATTGCATCAAACTTGTTCATGTCATAGACTTAGGGATTAGTATTGGGAAAAAACATATGCACATTGTTTTATTATTATTCTCATTATCTCGAATGCTCTTACATTCTTAGTTGAGTTTTTATTGGGTCTTTCTACATCTTATTTTATTATATTATTTGAGCGTTTTAAAGTTGTAAGCGTTTAAGGGATTACGACTTACGGTTTGAATTAGTGCAGCTCAACGAGCAATTGGCATATGTTTTTTTTTGTGTTTTTTTTCTTTTTGTTTTTTTTACGAGTATTATTATCGTGTATGTATATTTTAAGTACTGTTATGTATTTTAGTATCTATATGGTTTGAATTGGGGGAGTGCCTCGCATGGGACCTCGAGTCCCGTTCGCTCTCTTACCGCTTGGGCTTTGTCCAATAAATCAATTAAATAAGAGTATAACTATAGTATATTATATTATATGCTCAAAACGAAAGTCTACGGTTACTTCGAAAACACAATATACTACTCTAAATATTTATCATAAACCTTCAACTGATCGAATGTTTTGCTATAGATAACGACAGTTGTGTTCAAAGGACAGAGAATGGCCACTGCTGCAAGTTTCCATTTAATAACAAGGGGTCAACGTACCACTCATGTACAAAAGATGACAGTGGTTTAATTTCTGGATTCAATAGTTACTTTTGGTGCTATTATGATCAGGATGACACAAAGTATGACAAATGCGAAGGTAACAGAATGAGGGATATGAGTACGGTTTGTTTCGGTTTATTTTTGAAAAATGCAAAACCTCCCGCAAATAACTTCCGCACATAACTTTCTCTATTCTAATCAATATAAGACACTTTGATCTTTATTTACGGTACATAAGAGTCATAACGACATAAGACCCTTTGCATCTTCACTGTCTGTTTTTGCATATACCAAGCGCTGTCTTAAAATGAAAAGACTATATTTTTCTAACCGTTGCGCGCGTATCTTCATAATGTGCAACATGACGCTTTTTCTGGCACATTTCGAATTTTTAATAGTGACATTTATGAATGAGATTGGAACCATAAAATAGCCGGAAACCCCGAGTATTGCTATACACAGCTACTCTATATTGAATGACTCATTAATGTATTGTGAGCTTCTTTGAACAATGTCAGAATGATTATTGTAAAGATGATACAAATTATTAATGGCGGGGAAGCTGTGAGTCAATGAGAAATAGCAATCTTAGAAAAAAGAAGCATTTCTATTATTTGTATAATCATTTACACATCTTCATTTCCATTTAGAACCCATCTGCAGCTGTGATCCTACACCTACACCTTCACCATTCACAGAATCTCCAACAGACAAAACAACAATACTGCCGCCATCATCTCCCTCGTTAAATGTGAGAGCTACTCCTGTTTTGGTTTTCAAAAATCGCTCACACGACGTAGTAGTTCATTCATCCGGCCTTACTGTTTCTCCGCCATCATTTTCAACAACGGTTCTTGCACGGAGTGAAAGTGGAAAGGGATCTTCCAAAAAGAAGCAAAATCTGTACATTGTTTTAGCTTGCGGCATTGGTGGAGGAATAATTCTTGCAATACTTATCGCATTGACAATAATGATTTATTTGAAAAGGTATAAAGTTTCTTTCTTTATCTGGTCGGGATTCTTTAGGACGGAAAGCCTAGTCCTAGGCCCTCTCTCTTATTCACGTTTAATATTGCTGCCTGGTTCTGCCTGGTGGGGGAATGACATTATCCAGACTGTTACTTCGTATACTAGACATACAATTGTATACATTGCACAAATATGAATAAAATCACTGAATAAAATTGTCTCATTCTCTTTAGAAACCCATGACTCGTTGTTGTCCTGGAATGTTTAAATACCAGAACTGAACGTATCCCAAGTATGGGTATTTTTCTATTATAACAAATCAGAGTTTTTTTGCTTCTATATAGAAAAAATAGAATGAAAGTAAAAAGAGAAGAAGAAGCAGATCAACATGAGATGAACAGGTTGGGGAAGATTTTTCAATGTATTACGAATAGTTTGATTGCATGGCCAGCTGGCTATGGGTAAGCACATTTTGTGCGTCAAGATCTGTGATGACTGTCGAAGTAGGGCTCGATGACTGTCACAAGTATAATATATAGTTTAATGAATTATGTAGAAGACATTCGATAGATAAATTCAAAAGGTGATACATATCAACAGTTTGAATGTAAAATCTGTCAAAATAATCACTAATTAAATTCGGATAAACGCGAACAGAAAACTTTGAATTGTCGGTGAAAATTTTTGATCGTCTGCAAAAGTATCAGGAAGATTTCACGCAATCAATTCCCTAAACTGAAATAAAATTATAACAAGAGTCAAAATGATCATTTCCCCAAGCCTCCTTTCAGCAAAACAGGTTACACACGCCAAACTTTCGTTAGTTAATATGCTTATTCATTCTTTGTCCATTCAGCTACAGATTGACAGACGAATCAAACAATCCAGTATACGAATCCATAGACAAAGACCTGGACATTAAAAGCAATGAAGAGCAACAAGCATTACAACCTGGGCATGTGTATCAGGAGCTGGACGATCCACAGAGCCCTACTTCATGTACGCATGAATACAGCACTCCCTATGATGCATCGATGTCGAACAGTGATGGTCCAAAAGTTACACCAGCGTTAAACGACACAGACAGTTTTACTCACTTTAATGAACTTTACGAAACTAATTGAAGGAAGATCAATTCACTTCTGTAATCGTCATGAATGGGAATTAATTTAGCTTAGGTGGATATAGTTGCATGGAAAAGAGCCCAAAGGTAAAAGCATATACAAGCTACGTTTGTACTAATCCCGTCATTACTTGTATGATGCGTATTGTAATTTGTGCGTTTATACAGTAATCAGCACAGGATCTGATCATACTGATTGAAGCTAAGTAGCTACATTCATGCAAACTAATTAATAATAATAGGTTGAGGCAAAATCTTATTCATGCTAGAGCACATTTATAGACTTGTGCGTTTGATTACTCTCTCACGCGTACTAAGTCCGTGTACTAACTGGTATTAAATTATGATATATTCGGGATGTATTATGATGTGAAATATAAGTTAAAAGAAACACTTGTTTACTGTAATACACAGATCGCGAATCTCTGGATTTTACTCACCTCAATTTATAACACCAGGCTATGGCCAAATAACTCGTTTCCATTTCATTTACATATACATGGCAATTCGAAATAGTGAATTCTCTGGCCTGGATGTTATGAATTGAAGTGAGTAAAATGCCGACTCAGAACGCGTCATTTTACGTGTTTAACGCGATAGTGCTTTAAATATGTTCAAAACAAACCAAATGTATTTTTACCACTAATCAGCAAAAGCCCCCAAGGGATTATGCACGTTTGAGGAGGATGTTTACTGGAGGCGGGGCTTGTTAAGACCCCCAGTGCCAGAATATCGGAGAGCTATTTCATGCATTGAGATCAATGAGATGCAGGGCGACAAATTTATCAGTCAATCGTTGTCATGTGTTACCCTCTCAAGTTCCAAGAAAATGACATTGTGCAACATGTTCCTGTGGAGAATTTACTTGTAATAATAATATGTTACATAATGACAGTTGTGTTGTTCCAATCCGCGCCCTCGCCTTGCCCGGCTAGTCAGTTCAACTCAGAAGGTCAAGTTGGCTTGATTCATGATCAAACTACAGGGTGTATCAAAAAACTGCAAATACCATAATTTGTATGCACGAGATCATACATTAGAATTTCAATGGCTGTGCAAATAATTACGCTTCTGGGATTTGAAAATACGTTTCCCAGGGGTATCAAAACAAGCACACAAAGTGAATTTTAATTCACTTTGTGTGCTTATTTTGATAGTACTGCACGTGGAAACGTATTTTCAAATCCCAGAAGCGTAATTATTTGCACAGCCATTGAAATTCTAATGTATGATCTCGTGCATACAAATTATGGTATTTGCAGTTTTTTTGATACACCCTGTAGAGTATCTCGTAATAAGACACATCGACATTTTATTTGCTCTATTGTGCGATTGTACTCACCGCGGTCATATTTATAATTTCGCATTGCCACTGAGACATATGTACAAAACGCATTGTATACGAGTATATTTATACAAGATACGATATAAAAAATCTAGTACCTTAAGATATCAAGCACGTACCGTAATACCGTGACATCGGATAAGGCTTTATTCTTGACTTGCAATCAATCCCTTGAGAATTAGAAGACAATCAAATGGCGGCCATGTTGGCGCCAAATTCAATGAAAGATAATGAGATTATTTTGTTGAAATACCACCAACATGGCTGACGTGCAGATAAAACAATTTAAAATTAGCAGCCATTTTATAAAAATCGTCTGTCTACACAATCACAGTGTATAATTTATAACTATACAGGGTGTCTAAAAAAAAAGTGAACCCTTTGAAATTTAATACAATAGTGAACCTTTTGAAATTGAACTTCATATTTGCATTTTCTTTCAAAGAATCTATTGTACCCTATTGTATTTAATTTCAAAGGGTTCACTTTTTTAAGACACTTTGTATCAAAAAAACTGCAAATACCATAATTTGTATGCACGAGATCATACATTAGAATTTCAATGGCTGTCCAAATAATTACGCTTCTGGGATTTGAAAATACGTTTCCACGTGCAGTACTATCAAAATAAGCACACAAAGTGAATTAAAATTCACTTTGTGTGCTTGTTTTGATACCCCTGGGAAACGTATTTTCAAATCCCAGAAGCGTAATTATTTGCACAGCCATTGAAATTCTAATGTATGATCTCGTGCATACAAATTATGGTATTTGCAGTTTTTTTGATACACCCTGTATATAATTTGATAAATCAAATTTTGATCTCATGTCCAGTATGACAAACGGTTAATTTCTCCCACCAAGGCACCCTACTGTGTATATATTGCATGCATCAGTCAACCTACTTTTTCATTCTTTACTATATATTGGTTGTATACATAGGACTTCCTGCATAGACTAATTCTTCAAAAACACTTCACAAATACCTAGAAGTGCATTATGAAACTGAAAAACATTTACTAGATCTGTCGGGGCATGTATCCTTATTTCATCGTATATCAATACCTAGAAACTCACATGACTGGCAGTAGATGTACTCGAACTACCAGGAAATACACTTCACTTTAATTCATAACAAGCAGGATATATAAATTATATAAACAAGAACAGACGTGCTCAATTGCAAGTGGTAGCTGGTGTGAAGCAGACACTGAATAATATCGTATCTGAAAGTCTGTACACAAAGGTTTACAAAAGGTAAGTATAAATGTATAATTGTATGCAGATTATTTGAGTATATATTATGCATCATTCAGTTTTCATCCTGATTATCAAGCTTTCGTTATTTGGCTTCAACAAGCTGCCTAGGCTCGGCTATTGGTTACAAAAAAATTGGTATGAGGTAATTGGTATTCTGCATTTTAGCCAAACTTGTCGCTGTTAAATATCCTTCTATTTACTCTTCACAAAATATTGGTAAATATAGCCACGCAATACGGCATAGTCATGCAATTTTCTATGCTTTGTAACATCCCGCTGTTTCTGCTCCTTAGCTAGAGCTCTGACTCTGAAATAATATTTTGTGCTATGTCATGAAAAATTCAGAATAGTACTAATGACCAGTTGGGAGTTGGGATTTGAATTATCAAATATCAGTCGAATGAAAACTTTGGTTTTGGCGGAATTTATAACAGTTTTAGTACTAGACTAAATGTAAAATCTGTCTATGATATTGGTTTAGGCATGCATGTATATTACAATATCCACGAGTGCTATATGCATGCATAGACCAACTTGGCGAATTTCTGGAGCCTGCCATTTTGGCACAAATGCATTCTTTAAAATTTGTTTCCAATCAGTTCTATTCACTTATCTTACTGATCTGTTCTGAGTCTGTTTCCAAAAAGAATAAAGTCGAGGCTATGTCATGTGTGCCTTAATGATACACTCCAGTAAGGCTGGCGAGAGGGAGGCTAGGGTGGGGGGGGGGGTAGAGGAGAAAAACACCCAGGGCCCGGGTTGTTCAATGGTGCCCGGTAAAGTTAGGTAAAGATGATCGCGTCCTTGGTCAAGCTTTTATGTGCGCCTGTTCAGTTATATATATTATACATTCGCCTGCTATAGTGGGTCCAAAACTGCACAGCATTCTCGTCCCAGGCGAGCGTTCAGTGGAGCCGGACGGACCAAATCCAAGGGCAGGGGGGCGACACTGAGGGGAGACCACGCTCACCAATCAACCCCCCGGACCCTTTCTGGCATGTGTCTCGCCGGTCTTGTGCTCCAGTAATTCTGCAAGTTGGCTATATCCACCCGTATATACAAGATTAAAATGAATCATGTGGTTAATTAAAAAGGCTGGGAAAATGAGGTATTATAATATCTGTACTTTATATTTTATGCGTAATCAAGTTATTGAGGTTTTCATGCGTGCTTACCGTGAATTTGAATAACTTATAAGGCGTTAAATGGACTAGCACCTGGCTACATTAAAGCGTTTTTACAAGCATATACCCTGAGCAGGAATGAGGAATCTAAGATCCACCTCAAAGAACCTGTTGAAAATCCATCAGTTAGATTGGTTAACTACGGTCATAGGTCTTTCTCTTTTGCATGCAATACCGAAACGATGGAACTCATCTCCTGACAATATTCGTCATAGTGACTCGCTGACAAGTTTTAAAGTTAACATTAACACTTAATTATATCTTTTTAAGCAGATTTATGACTAGCTAACTTTACATGAGGCTAGTGCAAATAGTTTTACTAATTTATTTATATTGATTTGTAAATGGCATTCATTTTATTGTAAATAGTATTAAGCCTCCTGTAACATGTTGATTTTCAATCTTTTTTCCACTCGATGTAATCTAATTAGTAGCTTTTTGTAACTAGAATGCACAGCGCTATCGAGCTATAGAAATGTATTCTATTATTATATTATTATTAATTCATGCATGCATATGCAGGTGACTAAAGAATAATAAAAGGCAAACACAAGCTGTTTCCTCTGCTTGCATATCAGGGAGGTTTTCAGTAACATATATACTGGACGGCCAAAGCTCCGTTTTCTTTGATGGCTCCCTCACTGACTGACGAATTCTTAAAAACGGCCCTGTCCATATTCACCATTTCCTTTACACTACTGATTGCATGAAGTTGAAAAATAGCTATATATACGTATTTTTTTTCGTATTCTTTCTACTTTTGAAATGCCGCCGTTTGTTGAATGTTGACAACAGTTGTTTATACATTTATCAATTTCTTTCATCCCGCTTTCAGTGTTTAAACAGGGCTAAAGAGTTTAAAGCCATCTGTGACAATATGGTCTGATATATTTCTGTCTAGTGCTCAGTCGGTGCATTTTGTTGAATAAAACTCATTACGATGAAGAATTTGTTGGTTTGTTCAGTTCTTCTTCTGGCGTTTTTCACTAATCGTATTCAAGGTACGTTTATGTCTGTAACTACGAGATCGGTTTACTCAGTGATTTATGCAACATAATTAATGAATGATGTTCTTAAATTTATGACGGCACTCGATGCCGACGATGGTTAACAATAAATTGATTCCATTTTCTCACATCTCTAAAGCTAGATCTTAGAAACTCTACCTTGCTTGTGTTAAAATTCGCGCAGACCATGCATAGCCATAGGTGTGCGAAATTATAGCTGAGCGAAAAATATGCAGTACATGAATTTGAACAGTTCAGCAGTTCAGGATTTTTCTTTGAGAATAACCTTTCTTCGGACAAGATTTTCGGCTTTTTTTCATTCGTTGTGTTTCTGGTATCATATCTCTTATTTATTTTAAATTATCAGTTTTCCATTTGTTTGCCGAATGATTCACTAATTTGCTGATTTGCTGCATGTGGAAACATCATTTCAGATCGAAATGAATTGACCTAAGAGTCGAAATCTCACCAAGTATGTTTATTGAAGAATTTTTTTGAATTAAAAAAATAAAGACCCAAGTAATTTAGTTCAGTGTATAATTTTTCATTGAAAATAATTAGAAGTCAACTGTTTGATCGGATGACTAATATTAAATACAAAAATTCCGTCGTAGTTGCAATTCGCAGTCGCATCCAGCTCAATCGGACGTATGGTCAAAAATGGATGATTTAAATGTGTAAAAAAGTTGTTTGAATATTCAAAGCCGTGGAATTTTTGCACGGTTTGATCGCCACTACGAACTGAACTGGAAACTGGAAACTACTGCTATATACTGTATACGAGTCTATATACTGTATACGTACGTCCAGAACTCAAAATATTTTCTGGTGTTTACCTGATTTCAGGAGGATGTAACCCACTGTGCGGTACGGGGGTGTACACACACGCAGGAACATGTCAACCAAGTGGAAGATGTCTTTGTTTCTGGGGATGGACTGGACCCAACGCGCAGTACACAACAAATAACCGAATTCTGGTACGTATAACTTCTATCAATAGAGATTACGCAATCATATAGATTGAAGCCGCTGGCACTGAAAACAAATTTGCTAAGAAAGGAAAATGATTCCGAGAATCCTAACTAAGAAGTTTGCCTGTTTTATATCATAAACAGTTTACACGAGTGTTTTTGTAGCACTGTATACTGTACAGTTGTAATAAAGTGGAAATGTAATTTTTGAATTTTCATACTCGTCCTAGGCCGACTACTGTCGTATTCCATGTCATTACACTCCTGACTATAAAAATCCAGACTGTGTGAACTCCAACCACACTGGAGGAGAATGCAAAGTACCAACATCAACCACGCCCACGAAGCCTTGTGATCCTAAATGTGGAAATCGTAAGATCGATACTATAATGCATGAACTTTAAATTGCAATTATATTCTACATGCTAAGACTTTATCCGATCTCCGAGCAGAAAGTAGTCCTTCATATATATTCACTTTATACCCGCGGTTCTATCACTAACCCGTATTTTATACCGTCTCTTATACACAGCTCCATATCACGGTCGAGGGCAATGTCTGAGTGATGGTCGTTGTCTCTGCTGGTGGGGGTGGACTGGACCGAATGCCTGCTATGTTGAAGATGGAACGTATAAGAACAGAATCATTGTAAATAATTCAAATATATTCTGGATAGCTCTATTAGTTCTAAACTGATCTTGCTAGAAATGAACTAGAAGTTCTATAACCTAATTATCCAGTGTTACTGCACGAGGAGCTAGACTAACTGAAGTACATGCGGAAAACCTGCGGTGTTTGGTAGAGTCAAAATGGAGGCACTCTTTTCACATGAGACTGAGGCGAAATTGTAATCAGGCAATTGCATGCATATATTCCAGGAATCGAACCCCAGTCGCCCTTACAAAAACCATTGCGTCACCGTAAGCATATAAAGTATGCAAAGTAATGAATATCTCACGGGTTGAAACATATTAAGATTTCAGTTGACACAGTATTATCTGTCGCGAAAACAAAATGGGTATTTTCAAATCCACTACAGGCAGACTACTGTGCAAAGGCATGCCATTTTACGCCCTATGTACGGAATCCAAAATGTCTGAACGGATCTTGGGATGGAGAACAAACCACTAAAACAACTGAGAAAACACCAACTGAAGTTCAAACAACCGTGAAAGGTGAGCGTAATTAACTGAGAGAAAACTCAGCTATTCAGCATAGCAGTACAATGTTGTAACAAAAGTAAGAGTATTGTTTCAGGCTGATCCGAATGTGGAAGAATTTCGAAAATTTCACTCTTTACTCATCCATGCTTTCTAAAACATATTGATTTCGTTTTTTAAACGAACAAAATAATTGCATCCTTTCATTCTCAAAACCGGTTTCAAATAACTAAGAGTCTATATTATAGTACGTCCAGTACTCTAAATATTATCTGATGTTTTACCTGATTCCAGGAGGATGTAACCCGCTGTGTGGTACGGGGGTGTACACACACGCAGGAACATGTCAACCAAGTGGAAGATGTCTCTGTTTCTGGGGATGGACTGGACCCAACGCACAGTACACAACAAATAATCGAATTTTGGTACGTAATGAAATTTCCAATAACGATTATGCAGTCATGTAGGCATTTGTTAAAACTCCTGAAATGGCTACTGCACTGGAATATCACGTCGCACGTGGCTACATCATGAAGAACCGTGATTGTTCATAAATATTCCATATTTAAGATATCTTAGTCTTATATTAATTAAGGGACTTGAATTTCTATGTAGTCTAGACAATAACGCACAAAACTTTAATTTACATTGAAAGTCTGACGTATGCGTTCCATGCAATCACTGGACTAAATACGCGTGAAGTCCATCAAAATGGCTGAACTTGAAGTATTAGAAAACAAAGAGCTCGATCTGGAACCACATCAAGCGTTTTAGAAATGTTGTCAAATTTATTGAAAAGAGATAAGTCATGATGAAATTACGAGCGAAAGAAATATAAATCTTCAATAAATGCATTATTGCATAATTAAACACTTTACAAGAGTGAGGTTGTACTGTCTTGTTGCATGTAGTATATAAAATAGATATAATATAGACTGTATATTGTTGTACTTAGTCAGACATGCTATTTATATATACTCCCTATTCCTCCATGTTACTTATTTAAACTCCATACTTTTCCTAGGCCGACTACTGTCGTATACCATGTCATTACACTCCTGACTATAAAAATCCAGACTGCGTGAACTCCAACCATACCGGAGGAGAATGCAAAGTACCAACATCAACCACGCCCACGAAGCCTTGTGATCCTAAATGTGGAAATCGTAAGATCGATACTATAATGCATGAACTTTAAATTGCAATTATATTCTACATGCTAAGACTTTATCCGATCTCTGAGCAGAAAGTAGTCCTTCATATATATTCACTTTATTCCCGCGGTTCTATCACTAACCCTGAGTTTGAGCTTTTTTGCATTTACAAACTATATATATCGTATTTTATACACAGCTCCATATCACGGTCGAGGGCGATGCCTAAGTGATGGTCGTTGTCTCTGCTGGTGGGGGTGGACTGGACCGAATGCCTGCTATGTTGAAGATGGAACGTATAAGAACAGAATCATTGTAAATAATTTAACTATATTCTGGATAGCTCTATTATGATCTTGCTAGAAATGAACTAGAAGTTCTATAACCTAATTATCCAGTAGACTAACTGAAGTACATGCGGAAACCTGCGGTATTTGGTAGAGTCAAAATGGAGGCACTCTTTTCACATGAGACTGAGGCGAAATTATAATCAGGCAATTGCATATATTCCAGGAATCGAACCCCAGTCGCCCTTGCAAAAACCATTGGGTCACCATAAGTATATAAAGTATGCAAAGTAATGAATATCTCACGGGTAGAAACGTATTAAGATTTCAGTTGACACAGTATTATATGTCGAAGACAAAATGAGTATTATCAAATTCACTACAGGCAGACTACTGTGCAAAGGCATGCCATTTTACGCCCTATGTACGAAATCCAAAATGTCTGAACGGATCTTGGGATGGAGAACAAACCACTAAAACAACTGAGAAAACACCAACTGAAGTTCAAACAACCGTAAAAGGTGGGTGGAAATATATGAAAAGATTAAGCTATTCAGCAGTACAATGTAACAAAAGCAAGAGCATTGCATTGTTTCAGGTTCATTCCAATACGGGACAACCTCGATGATTTCACTCTTTATTCATCTATACCTGTTAAAACACGACAATTTCTTTTTACAAACAAACAAAAGAATTGCATCATTTAAATATATAAGAACCTGAAAAAATGTTTAATATTCCTCGAACCTGGAATTTACCGCTTTTTCAAATGTTCATTGAAAGTGCATTGAAAAGGAAATTTGCAATTGAGCGTAATCCCGAGTCCCACATTTTTCGAGGTCTGTTCATTCATAAAATATTCTCATTATTTAGTTCCATGTAATCCATTATGTGGTACTGGTGTCTATGCACACGCAGGAACTTGTCAGGCCGACGGAAGATGTTTGTGTGCCTATGGTTGGACAGGACCACATGCTCAATACACAGCTGGTAACAGGATTCTGGTATGTGTGCTACGTAGAAAATATTTTCACTCTATTTCACTTGTAATAGAAATATAGCACATTTATTCAGTACTGCGTTACTCTAAGGTAGAGGTCGACAGCTTTTTATCGCGATAGTTGAGATGTAGATGTTCCATGCACCATTCCTTTTTCACTCGAACGTTAACAGTTACGCGTGGACGGAACTCGAAGATTCCGTCCCAAAACGTAGCTAGTAATATGACAATGAACATATACTGTACCAGGGATGTTTTCAAGCATTTAGGTCTACTACCGTTTTTTCGGAAAACAGAAGATTGAGTTTCTAAATTTTCTGTATAGTTCATGCTCCCCCAGAAAAATTTGAATTTAAGAAGCCCCAGAACGCATTTCCGGCGATTCCTGCATGGAATTTTCTGAAAAATATACCTCAAAAGGTAAGTGTAAAATGCTGAAATTTAAGCTTTTTTTAAGATAATGACGTTAGTTTTGTAAAGATAGTCACGGACAGCCGATTGAGTTTCAAAACTCAATTGAAGATTGAGTATTTTTGCCGTATACCGGTGGTAGAAAAGTGCTTGAAAATATCCCTGACTGTATATAACGTCCTTAACCTAAAATGTACATGACCATATGATGTCGAAGTTATGTAATAGGTATTGGTATGGTCGCACTTACAATTTCAAGTGCAATTTGGAAAATGAACGCGCGAGTGAGTTTTCAATGAAATTAAAAATTGCACGAGTGATCGGTTTTTCTTTCGTGCTATTACTTAGTTACTTATATACGGTATATGAAAAAATGAGATGAAGACATCATAAGATGTAATTTCAAAACCTAAAATTTAGAAAGCTCTCTGCTCTTTTCTGTTCGCTCGCTGAACTCCCATCTCAACTAGAATTGACTGCTCCGACCTAAAATCCGACCACTCTTCATTTCTGGATCTGAAATATTATATAAAAATGCCAAATAATGATATTCATGTTATATGTCTAAATACTCCTAGGCTGACTATTGTCGTGTTCCATGTCACTATACACATGACTATGAGAATCCTGAATGTGTTAACTCCAATCATACTGGTGATGAATGTAAAGTACCTGATTCCACAACACCCACAAAACCTTGCGATCCTCGATGTGGAAAACGTACGTAAACTTGATATCTAATTTTTGATATTTTCTTTCTCTTGAACAGAAAAAATATACTTAAAGTGAGACAAAGCGAATCAAGGTTAAAAAAACAAAACAGTATTCAATGCACTTTAACACTTTAATGCACAATGGTGGCCTTTTGGGATTAACTAACAAATATTGATAACTGATAACTGACAAACGATAAAAAAAGACAATTGAACTGTCATCTTACAAACTGATATCTTATGGTAGCTGATAATCAGTGATTGTCTTGATTTAAAGTTAGAGCTGATAACTGACATCCAAATACATTTGTTACGATCCTGTTAATAGCCAGAGTACGTAAAAAGTGTATTTGGATGTCAGTTATCAGCTCTAACCAAGACAATCACTGATTATCAGCTACCATAAGATATCAGTTTGTAAGGTGACAGTTCAATTGTCTTTTTTTATCGTTTGTCAGTTATCAGTTAAAATATTTGTTAGTTAATCCCAAAAGGCCACCATTGTGCATTAAAGTGTTAAAGTGCATTGAATACTATTTTGTTACAAACTGATATCTTATGGTAGCTGATAATCAGTGATTGTCTTGATTTAAAGCTAGAGCTGATAACTGACATGCAAATACATTTGTTACGATCATCTTGATAGCCAGAGTACGTAAAAAGTCGGTACCAACACTAACACAGATCACAGAGTCTACTGGTGATTTTGAATCATAAGAATGAAGAGTTGATTTTGAATTGGCTCAGCGACTTCGCCTCTTGAGTCAAAATATAATTCAATTGGTATTTATTGCTGTCTCATTTTCTCTATTCAGCACCATATTATGGAAAAGGGCAATGCCTTAGCAATGGTCGATGTTTATGTTGGTGGGGTTGGACTGGACCCAATGCCTGTTACGTTGAAGATGGTAGCTACAAGAATAGACTTATTGTAAGTATCTCACACGCGCGAGTTCGTCGTAGGTAAAATTCTGCAATTACCTGCTGTAGTTTGGATCAGAACTACCTAACCAGGAGGGCTTTCGTTGTTACTGACTTCCTGACGAAGGGAGAACAGACGTTTACTTAGAACAAAAAACGAATCTGACAGATTCAAACTTTAAAAACTCGATGTTTATAAAAATATATAACCGTGAATAAATGATAACTTAAAAAGTATTCACACATTATTTTATATAGGCAGATTACTGTGTAACAGCATGTCACTATACACCTGTGGTCAGAAATGCAACGTGCCTAAATGGTACTTGGCCGCCTGATGCAAAAGCAAATGCTACTGGAAAGCCGGTTACAGTTGCACCAACTAAGAAAGGTGATTTTAGAGCAAGTTCTTTCTCATTTTATCATTATCTTTAGTTAACGTCGAAGAATAGTTCAATTCTGGATTGAGTAGAAAACAGGAATTTTCAACCAAACTGGCCAAACGGATGGCAAGCTCGGGGAACGAGATTGAACCAAACTTTTTAACAACCTCGTTCCCAGTCTCTTTCCTCTACGCTCCGACCCAGCGGGGTCGTAGAGGAAAGAGCCTGGGAACGAGGTTGACTTTTTAAGCCACGTTTTCGCGCTGATCGGTGTATATCAGATAAATTTTTTCACCTATAATTAATGCGCCTCTTCCTGACGAGTGAAATCGTTTGGCGTGTTAGAGTGCTGCAGCGCTGCTTAAAGGTTTGCTAACAAGTGAATAATCTGGGTAGAGTGGATACAAATAATTGGTCATCTGTGACACCCCTCTGTAACAGTGATGGGGAAACTCAGATAAGATGGGAATCTCTCTACAAGCACCAGTTACCACACGTTTTACTCTCCAGAACGAAGGGCCTGCGCTTGAAACGTCGAAGTTCTTGTTAGAGTTTTCATGTAATTTAATGATGTAATCCCTCACATAAATTGTTTACCAATACTAGAACCCGACACTCAAGATTTCAGATCTTTTTTCAGAAGAAAAAATAAAAATACTGTTAACATCTATTAACTCTATTTACTATAGTTTTGGGGGTAACAGCACCTCCATGTTACCTAACATTAAAAGTTTAGAATTGCGACTTACTGTTTTTACCATGTTTTCCTTCAGTCAAATGTGATCCCAAATGCGGTACTGGAGTGTATACACATGCAGGAACATGTCAGGACGATGGAAGATGTCTGTGTTTCTGGGGGTGGACTGGACCCAACGCTAAATATACCACGAACAATAAAATTTTGGTTTGTATATCAGCTGATATTTAAACCATGCATTAAAGGGAACCTTTCTTAAATATTCTCAATTACCTTTTATTCATATGCTTTTATTTCTTTTTCTTACGAACTCTTAGTTTTCTCTCACTGGTGGGTTTCAGTATGAATCGATCTTCTCATATATGACTAGTTAAAAATTTAGAATCTCTCTCTTATTGATTTGCTGTCATATACATGCAGACAACTACACATAATGAAAAGATTAAACATTTTCCTAATCTGATGTTTCTTTTTCACTCTGATTGACCACTATCTGCTGCACGATAATCCTTAATGAAGCTTCCTTGACCGTTTAAAATTAAAACCACTGCCAGCCGACAATTGCAAAGGATGCAAAAAAGAAACCTTTTCCAATTTATGTATTAAAACAAGACGAAGTTTGTTATTATTGAGACTTTCGTCTTGTTTAATTCATGTATTAAATTTCAAGATGACCTTTTTGTTTGGAATCTGTTTCAACCTTCTAGAAAACATCTATAATATTAATTGACATCTTCGATGTTTTGAAATTTCTACTTCTAGGCTGATTATTGTCGTATACCTTGTCACTACACCCACGACTATGCTAACCCAGAATGTGTGAACTCTAACCACACAAAACATGAATGTGTATTACCTGCCAAGTCTGATCCTAAAGTACCATGTGACCAAAGATGTGGAAATCGTAAGTTTCACTTAAGTCATTTATTGAGAACGTTATCTCAGGAAAATTGTTGACTATAAATATACTAATTCTTTAATGAACGACCAGGAAAGCTCCAATTTCTTGTAGTACTATTTCGAAAACGAAGAGAACATGTCATGCAAAGTTCAGCATTTCTAGCAAAGGCCCGTTCAAATATCAACTTCTGCCATTAACTCTTTTCTTCGAAACATCAGCTGTTTGCTAAATATTCTTTCCCAGCTCGGTTTTTATATCCACAGAGATTAATCCTGAATGCCTCTATTTTCGTCCTCGCATCCTGCCACTTTCCCCCTTACGAAATAAGGGTCGTACTTCGTCCGCAAAACCTATTGCATGCATGTGAACTCTCGTGACAAAGGCTGAAATTGAAGTACACGATGACCCACACTAGCTACTGTATTGATGACCCACACTAGCTACTGTATTGATGACCCACACTAGCCACTGTATTGATGACCCACACTAGCCACTGTATTGATGACCCACACTAGCCACTGTATTGATGACCCACACTAGCCACTGTATTGATGACTCACACTAGCCACTGTATTGGTGACCCACACTAGCTACTGTATTGATGACCCACACTAGCCACTGTATTGATGACCCACACTAGCCACTGTATTGATGACCCACACTAGCCACTGTATTGATGACCCACACTAGCCACTGTATTGATACAATGAATAGTGCAACATATAAAATATAAAACAATTATAACAATACAACAATTATGTATCAGTTTTGAAGATTAAAATTTGAGTTTTGTACCATGTATAGCTCCAAACCATGGTAAAGGGTGGTGTTTGAGAAATGGACGATGCTTGTGTTGGTGGGGTTGGACTGGTCCTGATGCATGTTATATTGACAATGGACATTTTCATAACAGGATTCTTGTAAGTCTTCAATGTATATTTAAATGTACCCTTATTTGTGATGTACCAACGCCTAAAGTGCAAGTCTTGACTCCCGCTATTGTAATCCGTAATTATCATAACTATTATGATTTGCATGCAAATTTCTGAATTTTGATTGGTTGAGAAGAGTACAATGATTTCATCAAGTGTACAGCTTTGTTTGTAATGATTGCTGTATATGCTTTATGCGTAGAATTAATCTATCTGGATTGGGAACGAATGATTTACGGTGTTTCAACAGGGACGCCGGAAAGCGCCTTTATTTTTGTACTCGGGGTGGGGCAAGCGCACCTCCTGCCCTTTGCTAAGAGGAGCAAGGGCAAGGGGGCAAAAGTGCCCTTTCGATGTATAAAACTGCCGAAGAAGAGAGAATGCGACTGTAAATTAAACGATCAGTTCATAGTTGGAAAGCCTATTTTCTATTGTTTTCGTTCTGTATTTCTTTAGATCTATTTGTACCTAGAAATAACAATTAAATTAGTTGACATTTGAAAATCATCGAAATCACTTCGAAAGGGCGCGGCAGCGAAAATTATCTCGACTGCTCTTACTTTCGCGTCCCGCCGTCCCCCTCTCCCTGTTTCAACACAGTTAAACTTCCCTTTTCTTTGGACAATTTCTGGAGCTTTATCAAAAGATATTCGGCATTGTACTCGCTGTCATATGATTATCTACACCAATTTTAGGAAAATAGAGATTATTAATTATGACTACAAGTTCAAGCTGCGAAGGGAGTCTCACTCTTGCGCATACAAGTCACAAATGAAAGCGACATCCCAATTAGGATAAAAAAGTAAATAGGGGTATCATCTAAATCGCATGATCATGACGATCTTATTACATTATAATTTTTGTTTCAAATTATAGGCAGACTATTGTGAGAGACCATGTCATTACACCCATGATGTTCGTAATGCCACGTGTTTGAATCTCAACTGGACCGGAAACGAAATAGGTAACATATATTGACTACAATTATCAATGAGTTCTGATTGAGTAATGTAGTAACTACACTAACTACACACTTTACTTACCGTACTACTTATAATTACTTTATCTAATCCTAACTTACTGTACCTAATAAATTATCTTCCCCTACGTAGTTTAAATCGTAATGTAAACTTCATTTCTACTTCTAAGCAAAAAGAGAAATGGATGTGAAGCAAGACCAAAACATAAATCTGCAGGGAGAAATTCTTAAAGTTTAACTTCTAAAAGTGAGCATAGTAAAGTGGATTTACATATAAGAACTCGTACCTGAATGTATTTTGTATTTTTCAATATTTGTTTTCAATTCGCGAGTGTTCACATGTCTATAGCTCAGTGGCAATCATAAGTGAGCGGGAACTAAGGGACGCCTCACATGCGGAGGAGGATGAGAACATCCTATTTTTGGCGGAGGGGCACCCCTACCTTTTGGACATTGATTTAATCATTTATTATAGTTTATGTCCATTGGCCGGCTCAATTCTACCAATCCCCCCCCCCCCCCCACACACACACACACACACACACACACACACGGATAATTGCCCAGGCTTTGGCGTCCTGTAGAGATACGAGATAAAATATCGACGTAGTCGTTTTCAATCAATTCTGGCCTCCTCCGCAGGCAACTCCGCGGCAAACGGCAAAATACGTAATTGAGGGATTACGGAATACATGGAACAGCAGGGGACTGCATGGGAACGGGGAATTGTGAAGGATAATTGTGACCGCCGTTTATGACCTCAGCCAGTTAGTTGCCTGAAAGATTATAATCCTAACAGACTACAACACCCATTAAAATAATATTTAGAATTTACTTTGAATTATTCTATTCCTACTTTTCTTCTTCTGTAGGATAAAAAGAGGGGAAACACTCATTAATTATTTTCAATTATATTTTAGTAACTGGTAATAAATATGAGAAATTGGATTGAAATATTAAAGTTAAAGTTACAAGAATACTTTGTAAATCAGGGAGTGGAAATTGAATAAAGTTATTAATCAACCAATTGCTTTCCTTATATTTCTGTCTCATTGCACAACAAGGGAATAGCGAGTTCTTAATATCTTAATTCATTATCTCTGAAGATGTCTTGAGTAAAAGACAAAACGTTGGATCTTTAATAAATTCATTTAAATTTTGTGATGGCTCTTTTATGTACATTATGCTGGTCATTGATTTTTATTATACGAATAACGAGGTAGAAAACACGTCTTAGTGATAGGCAGTGAGAATGTTGTATAAAATATGCTTTCATTCATTGGCTGGATTGCATTCATTCACTTCAGTATAAGCATCGTACACTTAAATTACTAAAATTTACATTACACCTGGAAAAATCTCCGCTCACTAGGAGGATGAGAGTCGATGAAAGTTGATGAAAATTGCAACTTTGAAAATTGAACCTTTTCGAGGTTCGCGACGCCATCTTGCCAAGTGTGGCAAAATGGCAAATACAGTGGTAAAATCATTAGTCATTACCCCCTCCCAATGGGAATACTTGTCCCTAGAGTCATGCTATTGTTGCTCTATTGTGTTTGCCCGGCCAGATGGCGTCGCGAACCCCGAAAAGGCGTATTCTCGCTCGCGTTTGACCGCCAACTCTGATAGACTGTCAGCGTGAACTCCCATCGATTCTCGTCAACTTGTCTTTGAGCTATCTTGCAGCAGGTGGTGGTCGAGTGGCAAATATCCAAATGTCTACAAACATCTTCATGATTTTTGGGAGAAACATCTGACGGAGAAACATCTTCATCATATTTGTTGGCACATATTTGTTGGGACTTTTTTGGGGACACCCTGTGCAGGATGTCTCAAAAAAAGGAGACCTTTAGAAATTATTTTATTGTTATAATTTCAATCAGGGGCGTAGGAAGCTTGTTAAAGTTAGGGGGGCGCCCTCACGAGGCGCCACCGTGGTTGGCGCCGAGCGAAATTTTTTGAAAATTTGGAGTCTCTAGATCGTCGGAAATGGCATTTTCAGAGTCCGTCTCTACCTCTTTCGTTAAGCCCTTTCATTAATTCTTTCATTATGAGTTGTGAGTCCAGTATGCCCTTTATAAAATATTGGGGAGGCCGCTTGCCCCCCGGCCTCCCCGCTTCCTACCCTCCTGATTTCAATGCCTGAGTACTACAGGGTGAGTCAGAAAAAAGTGATGCCTTTGAAATTAAATACAATAGGGTACAATAGATTCTTTGAAAGAAAATGCAAATATGAAGTTCAATTTCTATGCTGAACCCACGGATGCGTAAAATATTGACAGGGTGCATATATTAAAAAAGGAGACCTTTAGAAATTAAAATATCCTTTGTTTGATGCACGTAATTTTCTTGGCTCAAGCGCTGCGTTAAATCAATCAGCGCACATAATCATATGTTGAACGAAAATAACCCCATGCATAAAATTCGATTCAATTGCGTTTACGCACCCATGGTCAGTAGTACTCAGGCATTCAAAATATAACAATAGGAAAATTTCTAAAGGTCTCCTTATTTTGAGACATCCTGCACAGGGTGTCCCCAAAAAAGTCCCCCTTAGAAATCACTCTTGTGCGTTATTATACCTTTGGGAATTGAATTGAATTGTACATGAACGGCGGAAGTATTTACAACTTCCCTTCGTCCAAATAATTTAACGCGACGTATAAGTTGTTACGACAAATACTCGTTGCTCTGTAGTCAGTTGAACCATTCTTACTCGAACTGACGGTAAGACGAATTTGTAATTTGACATTTTTGTGTTGCTGTTCGTTTTAGAAGCTATTTTAAATTCCCAGAGGTATAAGTGTATAACAACGCACGTTTAACAACAGAAGAGTGATTTCTATAGGGGGACTTTTTTGGGGGGACACCCTGTATAGGAGCAGCATCATTCATTTGTGTTTCACATATAGCCACAATAGAACTGTCTGAAATAACTTTTGTACTAGCATATTTTTTTGTCTTCTGTGTAAAGCAAAAATACCAAAATAAAGAAAGGTGCACTTAAGGGAATAATTTTTCTGATTAAAGCGAGTCAACCGTGTGGAAACTGATTGTTTCAGTTGAATACTTCGATATGCATATTTTAAATCTTCCAGTCTCAGCTACATGTTACAATTCAACTGTAATTTTATCCCGACGCAGAACGCGTCATTTGGATGCGCAGTCGAAACTCCGCGGAACTGGCTTAGTAGCCCGCTCAGTATACTCTTGTAAGCAAATCCAGTAAATCACATGCGTCAAGAGGAGAATCGGATCAGACAAATCGGATTGTGTGAACAGGTCTTAAGATTTCTGGTTTCTATAGTTATCGTTAGTAATACCACAATTTTGAAATTTTTAAACGTTTTAGTTCAAGTATTCAATTTACAGAACTTTAAGACTCTTAAAAATTGCCCTAGATAGACCACAATCAGTACAACGTTTATATAAATGATATGCATGAATGATCTCATATTCTCATTCCTGTGAAGTCCTTCGTAACTCGTAAGCGCTAGAAATATTTCAGCAGCTTTTTCGCTTTCAACGCCAAAGCAATATTGAGCCCGTATATGCATGGATATATGCACTTTAGGATCATGGTCGCAGCACTCATGGAATCCGGACAGAAATCCGAAATCAAGCGTCAAACTTGCACGTATATCAAACAAAGACATAATTAAGTTTAAGGAATAACAAGTTATTCTCAAGTTATTTATATCTTAGTTTACTATCTTCGACCGACTTAAAGTAATTATAGTCTGTAGTTTCCCACCTGCCAATTTCGTCTTATCGCCGTTAACAAAACAGTTTTGAATGCTTCTATTAAATGGGTTTTTTCCAACACAATGTGGTTTTGACGTACAATGTCAATGTCTAGCTATTTTCCAAAAGTTCCTGAGTTATAGCTTTACTGGCTAATATATAAATTACAGGTTGAATATTGCAGTGTTTAATTTAAAACAAGCTGCCTTGGACATATATGCACTTAAAAATCTTATCTTTCAACAGAAAGTCATTGAATATGCAAATAACACTCCGGAAACAAATTCTTAGAGTGATTATATTTCCGCCCAGTCTAGTTGTCAGTAAACAACGAATTTTCTTGCCGTTAACCGAATCATATAGAGGTTATATAATTCAACCACTCTGTAAAGTTTAAATACATTATCTCCTGCATGTACATCTGGTCAATTGGGTGGAGGAAATGTCTGAGGAACAAATTACGATCATCAATTCAAAGGTGAGGCAGAGGTATTAATGTTCTTAAAAGTATATTACATTGCACACCAGCACTGAGCTATAATAGTCTATAGTCTGATTGAGTCAATAGTTGAAAGTACAGTGACTCAGTACCATTCTTAAACTGTATATAATTGTCCTATATGCGTGTGTGTGAATTTTCTGGTTAAGACATAAAAGAATAATTGTATACTATAGAATAATTTATTCAGTTAACATCATTTCTATTGAAAGTCCAAATTCAATATAAACATAACCACCTGCGGTTTGTGAGTTCAGCTATCTATTTAACGTTTTAACTGTGTGTTTAGTAACTTTAGTTCACAGTGAGGTTTAGGCAATTTAAAAACAAATGGTTCGTTTGTTTTAATTGGTAGTATAAAGATTTGCCGGAAATCTAAAAAGCGAATATAAAACTCAATTTATTTCTACGTTTTATATTAGGTTTTTGATTTCAAATTTTATACTAGGTTCAGTTTAAATTATTCTTTTGTTCCTGCCTTCATTTGAACCGCAATATTCTGTAATCACGTTACTGAAGGACAACTTTAGTATAATTATGTACCATTCCAAGTATTGACGGCTACAGGTAGGTCGCTTTCTTGGAAAAGAACTTTCGTAACATTTCCTTGGCTATGCCGGTAGGAGTCGTATAGATGTTTCTCTTTCCCAAAATTTAATGTCCAGAGTTTTTTAAACCAGGTCGTTTCCAATAAAACCGAAGGACTTTTGTTCAATTCTATATCACTCTTTTTACGGTTAACGCGGGTTAAGACAAGGTGAGGAGACAACGGGGTGTCTGAGACCCGCATATTGAGGGAGGGGAGGGGGGGGGCAGACAAAATCATTCTACTAACAATACGGTGTCCTAACAGCTAGAACGCCTGCCACGCAGGCTATCCAAATGCGGTATAAATATACCTTAATATATATCTAATATAATTCATCTCTAAATTTTCCCAATACCCGATACCTTTACGTCTTAACTAGTAACAGTTAAAAGTCAAATATTATATATTCATACAGTACGAAAACATACAAAATATTTAATCTTTGAAAACCTAGAAAGAGTATGACGAGCTGGTTTTGAGCACATTTGGTGGCTTGATTGTGGTGGATTTCTCTGCTGACTGGTGTGGTCCATGCAGACAAATGGCTCCTATATACAAGGCAAGTATAAAATATTCTTACTTTTAGTTTTAGTGTGTGTGATGTCGTGCGTTCTGCATTCATGTCTTCCAATTGACTTTTTCGTAAACCTCAAACTAAGCCGATCTGTCTGGAGCCGTTCACAAAAATACGTGACGCTTTTTCGGCGATTTTTGCCACCTCCTGCCCCCTTATTCATGACATGAGACAGTTGCCATTACGTCCCCTCGAAAATTGCGTGACTCTCAGCCTAACCCCACCCCCCAATAATTAGTAATTCGAGAGAGTGTTCTGGAGCAAGATTTATTTCTTGTGACAGTACATTCCTAATCGTACTCACAAGTTTCTCATTCAGTTGCTCCTTGACTTTAATTTAGTGCACGGAGGAATATCAAGGTTCATAATATACATGGTTTTTGAATAGAATGTGGAATTGCAACTCATAAACATAGTCTTGTTTAATTTCAGCCTCTCCGTCATGTGACACTGCGTAAGATACCCCCTCCCCCTTCTGTGACAACATGTGACTCTTAGTTAAACACGCCCCTCCCCCTCAGGATTTCAATAGCTTTAAATTTTCGCACGCAAATCAAATAGCAAAACACTAGGGATTTAAGAACGCGCATGACTTCTTACCTCTTTTCAAAAACATGTACTGATATATGGACCATGGATGTATGTATCATAGACATCTGACAACAAAACATCCCTTCTTATGTCATAATTGCCTTCAAATAAAAAAGTTTGAAATCAGAAGCCAGAGAAGGACTGCGAGTTGTAAGCTAAGGTAAAGCATCATGATGGGAATATGGTAAGATTTGACCATAAACAGGCGGACGACAACTTGAATAAATCCATAAATATAATATATGCCGCACTTCTGTGACACTTTTGCCTTTTTGGTGTCAGTTTCTCTCAACATTTTTTCTCTTTTTATAGCGGTTTTCAAAAGAATATATAAAGGTCACGTTTGCTTCTATCGATGTTGATGAGCATGAGGTAGGTAATAATGTTATTTTTACTGACCGAGTGTTTATTTGAATCTCGTGTCCAAGAGATTTTAAGGGCGGATTTTGGAGTGTTTGTATTCCGAATAATGAGTGAACGAGTAAGGAGTAAATAGAAAAATTCGACGCATTACGCATGGCCACCGTGACGTAAAATACAAGCTACGAATACCATACTATTGACTGATAAATTCTAAACAATGCATTTTCTGAATTTTAGGATATAGCAGAAAAGGAAGGAGTAACTGTGATGCCTGTTTTTAGATTTTACAAACACGGGAAAATGGTAATATGAATCGCTGAGACATTTTTGTAACACTGAATTATTCATAGGGGGCTCTGATATTCTAGAAATATCGATCCCTATCTTTTTGGAGAGTCATGAAGGGGTAAAATGGGAACTGGGATGTGCCTCTTTTTGGACTGGGAAAATGGAATTTACTGCGCTGGGACTGGGATTTAACCACTGGGAATGGGATAAACCGCATTTTTAAAATGAAAATGGGATTTCTCTTCTTTAGTGGTTTCGACTCTATTATTTCACACAACTGCCTAAATTATCCTTGTACAAAATATGGCCTCATTCAGGGGCAGACTGGCCATGCAGTCGGGCGAAAGAAATGCTGGGGGGCATCAAAGGAAATATTGGCATCAAAGGGGTTTTATTGGCATTTTATTGGTCTCATGGGGCATACGCTATTAGTGTTGTTGAAATCTAGGCAAGTACAGGCAAGACATTACCGGTTAAAGCGCGTGTCGTCAAAATGATAAGGTCAATTAATTCCTCATCCCTGGCCTCATCAGACATGCATAGAATCGGTATTTTTCACCTCCAAGTTTTAGCGTTTTATTGTAGCTACCAGACATGCGGTTCCACTCCTCAAAAACTAATTGCCTTCTCTGTAACTTCAACTTCTTTTTCACAATATTTCCTTCCAAAACTGTCTAAATCTCCTTCCACACCGGAGTTTATCCAAATTCTGTCCATATAAATATATATAGTATTATTTATCGGGTGTGTTTTGCGGGATAAAATGAGCAATTCAGCAGGATATAATATCAACACTATCAATTTGATATATTCTAAAAGTTACTAACACTTCCTAAATAGTGCAAAGATTTGTCAGCCCCCATTTGGATAATATGAAATTGATTTTGATCGTCTCCTATAAAAAAAAGAGGAAACTTAGATTTGTCTACTGTTGTAGTGTTGTATAGTATTCACATGTACATTTTATATGAAATTGGCCCCATTGCATCGAGAAATATTCATTTGCACAAAACAAATTTTTGCTCCCTCTTTTTCCATACATGATACAAACCTTTGATCTGGCCCCTTCTTTTGCACCAACCGGCAGTACCCCTGTTATTACAGAGTAAATTGTCAGCTTTCTTCTATAAGTTGTCATCATTTTCGTCTGTCCAGGTGACGATACGTTTATCCAAGTGGCATAAATCAGTGTTTTTAATTCATTGTACGCACCATGCATTTTGCAAATAACCACTGGGATGGGATTTCAAATTCCATTCAAATTAGGCTGCAGGGAACTGGGATTTGGGTCAAAATGAGACTGGGAACTGGAATTTGGTACACACCCCCTCACCCCCTCCCTTCATGACCCTCTCTTTAATTATTTGCTCAAGTAATATCTCTTTAATGACATCCAAACTATAGTACGCTGTAATTTGTGTCTTTAGATCGACCAGGTAACTGGGGCAAATAAAGAACAGCTTCGTGAAAAACTTGAAATGTATCAATAACGTAAAGATCGAATTTCGATAAATATTTTGAATCTAATATATTATATTACTCAAGCGCAGAATATTTATTGATGACTAATACGTATATTAAAATTCTTCAATATTATTAGACAATAAATTTGTTTCTTATTGAGATACAAGTTCGCAATATGGAGTTTAGGAACTGTAATTAATTTACGTTTATATAGCGCTGACTGTAACATAATAAAGATGCACTTCTATACATTTATTTAGCCTCCTCTGCAGGCATCTCCGCTCTGGTGTCAAAAAAAAGTTTAGACATTTGGTTGGAGATGCCTGCGAAGGAAGCTAGCATTCATTTTTTCATCGACATCGATCGATTATAAAAACATAAAAGTAATAAACCAGGAGTCGGTTGTACCGTGGTTAATAGAATTGGTCGATGGAACTTTTGGCAAAAATCTGTCACAACAACCGATTGGGTGTTAATATCGATCACTCATTGAACATGAATTCTAACTTTGACTCTATCTACAAAAAAGCATGTGGGAGATTCAGCAGGGGCGGATCTAGGATTTTTCGTACGTTAGTCAAAAATTTCGTCGCTGAACATCGAGGGGGGTACTTTTTATTTATTATTTTATATTTATAACTTATATAAAAGACCAAATAGAAATTTGGCAGGGGATTTCAGGACACCGCATATGCATTATTACTGCGGACAATTAATAATAATTACTTTAAATATAATTTATACAATAGCAAACAGTTGAGTACTACAATAGCAAACAACAAACATGCTTAACTATAACGCAATAATAACAACTAACTATACTAAATAAAAAACTAATAACAGCATTACAATATACAATAACAGCTAACAGCACGACTGAACAGAGTGCACAGAGTTTTTAATCAGGCATTTAGTTTAAAAGGATTATCAGTTATGTAATTGAGTTCCAATGATTTATAAAGATATTTCAGTAAGATTGAAATGAAAATACTCAAAATTTAATTATCAAACACCGTGTAAATCTAATTTAGTGTTCTATCAAGAGATCGTTCCATATTGTAGGAATGATTGCTCAGGAATGATGGTTTTTTACGTGTTGTTGGATGATGACCGTGTCGTTCTGGATGACCGTGTGGATGATGACCGTTAGCACGAATGACCTAGTAAGAAATGACGAAGAGAGCGGACGTTAGTCATTTTTGAAGCGCTGATTCAGAAGAGGATGGAAGAAGATATTCATGCCCAGTACGATATAGAAGAAGAAGATCTGTCTGTAAATCAGTTACTAGTCACGTCTGTCGAAAAAAATCAGAAATTCTTATATTTTTGTTCGCGTTTGCGCGTTCTTTCTAACATGGGAAGACATGTTCTCGAGGACAATTGAAAGTTTGACTAGAAAGTTTAAACAAACTGTTAAAGTAAGATATTTTTAAAAATAATAAGTTATAGCTTTCTATAGCTTTTAATATCTGCTTTCTATTTAATGTAATATAGAGCATTGAATAAGAAAAATATATATTTTCTGGAGTTTTGATGAATAATGAACACAGTATCATGAATAACAACATGTACAATTTTATTGCATATGTGTTGTTCATGTGTATGTGTTGTACAGTATAAGTATTATTACATTATTATAATAATAAAGTATAATTTTTAGTTATTAAATATATAAATATACAACAAATCCACAATAAGCATAAACCAGTATAAACAAACTGAAACTGCCTGTATTAAGCCATTTCATTTTTGTATTAAATTTATATTATTATTTGTGTAAATACGTCTAAAAATATTATGCTACATCGTGTCTCATTTTATAGCATGTGTGCAGAGATTTTATAGCACAGATCATACAGACACGTAACACGGGACATCCACTTCATAGCTATAATTATTTTCTCTCGTCCGTAAAAAGATCTAGTTTTGCGCCTGTTCTATGTTTCACCCGCTGAAAAAGATTCCTATGTCGCGACGCTTGTCAACAGCTCGCTTCTTTGCTTCGTCTCACAGCGCCCATTAAGTCAGTCGCAGCTTTTTCGGTTTCTCAATATCTCGTTGACGATCAGCTTCCCAATATTCAAAATTATGTCAGACGTCTTCTCTAAAGCAGACATTGATGGGGAAGTAACCAGGCACAAACATGCCTGAACGGTATGATCGATCACAAAATCCACGAAGCGACGGAATTCAGAATTTGAAGAATTAGCTCATCGGATAGCCTGACTAAAGCCTAGGATGTATGATCGATCAAAAAATCCAGCCAAGAAGAATTGGAAGAAGATTTGAATTAGGCTGATCGGATAGCCTGAGAGAGAGCCGCTCAATCGCTTCAGCGACTCGAGAGCATTGCAAGATTCTGCAATCAGACTCATAGTGGATAATATTGCGCTGGAACCTGGCTCTTCATGCAAAAATAAAAACTTTTCTGCAGACTACACTTCTGCTACGTTGCTGTTCGAATTTGATAACTGGATTATATTTTTTAAATTGACACTGTTGAACTCTTCAATACTTGGATCCCTTCTGGGAGATTGAGATTACTGCGTAAGATAAGACCTTTCCTTAACATCATAGCAGCAAAGGCAATTTATCAAGGCATGGTATTACCGATATTTACATACTGTGGCTTATTACATTTGAAATTGAGCAAGACTCGAGAGGATAGACTAATGTCATTCCACAAACGCGCATCTGAGATTATCACATTAAAGTCTAAAAGTGGATTGGATATTAGACCGCCCTTTATTACCAATCAAATAAGAACATGCCAATTAGTTCGACAATGCATTGATGGAAATGTCTGCTCAAATTTTTTGAACTATTTCGAGATGCAAACACACGACAAGGCGACCAGAAATCAAGGGTACCAGCTGAAAATACCAAGGATCAGATTGGAGTACAGCAGAGGATCTTTTTATTTTATGGGAGTCAAGCTGTACAATAGCTTGCCTCTAAATATTCGTAAAACTGAATGTTATGGTTCCTTTGATAAACTACTAACTGAATACTTTTAAATATTCATACTTTTAACTTTTTAATGACTCGCATGTTTATATTGCTATAACCCTGTAATTTTATTTATATATATACATATTAAGTAGTTCTTATATTCACAGGACTCACAATGATAACAGTTCTTAATTGAACTGAAGTGATTTATCCTGTATTAAATATTCGATTAATAAAATAAATAAAATAAATCAACCAATTACCATCTTTCAACTAACCAATAGGTGGCTTTCACCATACTCCAGTTCAGTGCACGTGCCCACGTATTAAACCCACGTATTGTTCAAGTCACGGATGGATAACTAAGGCAAAACATGGCTATTGATTAGTTGGGCGAAAGTACAATACACACGTGACGAACAAGGACATTTTTGCATAAACCTAGACAAAAAAACATAGATATGGCCGGTTAGCGGATAATGATTTTTCAAGGATTTCCAAATTTCCAAATTTGTTATAATCCAGATTACCCAGTTAAAATATGAGCAGCCGACCTTCATGAGCATTTACCAGATTAGTGGCATTTACAAAATGAATCCATTTTGTTAACCTTAGGGGCGGCAGAACAGGGGGGACTAGAAGGACTATTGATCAAAGTGGAAACATTTAAGTCTTAATATGATAAGTGCAAGATACTTCCCTGCCTGAAGTGTAAAATAAACAAAATGACCTGGCATGTCAAATCTGTCAAACCCCAGAAAATTCTGGATTTCACAATTTTCCGGGGGGAGAATTCAGAGGTGTATTTTCCTCTATTTTTGCACGAGAAAGAAAAACCTCTCATTCAAAGAACTACCTTTATCATATCATACAACAACAATTAATTAACAATCAACCAATCATGACACGTGACAAGCTTGTTATTTCAGTCAATCCGAGATTAATATTTGAAGACTCAGACTATGACCATAATTTAACCATAGGCAGCCCAGCAAATACTGTTATACTCACAATAAATAGTTGTAAAATATATCATTAACAATTAAATGTTAAAAAATTTGTTTAAAGTGCTTCTGATTTTGCTATCCAGCAATTTACTTGTGTATCTCATTATCTACGCAGACTGTCAGTTGCATGGTTACGTCATTGTATTATGTCCAGTGATTATATGTCCTATTTAAATAGGATATGACACAATGACATAACCTTGCAACTGAGAGAACTGACAATCTGCGTAGATAATGAGATACTGAAGTAAATCGCTGGATAGCAAAGTTAGCAGCACTTTAAACATATTTTTAACATTTAATTGTTAAAGATATATTTTACAACTATTTATTGTGAGGATAACAGCATTTGCTGGGCTGCTGCCTATGATTTAACTTATACGCGACATGATCAATAAACTGCCGCTTTCAACCAGAGGTTTATTTCATTTCTCACAAAACGAGGAAGTTAAACCTTTGAAACCAGGGTATACCCAGCGCTTTCTTGTGTCTCTCCTCCGCAGCCACCCACAAGAGAGCCCTGGAAACGATGTTGGGCAATGGGGTACACCAAGGTACACCAGCATCTCGGTCTATTGAATTTTTATATAATGTACATTAATACTTACATCAGTGAAAAGTACTACACGCAATTTGTTCTGACATAATAACTTTTCCAATACCTAATATGCTGTATAAATTATTGCACGGGTATATTTTTCGACACCCAGTATTTGTATAGTTTTACATTCGAATAATTCGTAGTTTTACGTTTCTTGATTACTACAAAATCATTTCTTGTTGAAAATTTCTACATTTCTTTTCAGTTATTTCTGAACCATTTTAAGATAAATTGACGATATGCAATCCTGTATTCTTTGTTTCGAGCGTGCATGAATTGCAGTGCAATTTGAAAAATGCACGCACTTTTTCATATACCTCAAATTAGGAATTTCTTGAGATTTTCCAGGATATTTTTGAGATTGAAAAGGATTTGAGGGATTTTTCATGCAGAAATTGTAGGAAATTTTTATGGCGTAAAAAAATTCTGTAGTGAACACTCCTTCAAGGCTTCATTTCTAGTTCAGTTTATTTGCTCTATTATCTGCCGTTCTATTAAACTTTACAATATATTATGCAAACGTTGGGTGTATGTAATACATGTATTACTATTTACATGTATTATTACCTGAACGGAGCAAATTGAGAAGTACATCATGCAGGCACCCTTATTACGTTCTATTATAAATTCGTTCGTTCTTATAGCAATCTTTGCATGGGAAATATTAATATATTATTAAGCATGTATAACCATTTATTGAACATATAGTCAATTAAAATCAATGTCAAATGACCTGCCGCAATGATTAAGCTTTTAGTATACAGTATAATGAAAACGTTGGGTATATTTTATATTTCACAGATATTATTTGCATTACAAGTATCAACCGGCGCCCTTGTTACGTTCTTATAGATGAGCTTTGGGAAAAGGTTGTGAATAGAAATGTGTTCCGTTTTAATTGACAGTGTACATTGGTGCATAAAATGTTCCAGCTAGCCGTATAGATGTCGAAGACATCGTTAGACTTCGTTTAACAGTGCATTTCAACTCGCCACACCTATAAACCGCTACAGGATGAGGTAAAGGATTTTATAAATTTCAACCAGGGGAATTGGGAATATTGAGCCCGGGGAAATAATTAATCAATTCTCTTTAAGAGAAGAAGAGAGAGATGAAGGTAATATAGAATATATCGAAATAGAATGAGTGGAACAAACTCAACCGATGAACACCTTCCGTCTGCAGGATTTTTCATTGCACTTATTTTCTTTGCCTGCTTGTGTATTATTGTTGGCATCTTGGGAAATGTCGGAGTAATTGCTTATAACATCTCCATGAATCACTCGAAAACTCCAACAACATATTTTGTGGTAAATTTGGCAATTTCTGATGTCATTGTTTGTCTTGCTTTCTTCCCTCCCTGGTTATATGAGTACATATCAATACTGACTGACAGAGAAAATAATCGCAGATCAATTTGTAAAATTCGCGTAACCAGCGCATATACAAGCATAGCACTATCTATTGCAAACCTACTTGCTATAACAATAGATAGATGTATATTCGTCACAAAACCGTTGAAATACCCCAGGATAATGAGTTGGAAAAGAACCTACATTTTGTTAGCAGCAATTTGGCTTTTAGCAATTGTGAATGCAAATTTTGTCCTTTTCAACATAGAAGAAGTAACGGGACAGAGACTTTCTTGCACATTGAAAAATAGATCTGTAAAAACGATCCTTAACATCTTTAATTTTTATATACAATTGGTTGGGTATTTTTTCTTAAACTATATAATCTACAAAGTAGCAAAAATTCAGAGAAGAAAAATACGAGAATATTGTACAGTTCAAGAACCACATACCACAGGGCGGAGGGAAAATTAGCAACAGATGAAGATGATAAAAACATTTGCTATTGTTCTTGGTGTGCTGTTTTGCTGTATATTTCCTAGAGTAATAATATCAATAGTAAACGATTACGTGTGCAAAGGCTTTTGTATCCCCATCAGTGTGACAACTTCAGCTACAATGCTCATGGGTGCAAATTCTGTAATGAACCATTAATATACAGCGCAAGAAACAAAGAATACAAGATTGCATATCGTCAATTTATCTCAAGACTGACAATACATTTTGTGTCGAATATATAATGAAAAGATATCCACGAGTACAGAATTGCGTATCGTCAATTTATCTCAAAACTGTTCAGAAAAACCTGAAATGAAATGTCAAGCCCATGAATGATTCCTAAAAAATTCCTTGGATATTTAAAACAAGAAACAACGAATACAGAATTGCATATCGTGAACGTATCCCGAGAGTGTTCTGAAAAAGCTGAAACGAAATGTATGTATCAAAAGCAAAACAGTTCGTCATCAGAAACCCATGATCCAAGCATGGCGCACACCTGCAGCATTGCATGCAGGCCCTTTTTAATATAAACTGGGGGGCCAAGTCCCCCCCAGCCCCCATTTTGTCACCCCCCCCGCAGTCCGTTTTAATGGGATATATAAAAAAATATTGCTGAAAATGCAGGAAATCAAGCCCCAGAGACTCAAGAATAAGAAAATTTTCTGGGGGAGGACCCCCCTGTATATCCTATTTTGCTATTGCACCGACAGAAATACAGGACATACTGCAATTCTCACAAACTTTGCTGCAAAATTAACCGCGAAGAATCTGCGAAGTGTCATATTGTCAGAATAACGAACTGAACACTTAAAATAGAGCTTGAAGAAGAACGTATTGTTCCTGTGTCCTCGAGAGGTCAAGAAATCTTTGTTTCATAGTAATTTGTGAACGCCCGCCGTGTATAGTACAAAAAGCTTGATGAACGAATAAATGGCGAGTTTAAAGTGTGCTTTATAGCAGTAGTATAATAGTGTATTGTATAATTATGTCATTCGTTATACAGGGCATTCTATAAAAAAGGTAGTTAAAAAGATGGAGTACGTCCTCATTTACCACATAAACTACATGAGAGAACAAGGTCCAGCAACCGACATTATTCATGCGGGAAAGTATTTGGTTCAAAGTCAATTAACTTTCTCTTTGTTCAACATGTTAGCAAAATAACACACGAATAATTCTGTTGAAGTAGTGCTTTGTCTTTTCTAACCCTGACACAGTCACCCCTATGGAGATGCCTGCAGAAGAAGCTAGGTTCTTTGCATATTCTAATAACCAAACATTCAGTTGGTTAATGAATGATTTATACAAAATACTCAACTCTATGCTCTCTGTCTTTACGTAGAAATTCTTAGTATTATATTATAATTTATTCATGAGTCTAGTCTTAGATACTATTTACCATACTATACATTAATATTCGTGAGCATTTCCATTATAATTTAAATGTAACTTAGGACGTTTGCTTGCGGTCACAGGCAATGGCAGTTCTTTTGATCTTCGAGCATCAAGTTTTGCCTAGAATAACAGAACTCTCATATTTAGATTTTCTTAAAACACAGTGGTTTACTGTATATTATGGTAACAAAGTAGATGGGATGGTACTATGGTAGTGAATGGGCGCCAAAGAGCCTGGATCCGTCCCATGCCCGTTTCCAGCCTCTTTCATCTACGATCCTACCTCGCCGAGAGCGTAGAGGAAAGACCCTGGGAACGACGTTGGATCCGCCCTTGCTAATTTTCCCAATAAAACGTTTTTTTATTGGTGATCAAATTAGAGGTATTAGACAAAAAACAGTGAAAAAAGTGTGAAATACTCCAATTGTATTTATTGATCTGTTTTTGAGGAAACACCATGTTCGTGCTTATCTATTTCAAGATAAATATTGGATTTTAGGTGGTGTTTGTACAGAAACAAATCAATCACATTCGTAGCATGTGAATGTACACTGTATTAATTAATAAAGATATTAGATCTGATGACTAGTGTCAAGCATCCACTCACCTTATTATAAAATAATACACCAAGAATGGCTACCATCATTCCATAAACATTTACAATAGTCACTGGATTCTTAAGAACCAGTAAGGAAACTGTAATAACTAAAATTCTCTTTGCAGCTGTACAAACTGAATAACTTAGTGGTGAAACAAGACTAAGAACTGTAAATGACACCATGCTTTGGGCGAAGTTCAGGAGACCGCTGACCAGCAGGGATCCCAAAATCCAAAATGCATCAGCATTCTTTTCATCATTCTAAAATTAAACACAAACACTAGCCTTACAACATGTGGTGTTCACTCGAAATACACGTCAAAACTGAAATTTTAAGCAAACTTTATCAGACTCTACAAAACCAGGACTAAAAAGGCCATACACACCTATTTCTGTTGGGGACCTTATGTTTCTAGTTAAATATTGTAGAAGTAATTACTCTATTTCAGCCTGTAGAGTACGTTGGAACCCCGCCTTACAGCCACCCCGTTAATACGGTCACCTCGATAATACGGTCACTTTTTTTTGTCCCAGCAAAACACTAAGTACATTTTATAATAAATGATCTTACCCCGTTAATACGGCCACCCCGTTAATACGGCCATATAATTTTGGCCCGTTGGTGACCGTATTAGCAGGGTTCCACTGTAATTATCATGTAGTTATGGAAGCCTTTTACCTCTTAAAGCACCACTATGTTAAGCAAATTTAGTTCCTAAATTCGTCTACTAATTTCTATATACAGTAAGTACTGTAGAGCTAAGACTAAAGAGCCACCCTCCTCCAACCCTATGCTCTTTTTTATCCAGTCAACTTAGTTGATGAATGAGTACCAGCCTCTGTTAGTGACTAAAGAACAATGGACCAGCATTCCATTCAGAGGGTAGTCATTAACTCTCACTTAGGCTTAGCATTAGGTTGACTATGAAAGGTACTGTAAGGGTACAATATGAATGCTTATGAATGGAATGACAAGAATATTTTTATGAGGTGAAAGATGGAACTGTTCCATTCAACAATGCGACAGTCAGGGAAATGGAAACTGCTATTCAATATCACATGATCATGATCAAGCCAGTTGAAATCACACTTTACAGTATAGACAGTACAGTATATCATATTTTGATATTATTGATATATTATATACAGTAGATATTATTGAAAGTAAAGAATACTTACTAAATTTGTCATTTTCATGACATCAACATAGTCATAATAAATCCAACATGGAATAATAGATATAATGGAAACTTTTGAAATTTCTAGTAATAATCTGAGATGATTCATTTCTAAAGTTTCTAAAACCTGAAAATAATAGATTGAATCATTTGATACCTTTGCTGAAAGGTTTTAAGACTGATAAATCTTATTCAGTACATTCCCCAGTACTGTAACATGAGTAACATGTTATAGACTTATAGTACAGTTGAACAACTGGTAAGTTTATATTTTACTGTAATTCTTAATTTTCATTACATATATAAGTTCCTGAGTCCAAAGAATAGCATATTAAACAGCCTACACAGCTCTGTAACATTACTGTACATGCAAAATCCTAAAAGTGCCTCAGTCTATAAACCCCAAACATAATTTTTGTATATGTGTAATATTTGTATCATTCTGAGAAGAAATGTAATTTATCTTTATGGTAAAAATCCTCATCTTGATCAACTTTTTCACTGTCAACTTTTTCACACCATATGATGTCATTAGGTGAATTGTAAATTAGTTTGACAGTGAAAAGGTTGATCAAGATTAGGATTTTTACTATAAAGATAAATCACATTTCTTCTCAGAATGATACAAATATTGGGGTTAGTGGCACTTTAACAATTATCATTAATATCTTCAAAATGAAGACTACAATATTATATCATACCTTTTTTGAATAAATATTTTGTAATGCAAAACAAATAGTAGACATCAAAGCACTTATGAGTCCAACAACATGAAAGGAAATTTCTGTCATTGTTGCAATTGTAACACCACATATGATTGGGATTAGTGAAAAGTAAATCTGAAGAAAGGAATTATGAGAATATAAGAAAACAGTGATATGCCAAGGAACAGTATATAAGAAGGAAGGTAAGGGTGGATCAGCCACACCTTCAACATGCTAATCATATGAAACATTGCCAGCGAGGCCCTTGGGTGGAACAGCTAGGTAAAACGAAAATGTGGGAAGATCATACAAATACAGTAGGGCGCCAGATATTACTGACGCTTAGGACCAGGCAAACAAGCCCATAGCTGGCGCTAAATTCTTGGGGGGGCATTTTAATGTCATTCTGCGTTTGCCAATAATTCTTTCTTTGGTTGTCATAAAATTGTTTATTTTGTTGTCGAGGGGGGGGGGGGGGTGAAACATGGCACAATATCAGTTTTATTTCCGTTTGGGGGGGATGCCCCACCTTCCATGATTGTTCTCACCTTCCATGTATGTTTCTCTCCAACAATTATTCTGGACAATATCACTGTGAAAATTGGCATCATTCCCTACAGCATCAATTCAATGGTAAAAATCGTCATTCATTTAGTAACAAAACAACATTAACTTATATCTAGTATAATGTCAGTTACTAGACCAGTGAATAGTACCAGATTTCAGTTATAAGATTTATATATTTTGTTGTAAAATCAACAGGGATTAAGAATTATTTGCCTCCTACCATCTTTTTTATTGCAAATATTCCTAGTGAATGTGCTGGAGCACTAAATTAGTGTAGTAAATTTGTACAGTAGTAACAATACCTTTACTGTTGGAGTATACAGAACATTTCAAAATCAGATCCACCAATAAGGTTTTTAATTAATAAAAAGAAAAATAGAAAAAGGTTATAAGTATAATTATATAAGGAGCTGCGTTGCAACTTCAGATCACCCCTGATGAAGACACCAGACTAGACTGTTGAAACATTGGGTCATCAGTGAAATTTGACCTGTCTTTGCATTCATTTACTTAAACCAGAGTAGCAACAAAAACATTAGATTCAAACTCAAAATCAATTAAACTGCAAAGTGCCATGTGGGCAATTATTTTGGGAAAATATCCCTATATTATATCTGGGTGTTACATGTTGGGATTAATGCTACAACCTAGGCAATCATTAAGGATGGGCCCTGTGATTGTTCTGGTTAGCATTGTCACAATTTGTAACATCAATGCCAGAATGATGAGGGTTAAAGTTACAATTAAATAGGGGTTGGGCAAGGATTAAAGTTTAGGTTAGGATTAGAGGTGTGCATCGGATCGGATTGATGATGATCAGTGAAACGCTTCAAAGAAATTCATGTTTGTCAATCGAAATCCGATAGGATCCGACTGCCATACAGGTTTCCTAGTCCGATCCGACTGGTGGGACAAGTTTTCTAATCCGATCTGATCTGAAATTTGCACACCTCTAGTTAGGATTATTGGTGAGCATCGACGTTATCATCAAATTATATTATCACTGACCAGAACGGGTTACAGACTTACAGTTTATAATACAGTAGAACCCCGCTATGTCGAACTCGCTTATCTCAAACTCCCGTTACCCATTTCCTGTGGATTTCAGAATATTTCCGACCATACCTGTATGAGCATATGAGACAGGAACTTTCCATATTGTAATATGGGCTGACACAGATCCAAATACTCTGCCCAAGCCCAAGGGAACAATCAGTTGTAAAAACGTTCTATACGGTATCTTTCGCCGTCTGGGAACCTTCCAAACATTCAGAAACGGGCCAAGATAGACAGCAGACGATAGAAGATGTATTAAAGACAACGAAATCGGATGTGGAAACTGTGTGAGTAATTTCTTATTAATAATATTGTTGAGAGAACTTATCGAGTACCATGTTAAACATAAGATGCATATTCGTACTTTTTCATTCCATGTTTTCACCATTTTCACTTGTCATGTTGCATGAATGAAATCCACATGCCACGTCAACTCAACTTCTCGCGGGACTGAAAACGTGACGTGTTTACAATGCACACTTGATCAATCACTGTCAATCACAAAAAATAAAAGAACACTCTTTTTTCTCAGAAATCACTGTGTCAATCAATTGGTGACAAGCACTTAGCTCTTTCATTTTGCATTCAAAGTGTTATAATATAAACACTTACCATGAAATCTTGAAACACTGAGAAAGAAAGAACTTTCGCGCAAAAACCGCGAATTTCGCGGATTATGTTTCCACTTCCAAATATGAAAATTTCAGTTTTGAAGAGGAAGTTGAAAATTACAGGAAAGCCACTAGGAACGAGGTTGAAGCAGTGAAGTGGGTGGAAGGAAAGCGAGGAAACTCTAAAACATGATACAGTATGTCTAAAATTTATAAGTATTTTAGGAAATAGGAAGAAATAGGTAACTCGGAATAACTCGGAATAACTCGGACGTTTTGAGGAAATTGGTTATAGATTCATCTCTCGGTTTATTGATTGCTCACCCTATTCCTTAGTCCTTACCCTAACCGCTGACCCTAACGCAATAACAGCGAGACATGAATCTATATCCAGGAAATTTGTGGGAATGGAATACACCAGTGGAATACACCCTTCCGGAAAGTACTTTGGCCATAAAGCTTAATTTTCGTGATTGCAACCTTGGCTTTTTTTAGAGTACGTTATTGGTGACATATTTACGAAATCGAATAGTTTATATGATAGATCTGCAGATGATAGATGATGTAAAATACATGCGCACATATTGATATAAGAAATAACTTTTGATTTTGATTGTTTGACTAGCATTCTAGCTAATTTGTCTGGTTTACAAGGACAAAGAAATGCTTATGACGCGCAATGATGCTTTAAAAGGTGACGGCATGAGAATTCGACACCAAATGTATTTGTGTCGATCTGGCCTTACGGTCCGATCTGAGCTATCTGATACATGCGTCAATGTACACGTGACATAGACGACTTGTTCCAAGTCTCTCTATGGATCAGAGAGACTTGGAGAAAGTCTACACATAACATGGACCAATACCAGACCTGGAACATTATGACATGTCTGTTATTAATTCGATATATATCAAGACGTGTTTGTACTGGTTGTTCCCAGTTGTTGTGACAAGTTGTAACAAGTTATTGTGATTACAAGTTGTTCCAACAATTTAGGGCGAGAATTTACTCCACTCGTATGGTCCTGTCTAACACCTTATCATTTAAAGGTAGCCCATGGCATCCATACAGGAACATATTATGCCATTTTTATTAAGATCTAAGCATTGAGTTAGCATATATAGATCTTTTCACGTGACGTCACATATATCTTTACCATAATTATTTTCACTTGAGTGACCTTGGAGAGTTGGAGTTTTTAAAAATATTTCTGACCGGCGTCGAATTTTAACCCAAATGTTTTGAATCAAGGTTGGATTAGATATCACTTCTTAACCTTAAGCATTTTAAGACTAAGCCTAGCTAGTTTTAACAGCCTTTGAAAATAATGCCGACGTCAGCAATAATAATTTTAGTAACTGCGTAACTCAGGGAGAAATATCAACAATTGTTGAACTCAAATTGTTTTGGTGTAGTAACGATATACGGAACATATAAAACAGCCAGCTTTGCAGCTTTATTAGTTTAGATTTTAGAATATGTCACGTGATCCGTGAAAACGCGATCTATATATAAGAGACTATAGGTAGTGCTGTTTGCAATTGTCACCGTGAGAAGCAATATATATATACACTATTTGTCAGAGGAATGAGAAATGTCTCGGAATTCCTTGATGCCGTGGATTTTCATGCAGCAAAGCAGGGTGCTAAAAGGGTCCTGTTTTATAAGGACGTTCTTAATTTTAGTGTCTTTCCAGGTTGCACGACATATTGTTATTAAGAATAAGATTATCTAGTTTCCATCCTAACTTTTGCGTAAGGAACTATATAACTAATAATTTCGACAATATATTAAGTAAGAATAATTTTTATGGCTACTAACTTCCAGACGAAGGGCCTTCGCTCGAAACTTAACGTTCTTCTTCCTTTCTTTGACATATTTCATAGTTTTTTCATGTCTTAAAAATATGTTTCTTATGATGCCAAATGTAAAAGAAAGGCATAAAAAATTTAAGATTTTTCTCGGCATCTCGTTTGATTGGATTAATAGTAGAAAGTGTTAGTAGATGGAATACTCGAACGGAAACTTATATACATTTTTTAGATCTAGCCAGGAGCAGTTGCGAAAAATGCAACTTAGGCCCTCTGGCAGGAACTGAACTAGACTTGCTCCAAGTCTGTCTCTTATAGGGGGAGTATATTAGGGCGCGCGAAAATGCGGGCGGGAGACGGGCGGCGAGTCCCGCCCGCCCGCCGTCCGCCTTAATTTCCTTCCGCCCGCATTTTCGCACTCCCCAATAAAAACCCCTATAAGAGACAGACTTGGAGCAAGTCTATAACCAACTGAGCTACAGAGTCCGGCTGCTGAGCATCAACCGCAAGTTCGTGTGTATATATATGCGGGGAGGGATGCCAATATATCATGTATTAGACTTGCTACAAGTCGACTCGCATTAAAAATTGTTCTAAGTATAATGACTGAGTTACTACGGACTGGGTTAAATAATTCGAGTCGACTTGTAGCAAGTCTAATCATGTATGGGTAAATATAATTTCGCAACTGCTCCTGGCTAGGTCTAAAAGATGTATATAAATTCCGTTCGAGTATTTCATCTACTAACACCTTCTACTATAAAAAAATTAATTTGTCTCTCTGCCTTTTGCAGCTGTTTTTGAACTTATTAATAAATGTTTTAATCAGAGGACTGCAATATTGTTTGTCTTTCATGATATGCTAATTATGCCATTACTATTTTCCCAGCATCGTGTATATTGTTTTGCTAATAATTTGTTAGAAAGTGCCTCAAAACATGTGATTTTTCTGCCTATCCTAGAATTTTACAAAATAAGTTATGCCAAAAGTTCCATAAATGTTATTGGACCCATATCAATAGTGCGTGGGTAAAACCACTTCTATATGCATATGATATATGCTAAGTTTCTTTACCTAACGCAGGTGCAACAGATCATTCTACTTTGCTTAATGATCAATGTAAACCAATGACAGAAACAAATCTTAATAAAGGCATACAGCAAAACATGGACTGGAAGACGCAGTGCATACTGGATAGTTCGACTGCCAGACTGGAATAGATTTGTCTCGCATTTTTCCACTTTTCACTTTATATATAAAACTAAATTTAGTTTTCTCTAAGAGTAAAACCATGCAAAGTTTTGATTATTATTTACACCTAAAGTCCTTCATATCCCAGCACGAGGTTGGTTTTGAACTAGTTATTGTTTTAAGTTGTTTCAACACTGATTCGTAAGCCCTTTCTGCGTGGGTCCAAATTGGATTGGGCAATTCAGCAGAACGATGACTGAACTAAACTTAGCCATACTTGAGGTACCACGGTTTTTTATGATCATTTCGGATCTTAACTAATCACTACTTCACACCTTACTAAACTGTGCTGGTGTACTAGTTATGTTCAGCTAGCTTATTTCAAACAAGTCTATTGTATCTTCTATACAAATGATCTGTCTATCAAAGTTCTAGTCTAGTTCAATGGTTTGATGCAAAAATCCATTTCCTTTGTTCAGGCTAGTTTAGTCAAAGATCCTGTCCAGGCGGACCAAGCCGACTTTCTAGCCCACAACAGCTGTCCCATTATTCGTGCAATCCAGCTATTTCAATTGTCCAGTCTAGTCCAACGACTAGACTCCAGATATTCCATTTGATTGTCCAGGTCAGTGGCAATCCAATTCAACCCAATTTCTAGTCCAACTGTTCCAATGCAACTGAAAGTCCAACTAATAAACAGTCTAAACTATCAGTCCAACTATCTAGTCCGGGCTAGCTTTCTAATTTCGCTTATGCCTTGCAGTCAAACTGTTCAATCGTTCAACTGCCTAGTCAATCTGTTTAGTATTTCCACGATCCAGTCCATAGTCTCCATTCCAGTTCAATTGCGAGTCCAGTCTATTGTTAGTAACAGCTCTTTCAAAAGAGATAAGTCAGAGGCAATATTTTCATTTGCTAAAGAGTTGTCAGCTTTTGTAATATAAAAAATACACCGTTATCTCCGTTCGATTGACACACTCGGGTTGAATAAACGCACACTGTTATCGATTTATTGCAATGCCATTGCTTATAGATGCAATCAAGCAAAGAAAATACAAAAAGATTCAACTGGCATTACAGTTAGGTTGGAATCTCAATGAGAGGGATCCTGGGCAATTGAGAACACCTATAATAGAATTAATGTTTCTTGAAAGAGAAGCTATCGCCGCACGTTTGTGTAAGCGTTTTCTACTCGCTGGTGCAAGACCGGATTATAAAGATATAACTGGAAGAAATGCACTTCATTGGGCTTGTGTGAAAGGTCGAGAGAAACTTGTAGAGATTCTCTTAAATGAGTGGAATGAATATGACATAAATACACAGGATTATGAAGGCAACACAGCTCTTTCTCTGGCTGTGATATCGAGCAATGAAAGGATTGTAAGAAAATTGATAACAACTTTGACTCGGTACAGGCTAAGTGTCGATGTACCTAACAATAACGGAGATACTCCGCTTATTCTCGCAAGTAAATCCCAGAGTTATTTTTTATGCGAGATACTTACAAATATCGGAAGAGCATCAACAGAAATTAGAGATAAAATAAAACAACTGAATGCTAAGGAGTGGGAATCCTTTACAGAACCGGTCAAACGACCTGTCAGCTCAAGGTATAAAAGAAGTATAGCGACACCAGAATTTTTGCAAGAAAAGGTTTCAAGACGTCCACAATCAGTAGGAAGTGTTAACTACAAAACCGAAATGAAAAGAATATTCAGTCTTTATTATGATGAACTGAGCTCGTCATTTCGCCAACCTGCTGTCCCAGTACCCAAAGAAGAGGAAAAGGATTTTTCAGATTTACCAACTTTTTACGAAAATGAAGATGATTATTCAGAATTTTCAGTTGGGATCGATCTTGCGACCTGTCCTGTGACGCCAACACGCAGTAGAAAACGGTTTTCTATCTCTAGGGCTGCCCAGGTACCGATATCTGTTAATAGAATGCGCAAGACTAAGAATACAGGGATAGAAAGTAGAGGTCAAAATTCATGGGTGAGCAAACAAGAGCAGGGAAAACTAAATACAAGAAGATCAATTATACCTAAACTAGAAGTGAATACAATTGTTCCAGTTATCAAAAGGAACTCGTGTCCCATCTTACGACAAAGGAGGACAATAAGCAACAAAGATGAAATGGCAACGTTCAGACTAGAATCCTTGACTGAAGATATTGAACAAGAATGATTAGCTGGAAGGGCAGCAGCAAGGCCAGCATAATCTTACAGGGGGGGGGGGTCCATGACTGGGCGTGACCAAAGAGATTACACGTGTGATAAATAACGGAGTCATTTATTCAAATTTACATTTTGAGAAGATTATTAATAGCGTGAACTGTTTTAAACTATGTTTACATTCAATTTGAAATTAAAATTTTGAATTCAAGTGACTGCATGCAAAGATTAGAGAATCAATAACAAATAACAAATCGATACTTAAAGACATTATACTCATTTTGTCAACAAAACGAAAAATTTGAAGCATTTTTGGCAACAACTCATCAATTGATTAATACCATGCAAGTAAATTCAGCTTTCCATGCACTATTCTCAATTCATTTACTAACTTCTCGAAAGAGAAAAAAACACGCTTTAAAACAAGACTATAAACTAGTACTATAGTATTTATTGAAATTATTAAACATAAGTGATAAGAGATGAATTCCGTTTCTTTATACTATATGTACTAGTAATAGAGATTTAATCTAATTTGTTTGCTCCTGCAAATGTCAACACAGGTAAAATAAGTCACCACCATCTGCTGTCGATAAAGCTTACTGAAACCACCGCAATATTGAAATTTCTAAATCGGTAAATCCTCTATTATATAAGCCCCACAAGGGCGGGGGGCTTATTTCAAGCCAGTTTGGAAGCGAGAGATTATTGATTTAGCCAGACAGTTCTACGCTATCAGGTATATAATATGAAAACTTTATTCAAATATATATAGTCATGAAATTCAGGATTGAAGTTACACGGTTCAATGCATCTCAGGGCCGGGGGCTTAATAAATGTCTTTCTTTAGAAAATGTGCCACTGCAGGCTGCAGGCATACTCAGGGGCTTTTTTAAGAAATGGTTAGTGGGGGCCATCATCGAAAGGGGACGTAACAAGTAGGTCGTGTATTACAGGTGTGGGAAGGTGAAGGGGGATCTGGGGGTACTCCCCCAGAAAAAGTTTGTATTCTTGAGTCTCTGTGGCTTGATTTCCTGCATTTTCAGGGACAATTTTGTTGTTGTTGTTGTTGTTGTTGTTGTTGTTGTTGTTGTTGTTGTTGTTGTTGTTGTTGTTGTTGTTGTTGTTGTTGTTGTTGTTGTTGTTGTTGTTGTTGTTGTTGTTGTTGTTGTTGTTGTTGTTGTTGTTGTTGTTGTTGTTGTTGTTGTTGTTGTTGTTGTTATTTTGGTTGTTGTTGTTGTTGTTGCTGTTGTTGTTGTTGTTGTTGTTGTTGTTGCTGTTGTTGTTGTTGCTGTTGCTGTTGTTGTTGTTGCTGTTGTTGTTGTTGTTATTGTTGTTGTTGTTGCTGTTGCTGTTGTTGTTGTTGCTGTTGCTGTTGTTATTGTTATTTGTTGTTATTTGTTGCTGTTGTTGTTATTGCTGTTGCTGTTGTTGCTGTTGTTGCTGTTGTTGCTGTTGTTGCTGTTGTGTTGCTGCTTGCTGTTGTTGTTGTTGCTGTTGTTGTTGTTGCTGTTGTTGTTGCTGTTGCTATTGGTGTAATTGATGTTGTCGTTGCTTATTTGTTGTTGTTGTTATTTGTTGTTGCTGTTGTTGTTGTTGTTGTATTATATGTTGTTGTTGTTGTTGTTGTTGTAGTATATGTTGTTGTTGTTGTTGTTGCTTGTTGTTGTTGTTGTTGCTGTTGCTGTTGTTGTTGTTGTTGCTGCTGTTGTTGTTGTTGTTGTTGTTGTTGTTGTTGTTGTTGTTGTTGTTGTTATGTTGTTTGTTGTTGTTGTTGTTATGTTGTTGTTGTTGTTGTGTTGTTGCTGTTGTGTTGTTGTTGTTGTTGTTGCCAGCCACAGTAGGACTGGGGGACCTGTCTAATCTGCCAAATTGTTCGCTGTCATTAGGTTGCTGTCAGACGACTGAGACTCGTCTAATTCGCCAAATTCGAGGAGAAACGTTTGAGGGGAGGGGGGTAATATTTGGGCATAAGCCTACCTACCAAAATAAACCTTTGTGAATGGTAAGAACGAAGACAAGTTATAAAACACAAGTTCGAAAATCACCCCCAAAATGCAGAAAATGGCGATTCAGATTTCAAAATCGTCCGGGGGGTAGCATGCTGCCGGATTCCCCTAGATGTTTCTCGCACCTCCGGCGCTCGGCTTCTCTCTCCCCCCACCTTTCCACCCCTGGCGTCGTCACTGGTTGCTGTTGTTATTGTTGTTGTGCTGTTGTTGTTCTTGTTGTGCAGTGCTGTTGTTGTTCTTGACGGCACTTGCGCATGCTTTAGTTTCTACTATCACATGTACGGGCCCACCACAGGTACATTATCGTTGTCTATTTTCCCTACAGGCGCATCTCAGCTTCAGAAATTGTTTACTAAATCTGGCGAGCTGGGAAATCGCTGGCATTTTCAGAGGGTAGATTTGAAATCTGCTAGCAGTTATCAGGTTTTTTTGTTTTTTTGTTTTTAAAGTGTTGGTTTGAAATTAGTATTTTTTATCTATTTTGTTTATCAAAACTGGAACTTTATCTATTTATTAGATTGCCAAAACAACTATAGGATGTGTGATACTTGGGCAGCAAGAAATGACTGCAGCGTATCTTATGATTTTATGATGAAGAATTGCAAAAAGGCTTGCAATTTTTGTAGTAAGTAAAACTAATGTAGTTCTACGTAACGTCCAGTTTCGTAATGTGATGCAATCACGAAATTTCTTTGTTAAATCGATCGCGAGTTGAACCATGTTTAAATCATGACTTTGTTCAAAAATCCATATTCAAATTCTTAAATTTGTTAGTCGCAATGCACCCAGGTACTCTACTTTGATATTTTACTCTTTCTGGACTCTTAGACATTAACAGACAAAATTGGCTGTTTCAATGCATGGTAATTTATTCATTCACATATGTAATTTAAATATATGATTACCTTAATTTGTTGTATTCTATGCCTACATTACCAGAACACTAGACGTGTGAGTTATATATAATATGTGAACTGGGAGGCAACGGGCAAGGGGCGAGTCATCTGGGCATGTAAATTGGGTGGCAACAAGCATAAATATAGGCTGAAATGTTTATAAATTCTTAAGTTTTCAGTAATATTTTCAGCCTGCGTTGATAAGCACTCAAGATGTCAAAAATGGGACAAGGTAGCAACCGAATGTAAACGAACAGCCATCTTTTCAAACTGGATGGATGCAATGTGTCCTTTTTCTTGCAAGAGATGTGGTAGGTGATTCCGTTTACAATAGAGAGTCATTTTTGTCAACACGGTATATAGTAATCGGTAATGCTGACAAGTCCAGTGCTGCCTCTTTCGTTGCGGTTTCTACAAGATGTGTTTGCAGCGGACTTGTAGCAAGCTCGTCAACAAGTTGTAATAATGTTGTCATTTTTTAAAGTTGCTATAAAGTTGTCACTCACCACTCACAACTTGTTGAATTGCATAACTATGCCAAGTCAATCTGAGTCAACAACCTTATGGCAACTTGTCAACAAGCTGGGAACAAGCAGTGCGAACACCGATCCTGACAACAGGTTGTTGAAACAGCATTGGTACAATTTTGCTGCAGGTTTGCTTAATACAATTTGCAGGTTTATTACAATTTGTGAGTAGAGAGTTTCCAGTTTGACTCTACCAAACACCGCAGGTTTAGAGCAATAGAGGTTATAAAGCTATCAAATATAACTGAAATATATATTTTAATTTCTTTATTGCACGGATAGTTTGCCATGATGACAACGTTGGCTGTGCGAAATGGAAGATGGAAAAACAATGTGTAACTGATCCTACTTACATGAACAAACACTGCAAAAGATCTTGTGGTATATGTACAGTACCGGAAGTAAATTTCATTGGTGTATTTTACTAGTGTACGCCTACACTGTGCCCCAATGGTGCCTAATATCGCCCAATATCGCAGAACGTCGCCTAAAATCGCTCAATATCGCATAATATCGCCCAATATCGCAAAATGTCGCGTAAATTCGCCCACTCTTGATCGGCTAAAATTTTAGACGTTTTCTCCAATATCGCCTAATATCGCCTAATATCGCCATTAATCGCGGCGACATTGGAACCCAGAGTAGGCCTTAGTGTATTAAATAATGAATGTTAAGCCTGGACCAAATAATCTGCATAAGAGTCGATGAGAGTTGGCAAGCGAGAGTCTCAATGAGAGTTTCATTGTCCGGTCAAACGAGAACAAGACTAGCTGCATGAGAGTTGACTTGATATTATATTACCGCGCGTAGCGGTCAAACGAGCAAAAACTCTCGTCAAAATTTGAAGCAGCTCAAAGTTGATCATAACTGATGAGAGTCAACGAGAGTAAAGGCCGGGCTCCACTTGCACGTACGTACGTGTTTATACTTTCGTAAAAACTTTCGTTTACATTTTCTGTGACTCGAAAATGATCGCTAATCTTGACCGTCGCGGCTAACTTTATGTACGTATGACAGTAGAACTGTATTCTACTTTCTGTGCGGCCGTCAGGTTTTTAACCAATCAAATTTCACGAAAGTATAAACACGTACGTGCGTGCAATTGTGCGTACGTACGTGCAAGTGGAGGCCGGCCTTAATTGGAGGTCAAACCCGAGCGACAACTTTCCAACAACTCTCAACTTCGTTTGACTAGTTTTTTGGATAATACTGAAACGTGGAGGTCAATTGTAGGTATAGTATTCTGCAATAATCTATCGTTTTTATTGTTTGAAAACCACCTGAAAAAAACAGAACACGTCGACGTTTCGAACGAAAGTTCATCATCAGGAAGTTAGTAATCACTACTTTAACTTCGTGACGAAAATTCTTGGCTTGAAATTTTGAAGTGTTTTTAATCCTTTTCAGGTAGTTCAGACACAAACCACGGCAGGCTATCTTCAAGCGTACTTTCTTATTATTGATATTACTTTATTATTAACAGTATCCATATTTAACTAATTAGTTAATTTAATTTCTATTATTTATATTTTGTATAGGAAAAACTGCAGGATAACATTTGTTGGACCTTGTATATTGTATGAATTACAATTCTCCAGGGTCCCATAACGAATGCGTTAAAATGGAGTTATATAACTTGTGAAACACCTAGTTCTAAAACTATTATAAAGTCAGTCAATTCTAAAGTATAATAATAATAATAATAATATGCAATAGAATAAAGGATAGCTTTTTAACTAATCAAAAGTGCTTTAATTAAGAGTTAAGATTAATGAAATTTCTGTTTAAAACTTTCTAATTAGCTATATTAATTCTGCAATCTTGTAAATGAAATAAAATTAAACAAAAATTATACCAACAATGTTAAAAATAGATAAAATAAATAAATAACAATGTTCATTGAAAATAGATAAAACAATGCAACTTCGAAATACTCCGCTGTTCATACATCAATATACCTATTTATCCTCGTTCCCAGGGCTTCTATGCTTTACTGAAAGCCCAGACATACGCCCGCACAGCATTGACCACCTGAGAACCACCTGAGCTTATCCTGCTGAGAAATGCATATAACCACATTTCTGCCCCAAGGAAGGACTGGAACTAGGAAAAATTAAATTGGAACTAAGAAAAATTTAAGTTTTAAAAAAGTTGTCTAGCTCCGATTATCTGGATATAAAAGTCGATTGAGTATCTTGTGTTGGAAACGAAGCCTGAACTCAGCTCTGAACTCTGACTGGAAGATGTCTATATCTTGGGAAGCGTCTTTTGGGATATTGAGCCCTGTTTCTTTCGCCTGTCGCAATTATATTGTGTTAAAACTATTCAATATATATGGTAAATAAATAGATAAATAGACACTGCAAATTTAATCTTAACTACATCTCAAATACTTATATTTCCTAAACTCTAAAACGACACGATGTTGCTTGCCGTCGCCGTAGGATTAAGACATATGGCTTTATTATCTAATTCAGGGTGGACTATTAAGCGAGACAATACAACAACCAACCGTGATTTTCACTTTTTAGACCTCCAACCGGGCCGAATCAAATAAAATTAAACACATAAGATGTTTTCCTTATTTGTTATAAATGGTTCTATTTTGTTCTTCTATTTTTCTCCTTTTGCTACTTTTAGTTTTGCTTATTCTTTTGAAATGTGATCATATAATGTGAAATGACATTAAGTTTTGAGAGTGCCAGTTATCATGTTAGCTTATCAGTGGCAAATATTTGCCTTCATTCAAATGTTAATTGGGTCTGAAAAGTCGTTTGGGATCTTAAACAATTCAGCTCTTAATACAGGTGAGTTCTCAATAACAATATTTTAATTTTTGTTCTAGATAAGTGAAGTAAAATGTTTATGTATATTTTCTTATATAAGCCTTATGCAACTATCTTTGTTCAAACGATTGCCATTTCAGTCTATATTTGATTCAATTGTCAATCTTTCCCAGACTATTTTTAAGGAAAAATTGTTTAACGATTGTAAGCGAATCATGCCTTTTGGACATTGCCATTGGTGCGTGACTGTCGATGTCAAAAAACTTACTAATCAGTATTTGATATTGGTATTGTTTTCTATAGTTTTATCATAGGCGGCCCAAAAATTCGGGTTTTTAATTCTAATAACGTAGAGGTGCGTGTGCGAGATTCAATTGTCAATCTTTCCCAGACTATTTTTAAGGAAAAATTGTGCGTCACGCGAGAGCGTCATGCCTTTGACATTGCCACGCGAGAGCGTCACGCGAGAGCGTCACGCGAGAGCTTACTAATCTATATTTGATATTTTCTATAGTTTTATCACGCGAGAGCGTTTTTAATTCTAATAACGTAGAGTTGTGTTCACGCGCGAGAGCGTCACGCGAGAGCGTCACGCGAGAGTGTTTTCAAGCTTTATCAAATGAATATATCAAAGAAAAGCTTTTAGAAAATATTAAAAATCTGAATTTTTGGGCCGCCTATGGTTTTATGTTGTCCGTTTGGGTCTTATATATACATATAGACATTATATTGTGTTTTATTGTGAATTATAGAATTCTCAATAAATTGTTAAATATAATATTATAAACGAATGAAATTCATTCTTTATATACCCGAATTAAATTCTGAACGTATCGCTTGACAGTTGGACTTGTTATGTGCTATAAAAACTATACCTTATGTTAAACCTAAATTATAACATAAACGAAATAAACTCTAAACTCTGAACTCTAAACTAATCTTGAAAATACAGTTTCATATAAGAAATCATATGTGAAATTTTGTAAGGGATTTCTTTCCTATATATCTACCTACATGTTAATTTTCCCTCAACTTCTTTACTGTTGCGCACTCTACCTCTGGCACGATGCAAACAATGAACTGTAAAAACTGCCTGCTAAAATTACAAAAACCAGACGCAAGATCAATTCTTCTTCATGGAACCTGATCAATTTTTTCTTTCATAGCCTAAATATCATAACATATTTAGTTACATTTTTAATACTTAATAATATGGCTAGAGGCCGACCAGAATTCCGATCTTCAATCTTATAAAATGGAGAAAAATCCTGGTGTGTTATTATACAAATTAAAAAATATCCAGTCCATCAGCTTTACGTATAATGCAGTCAACTTTGTCAGTGAGCCAGAAACGACTTAATCAATTGACGTCCGCGGTCCGTCACTGATTACAGGTAAACTACGTCAAGCGTTCTTCTTTTCAGTTCCTAATTTATTTGCAATTTTCTTAATTACCTTTGCAATTTTCAAAACGTTTGTTGCAAATCCCTTGAGGAAATTTGCAATGTTCCTAAGCCAATTAGAAGTTCCTCAGTCCCTGTTAGAACTTCAATTCTTCACAGTTCCTGTTAGAAGTTCCTCAGTCCTGTTAGAAGTTCCTAACTTCCTGTTAATAATATATTCGAGCGCAAAAGCTCGCTGGTTTTGTTGAATTCGAAGTTGAGAGACTTTGTATTCTTGTATATAATTCCTTTGAAATAATATTTACACTCATAAATTGAAATAAAAAGCTAGAAGTAACGGAAGTCTTTTACAGTAACAGAAATTGAAAAAGAAATAACGGGAAGTCAAAATTTTTCAAGAGAAACCTTTTACCCCCTTATTCAATTAAATAATTCAAAATCGAAATTCTTTATTATTATAACTTCTAGCTCTTAGGAACTTCAGAGACGTAGCTAGAAGGGGGGCCGGGGCAGGCCCCCTGTGCGAAGTCGGCCCCCCCTTGCAGCCTTAAAAAAATTTATTATTATTTTTTTCTATATCTCACTGTGCATAAATTATTATGTTTTACTTTTACTGTTTTTTTGATGATGTTTTGTATTTTTGATTGATTCAATGACAAGAATGAATGGTGCTATGATTGATGCTTGATGTATTATAGATAGATCAGTATCATCCAGTGGCTACAATTCTACAGATTCTCGAGTTCCCGTCCGAAGAGTGACCGAAGTGCGACACGGGCAAACTGTGGGTCGCCGCCGGGCATGCAGGTGATATATTACGTTTGTGAGTTGGCCCCCCCTTGACTGGAAAACCTGGCTACGTCTCTGAGGAACTTCTGAGGAACTTTCAACAGGAACTGAGGAACTTCTAACAGGAACTGAGGAACTTTTAATTGGCTTAGGAACATTGCAAATTTCCTCAAGGGATTTGCAACAAACTTTCCGAAAATTGCCAAGGTAATTAGGAAAATTGCAAATGAATTAAGAACTGAAAAGAGGAACGCTTGACGTAGTTTACCTGTAAAGAGTTCCTTTAGCCGAATATTTAGAATATAGTGCATGGTGCAAGATTGCCCTTTTCATTACCTTCAAAACCGGACTAAGGGACATTATTTTCACTTTGTATTTTCAGAAAATCCCCGTCCCAGCGCGATGGATCTGATTCTTGCGATCAACAGAAGAACGCCTCTCAGAAGGACATTACGTAAAGAGAATGGAGTGGAAGGAGAGGGGATGAAACGAATGAACGTTACAAAGTTTTCAAATGGAACAATGGTTATTACTAACACAAGTGAAGTCCTAAATGTCACGGATGTATTGTTACAAGTCAATTTAGGTAAAGGAAAAATTATTTTTAATTAAACCCAAACTTTCTATTTATATGACGTATATGACATATCCCTTATTTGTTCACTGTTATTAAAAGAGAAAACCTATTCTAAACCACACCGACTTTTCAGTTTAGGCTGGAAAACTTTATAGGTTTTAAACTGTATTCCCTATAGTTCCAGAAAGGGTCCATATTTTCGATGTAGGTAAATACAATGCGCCATTCTTACAATTCAAGCTGCTGTTGTTCAAATAAGACTCGTGTCCTATTGACCACATCCTCTATACTTTAAACATGGTTGTAAAGTAAATACATAAACAGATATAAGATTATTTACGTATCTTCTCATATTTCAGAACAAAGAGTTGCGGAATATTTGCTGGAAGGAGACATATTGTTAGATCCGATGGACCCGGATGATTATAAAATACTTAAACTCATTAAAGAGGAAAAGAAAGAGGAGGCGGAGAACAGATTTCAAAAACGCCAAGCGACTCGGAAATTGAAGCATTTATGGCACAATAGGGTTGTGCCTTATGAAATAGATCCATCACTAGGTATGTGCTTAAAGTCCGACCACTGATCTGAAAAGTATACTGGATAGCACAACCTATTGTTCACTGATGCAGAAAATGAAGCCAGTTAAACATTGCTAGACAATAGAAATCCTCCATTACTAAGGAACCAAATTTACAATAAAATTGTCTCTATTTCTTTTTAAAACATCTTCGAACTCTAAAAATACCAGATTACTACATTATTTTAGCATATGAAGCATCTCAAGCAATAAATTTCTACCATTATACACTAACAATGTTGTCAGTTTGTCCCTTCGTAATGACTTCCGATCCGGCTTCATTTTTAACACAATGGATACTAAATCCAGTGTTATTTCCAGATCAGTGAATGCGACTAATCACCAATATGTTATTTGGTATGTGTAGTATTTGTGTAATTTTCAGAAGGAAAGTAATATACTTTCGTTGGAAAAACCCACTGATCTATAAGAAAGATGTTTGTAATAGAGAGGTTACCGTATTAGAGAGATGTCCGTATTAGAAAGGTGCTTGTATTATAGAGATATCTGTATTAGAGAGGTGCCCGTATTAGAGAGGTGCACGTATTAGAGACGTATACACATTAGAGAGGTCAAATGTGTTCGTATAAGGGTGGTGTCCGTATTAAAGAGATGTCTGTATTAGAGAAATGTCTGTATTAGAGAGGTGTTTATATTAGAGAGATGTCTGTATTAGAATGGTGTCTGTATTAGAGAGGTGTCCGTATTCGACAGCCTCAACTGTAATTCAATTCGAATTCGTTCTATTCTACTATAATGTTGCAATTGAGTTCCTAACGGGTAAATATATTTCATTTCTGAAAAAGGTGACGCAAAGTCTCATTATCTTATTAAAAACACAATTGCTGTCTTCAACACGAAATCTTGTGTGAAGTTTGTGCCACGTCAAGGACATGAAAGAGACTGGGCAAAGTTCATTAGAAACGATGGGTGAGTATCACTTTCAACATTTAACATACTCAATATTTTACAACAAGAAAAACAACAACGGCAACAGCAAGAGCAACAACAGCAATAACAATAACAGAAAAAATAGAAACAGCAACAATAGAAACAACAACAAAAATTACAAACCAACAACAGCACCAGCAGCAGCAGCAACAACAACAACGATGACGACGACAAAATTGACGACTTCACAACCTCGTACCCAGGTTCGTACGAGGCTTGTACCAGCGAAAAAGGAAGCAAAAAGCCCTGGGTACGAGGTTGATGGCTTCACCTAATATTTAATACCGTCACAAACTTATTTCCAAATTTGTATTTATAAAGTCGCCCAATTAAATTAGTCTCATCGTTTTAACAGGTGTTGGTCTAGTATTGGCAGATCATATGTACGAGCCGGCTCTCAAGATATTTCTATTGATGAAGCTTGCAAACACCAGTCGCTAATTATGCACGAAATGCTTCATTGTGTAGGTATGATGTAATGTAGAATACTATGAAGAACTTTCCTCGAAACTTTGAAGTTCTTGTTGAATTTTCCATGTAGTTTGTTCCTAAGGATCCGCAGCTTATCGTGTTTGATATTAAGCATGGTTTTTGAGAACGTTTGATCGAATTTTTATCTATTTTTCTAGGTTTTTATCATGAGCAAAGCAGGCCGGATCGGGATAATTATCTTAAAATTCTATGGGAAAATATTGGTGATAGTATAAGTTAGTTTAAATTTACAGATCCTTGCATCAGACGTTTTTATCCAACCGCATGCCTACCTACCTACCTACCTATCTATCTACCTACATACCTACCTACCTATCTACTTACCTACTTACCTACCTCCCAACCAACCTATCTACCAACCAATATTCCTATCTAGCTATCTATCTACTCAACTACCTACCTACCTACCTACCTACCTACCTACTTACCTACCTACCTATCTTTATACTTACCTACCTATCCACCTACCTATGTACCTGCCTACGTATCTACCTACCTATCTTCTTGCCTATATACCTATCTACTTACCTATATACCTATATACCTACCTACCTATCTACCTACTTACCTACCTATCTATCTACTTACCTATATAAGTGGTAAGTGGGGGGCTTCCAGTGATGGGGCTTCGATGGCGCAGTCGTCAGAGCAAGCGCCTTTCACCTCTGAGTCTTGAGTTCGATTTTCGCTGAGGACTTTACTCGTCACACTCATGTGAAAAGAGTAAGTCAGGGTAAAGAGTAAGTAAGTTGACAGGGTGGGCTAGGATATACAAATTAGGAAAGTAATATCACAATTGTTGTAAAAATAGATAATGTAGGCTACGTACATAACATAGGTAAGCGAGATACTTGATGTAATCGGTCACTGAAAAGCCCCAACTGGGAGTGCGCTGAATAATGTATGTATATGTATGTATGTACATACCTACCTACCTACCTACCTACCTACCTACCTACCTACCTACCTATCTAATTACTTACCTATATACCTATCTATGTATCTACCTACCTACCTACCTACCTATCTACTTACCTCTATTCCTAACTACCTATAGACACCTGTTTACCTAACTATCTATCCCTTATTGCCTATTACTATTCAACCACCACACATGTCTTTAATCTTTCTCAAGAGGAAAGAGCGCAATTTACAAAATACAGCCACGGAGAGATCGACCAGTTTGGTTACAATTATAACTACCAAAGCATAATGCAATATGGAAGAACCACATTTTCAAAGAATACCAAAGACACGATGCAAGCTATTTCTGATGCTAAGATGAAACTGGGAGGAGACGTTATGACCCAACAGGATATTAATGAATTAAACACGTTATACGATTGCAAAAGTAAGAGGAAAACTATCTCAGGTTATAGTCATTCCATTCCATTCCATTCTATTTTATTCTATTCTATTCTTCACATTTTCTATCATTCATTTAACCTCCATTCTCCCTTTTATGGTGTTGGTGGAAAAGTGGTTAGTGCATGCGCCTTTCACTTCTGCGAATGGGATACGATTCCTGCGATATACAGTTGCCTCAGTGGCGTAGTAACAGGAAAGGATAGGTTTCTTCCAAGTGACTTTTTTCCAGCTAAAACAAGGAAAAAAGAAAACCGTAAACCGTAGCCAGAGTCTTTAGGCTTTTTTATTCCATATTGCTTTACCGTCGAAGACTGTAGACTGTCAGTCGAAAGCTCGTGTTAAAATATATATTTACGTTCAGAGATTGTTTCAAAACATTAATATGAATAATTTTGGTCGCGCTTCCAGCATCTTAAAGCAGGGCCTTTTTTAATTAATGTACTTGAGGGGCCAAAGCCCCCCAGCCCCCATGTTGGCCCCCAGTAAGCTATTTTGGCCCCCCCAGTGAACGTCCCTTTTGTCCAAAATATAAGCCAAAAAGGGGAAAAAACTGAGTTTAGAGGAAAGTTATGGTATTCTCACAACAAAACCTGGCTCCGTTTAGATGGAATATATCAAAAATTGTCTCTGAAAATGCAGGAAATCAAGCCACAGAGACTCAAGAATACAAAAATTTTCTTGGAGGACCCCCAGACCCCCTTCAGCTTCCCACACCTATAATACACCACTTACTTGTTACGTCCCCTTTCGATGAAGCCCCCCCCCACTAACGATTTCTTAAAAAAGGCCCTGTCTAAGTACCCCTCCATCTTAAAGTTGCTTCCTACCTCACTGCCGGTTTTTCACTGCCATGTGAGAAGATTGACTCTACCCGAAACACTGCGGGTTTTATCCGGATCGATACTCCAGTTTCCTCCTGTGGTAACACTGGAACAATAGGACATATATTAGCCTTTACAGGACGTTCAGGGAGAACAATTTATATGTTGCACTGTAATAAGGCTATCCAGTATATATACCGGTTGGCGCAAAAAAGGTACGACTGTTTGATTTAGTATAACTTAAAAACTAAAAGAGGTATTACACTTAAACAAGTTTCGTTGTATTCAGCGATGTCTAACTTAAATTTTGATATATGCCATGTGCATTTTCATACAATATTGACTGTGATTGCTGCCAGGGCCGGACCTACGGGGGGTTTGGGGGGTGTCACACCCCCCCCCCCCAGAAATTCTATTTGGAGTTTCAGTCGGCAGAAGTGCTATTTTAGTCGGCAGACAAAAATATTTTTGATGATTAACAACAATGTAGTCGGTACAAGTTCGTTAGTCAGTCGATTGAAAGGAACTTACACCCCCCCTGATAAATTTTCTGAGGACGGCCCTGATTGCTGCGTTTAAACTTGAGTAAGCATTTTTGGAACTGTCGAGAATTGCCGTCAAAAAACGGCCTAAACTAATTTGATAACCGTTATAGATATGCTCTTTTATTCTAACACTTGGCCTTTTAACTTCAACTTTATACTTCATTGAAACGAATGTACTTCTCGGTCAATATTACATAAAAATGCGCATGGCACATATCAAAATTTACGTTAGACATCGCTGAATGCAAAATAAACTTGTTTTAGTGTAATAGTTTTTAAGTTATACTAAATCAAACAGTCTATTTTTTTGGCGCCACCCGGTATATAAAGTCAATTTAGTTTAGATTTATTTCTGTAATAGCACTGGAAGAATAAGGAGATGGCCCATACTGGATCTTTACTTTAGGAAGAAAATATTAGAACTGATAGATATAAGTCTTTTTAAGATTCTTCGTTTGCTGATCAGCAAATCAGGTTGGTTGTCTTGAATGAATACCGGACTATCAAAAACTATTTTTCATTGTAGCGAGAAGATTTAATACATGGACAAGTTGGAGCATGTTTTCACTTTGCGATGACGTTTGTTATAAGAGTAGACAGAGATATTGTTATGGTGGAAGCACAACAGCTTGTGGTGGTAACCCTAATGCATACGGCGTCGAGACAGAAAGAGTTAAATGTTCCAAAGACGTCTGCCCAGGTAAACAAGTTAATCGGCACAATACAATAAGGAGTAGGGGTAAAATCATTATGGCTCTACATTAAATAAATTAGAGCATTTCACGTGTCAAAATTCACATGTAAAATTCACATTTCACGTGTAAAATTCACAATTTTCACATGTGAATTTTGAGCTTCACATATTCTTTCACGTATGAAAGAGAATGTTTACATGTGAAAATTAATTTCGCACGTGAATTTTCTATTTTATACGTGGAATTGGGCAGTTCACTTTGTAAGGGCTACTATTTCTACAGACGTAAAAAAGCACAAACCTGCAGCAGACTTGTACCAATGCTGTTTCAACAACTGGTTCTCAGGATGTGTTCGCACTGCTTGTTCCCAGCTTGTTGACAAAGTTGGCATAGGCTTGCCGTCAACTTGCTACAAGATTGGTGACCCAACCTTGTTACAAGTTGTCCAACAACATGTTATCGTCCTGCAATTTAACAATTTGTTAACAAGTTTTAAATGAGTGACAACCTTGTAGCAAGTCTCTAAAATGAAAACATTGTTACAGTGGGACTTTTACGTGTTTATCTTTTATCTCTTGTTTACGGGTTTACGAGCCTTTCGCATTTCTTCAGCTAGAATTCATGGTCACTGGGGAAAATGGTCGCTCTATGGTCCTTGCAGTGAAACATGCGATGAAGGTGTTCGGAAACGAGAGAGGGAATGTAACAATCCTAGTCCTGTAAATGGTGGGAATCCTTGTCCTGGACTGGAAAAAGAATCAATTCTTTGTATTTATCCTTCATGCCAGAGCTCATTAGGTAAGTTTTGGTACCGCTTCTTCTTGGTAAAAACCCAAAACTCTATTATCCAGTTTGTAGTTTTGACTGCGCATCTTTATGACGCGTTTTGCATCGGAATAAGTAATACGAGCAACACAATTGCTCCAATTTGCAACCAAATCTGATTTCAACGCATGTTAGTTAGAAATGTTTATCCATGCTCGTGTCTTGTAACTTTATATGCGTGAAGTAGGTAACACTCCCCATATAGCGGCGGAAGTGACGTCAGCAACGTACATCCATCGTAATTTTCCCGCCATATGACGTCATTTGCGTACGTACGGGATTAGAAGTAATTAGTATTCGGGTGACGTCATTTTGCGTACGTACGCGTGCGTACAGAGAGAAAATAAAGAACAACAGAGAATTTTGTGTTGGATTTTATTTAAATTACACACAACAATTTAAATGTTTCTTCTAATAAGAAGGTCGTTTTATAGTTTTGACTTTATTGTTCGTTAGCCATGGTTTCTTTAACAAAGGCTCGAACCGCATTAAACCGTTTGGCCGAGTTTAATCATCGCTTTCTGCGTCATCATCTTCCTCATCAAAATCGTAATCCTTTAAAAGTCTTTTTATAAGAAATTTCCTCTTATCAATAGCAGCTTCTAAAGCTTCTTCTGGATCAAAGTCATCGCTTTCCACAAGCGCATCCTTTGTCTTCATTATTTTTCTATGTACGGGATCTTTCTTTAGTTGTTTCATCCACAGGAGACGTTGCATATAAATATTTTCAAGTTCCTTCTGGAGTTCAGGCAGAATATTGGTGTAAGCTTTGTCGGTAGCAGATTGCTCATCAAGACCGCTGTTTATAAGACTCTCTTTCATTTCCTCAAAAGCTGTATTACTTCTTTGCTTTGCTTCTTCTATCATTGGTATCCAAGGATCCATTTATTCTGCTTCTTCAGTTTCTGACTCATTATCAGTCGTCATCGAAATTTCAGACCCATGAGTTGAAGTTGTCGAGACATCGTCTTGGAAATCCCTTTCCTGGCTATCCGAGTCTGTTTGAGACATGTTTCTTTCTTGTTCGCGTAGTGGACAGTATTCCTTTTCGTGTCTGCGTACATTGTAACCACGGCTAAATTGTTTTCCGCAAAATTTGCAGCTCATTCCGTTACCACTGACTGTCTGGAAATGCCTTGTTAATGAGCAGCACCACACCTTTATGTCTGCTCATGAGCTATAGCTTAATCATAATTTTCTTATATTGAAAAATTAAATAATCATTATGACATCTTATAAAACGTTTACATCTACCCAACATCGACCCCATATCGACCCAACATCGACCTCACATCGACCCTACATCGACCTCACATCGACCCTACATCGACCTCACATCGACCTCACATCGACCTCACATCGACCTCACATCGACCCTACATCGACCTCACATGTCGCCGCAAAAAAAATAAAAAAATAAATAAAATAAATGTTTTGAAACACTTTATTCTCGGTCATTTATGTGTTGAAGTGTCAACATGCCCTATAAGCACAAAAGAGACTGTCCTTTCTGTAACAAGCCTGGTCTTCGATATATAAGTGATCATTTGCGTCAAGTACATAACTTGCACGGAGATGAAAGGAAAAAGTGGTTAGGAAGGGCGAGGTTCTCAACACCGCATAACCACAACTCAAGTTTACTACCTACACGACCGGCACATATACTAAAAGAAATGAGATGTGTTCGAAAGAAAACAAGTTCTATACTAAAACCAACAAAAACCGTACCGAAAGTAACAGCATCTTTGATTACTAAGCCCTATCCGGAATTAAACTTCCGCCATACATTTTCGCTAATGGTCGTGGGTCCGAGCCAAAGTGGGAAAACATATTTTGTCCAACAAATTTTGGAAAATAATCGTATCGTGTACGAGGAAAAGAAACACATTCATATCCTTTGGTGCTACACTCAATGGCAAGATCGTTACGACGATTTGAAAATATCCCTTGGGAAAAGCATCCGGTTTGAGAGAGGTTTGCGCGCCCGAGCTGTCGGAGGATCTGAGTGAGATTAATACCCAGTACAACAACATAATCATACTGGATGATCTGATGGCCGAAGCAACAGACAGTTCTATGGTAGCTCAATTATTTACCCAGGGTCGTCATAGAAACGCTAGTGTTATCCTTTTGCTTCAGAACATGTTTCCTAGGGGGAAATTTAATACAGATATTAGCCGAAATGCCCAATATCTTGCTCTCTTCCGAAGTCCTATTGATAGAAAACAAATTGGAATTTTTGGAGAGCGAATGTTTGATAAGAATAGAATCCACTTTATGAACGCCTATTACAAAGAGACCGAAAAACCGTTTGGATACTTGTTGGTGGATAACAAACCTGACACACTTATTTGGCGACTGCCATGTTTATCCCTTCACCACCCAAACTAAAGTGAACAGTACTACACCCGCACCGGTCTCTGGCATCGACACCAAGCCTGGAAGAAACAACCTAAACATCATTGGTATATTACCTGGTCGGATGCAACTATCCCCGAGTGGCAAAACTACACCGACAGAGCCGATACCGTTCGTGTCATTCCCGAAGGATATGCTATCATAGAGATGTATAAGTCATCACGCAATAGTGCTGATCCTAGCCATCCGGGTGTCTACATCAACGACGAACATTATTGGCCTGTCAAAATATGGCATGCGCATCAATCCACAGGTCGTATGAAGTGGGTGAATCTGCACGAAGACGAGCCTACGGTCCGAGCTTTTGTTAAAGAAACTATGGCTAACGAACAATAAAGTCAAAACTATAAAACGACCTTCTTATTAGAAGAAACATTTAAATTGTTGTGTGTAATTTAAATAAAATCCAACACAAAACTCTCTGATTATTACGCTCTGTACGCACGCGTACGTACCCAAAATGACGTCACCCGAATACTAATTACTTCTAATCCCGTACGTACGCAAATGACGTCATATGGCGGGAAAATTACGATGGATGTACGTTGCTGACGTCACTTCCGCCGCTATATGGGGGGTGTTACCTACATGCATTGAAATCAGTTTTTTGTTCCAAGTTGCAGTAATTGTGTAAGTTGCTCCTTCTAGTTTAAGTTTAACTTTTTTGCACGGTGGTTATATGTATGCAAAAAATGAAAATTTCTATACAAATATTTTGTTTACATCAGCAAATTAAAAAATGTTAAAATCTATTTTAGGGCGGTACGACACTGATTTTCGAGATAATCATTTGGGTACCCTGTGGAAGAACGATCTTTACGACACGCCGCAATTTGATTGGAGGACTCGTAAAGGCGAGACCGACACGGAGAACACTGGGCCCTCTAAAGATCATCTTGGTTATGATGGTAAGATTTTTTCCTCTGTTTGTTTGTCTGCATTCTTGTCTGTCGGTGTATTTGGGTTTTTTTGTCCGTATTTGGTGCTGCATTAGCTCCACAAATTTTCATATTAAAATGTTTGATATTTCTTGCGTTATCGAGCTTACAGAAAAGATTCACACACAAAAAAACAACCCAAGTGAAAACATAACCTCCTGAGGTAGTAACCACCGTATCCGACTAATTATGTACACGACATTGCTGACCTTTGTCCTTTTGTCCCTTTCATCTAGGCTATTACTTATATGTGGAGTCCTCGGGTCGTGTGAAGGACGACAATGCTCGGTTGTTCACAGAATATATTCCAAAAACAGACGGCACTTGCTTTAGTTTCTACTATCACATGTTCGGGCCCACCACAGGTACATTATCGTTGTCTATTTTCCCTACAGGCGCACCTCAGCTTCAGAAATTGTTTACTAAATCTGGCGAGCAGGGAAATCGCTGGCATTTTCAGAGGGTAGATTTGAAATCTGCTAGCAGTTATCAGGTTTGTTTTTGTTTTTTTGTTTGTTTGCTATTACTTTTATTGTTGCTATTGTGGTTATGGTTGTTGTTGTTGTTGTTGTTGTTGTTGTTGTTGTTGTTGTTGTTGTTGTTGTTGTTGTTGTTGTTGTTGTTGTTGTTGTTGTTGTTGTTGTTGTTGTTGTTTTTTGTTGTTGTTGTTGTTGTTTTTGTTGTTGTTGTTGTTGTTGTTGTTGTTGTTGTTGTTGTTGTTGTTGTTGTTGTTGTTGTTGTTGTTGTTGTTGTTGTTGTTGTTGTTGTTGTTGTTGTTGTTGTTGTTGTTGTTGTTGTTGTTGTTGTTGTTGTTGTTGTTGTTGTTGTTGTTGTTGTTGTTGTTGTTGTTGTTGTTGTTGTTGTTGTTGTTGTTGTTGTTGTTGTTGTTGTTGTTGTTGTTGTTGTTGTTGTTATTTGTTGTTGTTGCTGTTGTTGTTATTGTTGTTGTTGTTGTTGTTGTTGTTGTTGTTGCTGTTGTTGTTGTTGTTGTTGTTGTTGTTGTTGTTGTTGTTGTTATTGTTGTTGTTGTTGTTGTTGTTGTTGTTGTTGTTGTTGTTGTTGTTGTTGTTGTTGTTGTTGTTGTTGTTGTTGTTGTTGTTGTTGTTGTTGTTGTTGTTGTTGTTGTTGTTGTTGTTGTTGTTGTTGTTGTTGTTTTTGTTGTTGTTGTTGTTGTTGTTGTTGTTGTTGTTGTTGTTGTTGTTGTTGTTGTTGTTGTTGTTGTTGTTGTTGTTGTTGTTGTTGTTGTTGTTGTTGTTGTTGTTGTTGTTGTTGTTGTTCTCGTCTAATTCGTCCAAATTCGAGGAGAAACGTTTGAGGTGGGGGGGTAAGATTTGGGCATAAGCCTACCTACCAAAATAAACCTTTGTGAATGGTAAGAACGAAGACAAGTTATAAAACACAAGTTCTAAAATCTCAACCCCAAAATGCAGAAAATGGCGATTCAGGTTTCAAAATTTTCCAGGGGGGTAGTATGCCCCGGATTCCCCTAGATGTTTCTCGCACCTCCGGCGGTCGGCTTCTCTCTCCCCCCACCTTTCCACCCCTGGCGTCGTCACTGATCGCTGTTGTTATTCTTGTTGTGCTGTTGTTGTCCTTGTTGTGCTGGGTTGATGTTGTTGCTTTTATTGTTGTTTTTATTGTTGTCAAAGATGATGTTGTGGTTTGGTGCTCTTGTTGTACTGTTGTTGTTAATGTTGTCGTTTTTGTTGTTCTAGTTCTTGCTGTTGTTGTTCTTATCAATTTATGTTCTTTTCTGCATTACAGTTGGTGTTTGAAGCTACTGTAGACAATGGAGATTATTCTGATATTGCTATTGACGACTTATTTTTCAAAAATGGCATTTGTGGCAAGTACACGTTTCAATTAACTATTAATTAACTAATTAAAGTGTTGGTTTGAAATTAGTATTTTTTATCCATTTTGTTTATCAAAACTGGAACTTTATCTATTTATCTATTTTTATCTACTTTATCTATTTATTAGATTGCCAAAACAACTATAGGATGTGTGATACTTGGGCAGCAAGAAATGACTGCAGCGTATCTTATGATTTTATGATGAAGAATTGCAAAAAGGCTTGCAATTTTTGTAGTAAGTAAAACTAATGTAGTTCTACGTAACTTCCAGTTTCGTAAAGTGATACAATCACGAAATTTCGTTGTTAAATCGATCGCGAGTTGAACCATGTTTAAATGACTTGTTAATAACCATCTTTGTTCAAAAATCCATACTCAACTTCTTAAATTTGTTGGTCTTAAGTCGCAATGCACCCAAGTACCCTACTTTGATATTTTACTCTTTCTGGACTCTTAGACATTAACAGACAAAATTGGCTGTTTCAATTTCATTGCATTTCAATTCATTCACATATGTAATTTAAATATATGGTTACCTTTGTTGCATTCTATGCCTATACATTACCAGAACACTAGACGTGTGAGTCAACCTAATATGTGAACTGAGTGGCAACGGGCAAGGGGCGAGTCATCTTGGCATGTAAATTGGGTGGCAACGAGCATAAACATAGGCTGAAATGTTTATAAATTCTTAAGTTTTGGGTAATATTTTCAGCCTGCGTTGATAAGCACTCAAGATGTCAAGAATGGGTAGCAACTGAATGTAAGCGAACAGCCATCTTTTCAAACTGGATGGATGCAATGTGTCCTTTTTCTTGCAAGAGATGCGGTAGGTGATTCCGTTTACAATAGAGAGTCATTTTTGTCAACACGGTATATAGTAATCGCTAATGCTGACAAGTCCAGTGCTGCCTCTTTTGTTGCGGTTTCTACAAGATGTGTTTGCAACGGACTTGTAGCAAGCTTGTCAACAAAGTTGTAATAATGTTGTCATTTTTTAAAGTTGCAATAAGTTGTCACTCACAACTCACAACTTGTTGAATTGTATAACTATACCAAGACAATCTGAGTCAACAACCTTATGGCAACTTGTCAACAAGCTGGGAACAAGCAGTGCGAACTTGCACCGATCCTGATAACAGGTTGTTGAAACAGCATTGGTACAATTTTGCTGCAGGTTTGCTTAATACAATTTGCAGGTTTATTACAATTTGTGAGTAGAGAGTTTCCAGTTTGACTCTATCAAACACCGCAGGTTTAGAGCAATAGAGGTTATAAAGCTATCCAATATAACTGAAATATATTTTCTTTATTGCACGGATAGTTTGCCACGATGACAACGTTGACTGTGCGAAATGGAAGATGGAAAAACAATGTGTAACTAATCCTACTTACATGAACAAACACTGCAAAAGATCTTGTGGTATATGTACAGTACCGGAGGTAAATTTCATTGGTGTATTTTACTAGTGTACGCCTACACTGTGCCCCAATGTTGCCTAATATCGCCCAATATCGCAGAACGTCGCCTAAAATCGGTCAATATCGCATAATATCGCCCAATATCGCAGAATGTCGCGTAAATTCGCCCACTCTTGATCGGCTAAAATTTTAGACGTTTTCTCCAATATCGCCTAATGTCGCCTAATATCGCCATTAATCGCGGCGACATTGGAACCCAGAGTAGGCCATAGTGTATTAAAAAATGAATGTTAAGCCTGGATTAAAGAATCTGCATAAGAGTCGATGAGAGTTGGCAAGCGAGAGTCTCAATGAGAGTTTCATTGTCCAGTCAAACGAGAACAAGAGCTGCGTGAGAGTTGACTGGATATTACCGCGCGTAGCGGTCAAACGAGCAATTTTCTCGTCAACTCTCGTCAAAATTTGAAGCAGCTCAAAGTTGATCATAGCTGATGAGAGTCGACGAGAGTAATTGGAGGTCAAACTTTCCAACAACTCTCAACTTCGTTTGACTAGTTTTTTGGATAATACTGAAACGTGGAGGTCAATTGTAGGTATAGTATTCTGCAATAATCTATCGTTTTTATTGTCTGAAAACCACCTGAAAAAAACAGAACACGTCGACGTTTCGAGCGAAAGTTCATCATCAGGAAGTTAGTAATCACTACTTTAACTTCGTGACGAAAATTCTTGGCTTGAAATTTTGAAGTGGTTTTAAATCTTTTTCAGGTAGTTCAGACACAAACCACGGCAGGCTATCTTCAAGCGTACTTTCTTATTATTGATATTACTTTATTATTAACAGTATCCATATTTAACTAATTAGTTAATTTAATTTCTATTATTTATATTTTGTATAGGAAAAAACTGCAGGATAACATTTGTTGGACCTTGTATATTGTATGAATTACAATTCTCCAGGGTCCCATAACGAATGCGTTAAAATGGAGTTATATAACATGTGAAACACCTAGTTCTAAAACTATTATAAAGTCAGTCAATTCTAAAGTATAATAATAATATGCAATAGAATAAAGGATAGCTTTTTAACTAATCAAAAGTGCTTTAATTAAGAGTTAAGAATAATGAAATTTATGTTTAAAACTTTCTAATTAGCTATATTAATTCTGCAATCTTGTAAATGAAATAAGAATTAAACAAAAATTATACCAACAATGTTAAAAATAAATAAACGAATAAATAACAATGTTCATTGAAAATAGATAAAAGAATGCAACTTCGAAATACTCTGTTCATAACATCAATACATATTCATCCTCGTTCCCAGGGCTTATATGCTTTACTGAAAGCCCAGAAATACGCCCGCATTATTCGCCCGCATAGCATTGACCACCTGAGAACCACCTGAGCTTATCCTGCTGAGAAATGCATATAACCACATTTTGCCCCAAGGAAGGACTGGAACTAGGAAAAATTAAATTAGCAAAATTTAAGTTTTAAAAAAAGTTGTCTAGCTCCGATTATCTTGATATAAAAGTCGATTGAGTATCTTGTGTTGGAAACGAAGCCTGAACTCGGCTCTGAAATCAGCCTACTAAGCTGGTTACAACCTCGGTCCAGGCCATTTTTCGCGCGGTGTGAAAAAGAAGTCAAAATATATCGACGAAAATTGAGATAGTTTTGTAGAATACAGATTGAACTAATACATGAAAAAAGAACGTTTAGTCTTTAGATGCAATATAGGTGCTAAATTTATTGAAAAAATATCGTGTAAACTGTAGAAATTTAATCGTGTTTGATATCAGAAAGTTACTCAGTTGCTAAGCTACGATCGACGTGGCAGTGAGCTCCCTCATGCCAAAAATCTCGACAGTCTTAAACAACCCGGACGTTTCTATTTCAATGACCACAATCAAGTATTTCATCAAAATTTATTAAACAAATAAAATCCAGTGTCGAACACGCGCAACCATTTTTCTCACCTGATTTTTGGCATCAATAAAAAAATTAATTACAAATACAATATCCGGAACTCAACATTATACTTTTCCTTCTTACAAATTAAGCTTCTTCCTCTTTTACGCGCATTGAAACATTCAAGAAATGTATAATGTTTTAGCAATGTCAATACAGACAATAGTTTAGATTAGACACCGTCTGTTAATGTTTCTGCCTTTAGTTTCACTAGTCGTTTCAGTATTGCTTTTTTAAAACATTATAGTAATATATAAGAATATATAGCAACAATAACTAATCTTTCGTGTAGCCTGTAGAATAATGCAGACAATAAGTGAATAATGCTTATAGCTTGTGCTTGTGCTTATATATGTCCAAGCTTGTACACATGCATCTTTGCATCTTTTTGTTTTCTCTTAATTTGTTTTCTTATGTTTGTGCTTGTCGCACATTCGCACACAATGCGAACCTGCAGGCTAAAAGAATAATTGTCTTCATTAGCTTTGGATGCTCACTTCACTTTCCTAGCTCGCACGAAAGTATATTCACAGCATGCATGTATATGTATATATATTATATAATTATGAAAGCTATCCAGAAACATACTTGTTGTGCAATTTTTGGCTACGTTCTATCGGCAATATTTTCAATTTCTCAGTGTAAAAATATAGATCGATGTTGAACATATATATAGTTGTGAATATACATGTTAGTGTTACAATTTTTCGAGTAACAAACTCGGCCAATTAAAATATACCTAACGACAAACGCATATATTTATGCCCGCGTTCCCACCCAAATGATCACATGATCCCAAATGATCGGATAACCCACATACCTAGTTACCACTGGCACTTTTCTGATAATCAACAAGCCTGATATAGAATAGACTGATTATACAAAGGCAAACAAGGACTGGTTTAATTATCTGACAATTATAGTAGTCAGTATACGAAGCTGTTCAGAAGACCTCCTCCAATTACTGTAAGGCTGTTTTCCACTTCAACCGTATCGTAAAGAAACGTAGCGTATTTCTTTGTTTCCTGAGTACTCGCGGGTAGAACTATTAAAAGACTTCGACACAAAAGAAAATGCTACGGTACGTTACGTTACGTTACGTTACGTTACGTTACGTTACGTTACGTTACGTTACGTTACGTTACGTTACGTTAAGCCCGCCGCACACTAGAGCTATCAGCTTAGCAAAGTTTCACTCGTGACTGTTGGCGTAAGCAAGTTCCCCCATTGTGCGGTGGCGTTTTGAGCGCTATTGTTCACGCGTGCCATCGGCACCTGATATTCAACATGTTGAACAATTTTGTGCACGAGTGAACATTTCCTCCAAGTGTGCGCGCGTGCAAAGCTATCGCCTTACAATGTCATACGAATACGCATGCGTAGAAGTGCTAATCGCGACAAATAAAATGACGGCGAGTAGTGATTTGGTGGCTGAAGCAATGTTGGAAGACAAGATAGCTGATATTTGGCCGGACTATCCTTGTCTATACGACGTAAGGTGTCCTGAATTTAAAAATCGAGATATGCGCGATAAATCTATGCACGAAATGGCTGGAAAACTTGGAAAAATCAGGTGCCGATGGCACGCGTACGTGAACAATAGCGCTCAAAACGCCACCGCACACTGGGGGAACTTGCTTACGCCAACAGTCACGAGTGAAACTTTGCTAAGCTGATAGCTCTAGTGTGCGGCGGGCTTAACGTTACGTTACGTTACGATACGTTTGAAGTGGAAAGCGGCCTTAAAATTAGACGGAGGTTTTTCTAAAGAACGAAGTAATTTCATTTTTTTGCACACAAAAGCAATTGTTATATAAATGGAGCCAATGAAAATCACTGTTCCGCTGCAGATATTATCTTATTTATCTGGAGTATACAGTACAGGGTGTATCAAAAAAAAGTAATCAAACTTTGGCACGTTATCGCGCGCATAATATTTAGTTTATAGACTTACCTTTTTCACACAAATAAAGATCAAGATTATTATTATTATTTAAACTTCTTGTTTCGTAAAATGTTTCAACCACCAAATTTCGTTGTTAAACTCGCGACGACGTTCAAGTTAAATTTACCAAGACTCGATAAATAAGCCCATGCAGGGTTACGCCATCTTATTAAAATTCTTAAATTTGAATCCGAAATGGAATAATTTCAATAGGCAGACAATAGCTTTGCATGCACTCAACTCCCAGTATTGACTCAGTATTGTTCTTGTCTAAATATACCACAATAGTCAGAAAACAATATAATTAACGCATTTGATTTTGTTGATCAAATATTTTATTATATAATTATATATACACTACAATGACAACTTGTGTAATCCCAATAAATTAAGACATATACTGTACAGGGTGTCCCAAAAAAAGTAAACCCTTTGAAATTGAAATTAGCATTGCTGTCAAACAACCTACTGTATTCAATTCCCACATTGGTATAATTAAGAAAAACATGAACTGTGTGTTAAGAAAGGATTCAGAAGCTTTTTGTCTTCGTTTGAGGCCTGTTTTACATGTCGAATTTCCGTCCACAAAGATATTTCATATTACACTTGACGAGTTAAATTCAACGAAAATTCGACATGTAAAACAGGCCTCAAAAGAAGACTTCTGAACCTTTCTTAACACACAGTTCAAGTTTTTCTTAATTATACCCATGTGTGAATTGAATACAATAGGTTGTTTGACAGCAATGCTAATTTCAATTTCAAAGGGTTTACTTTTTTGGGACACCCTGTATATTACATTTAATTATTTTATACATATTTGTACATTATTCTACTGCTAGTCAGTCATGCATGATAACACTGATGGTCAATCACAGTGCCATGAGGGGCTATAATACTGGAAATGAATTAGGCTCTTAAACATGGCTGGAGAGATATTATAGGCTATATAGCCACTGTTTTGTAACTGTTACATAACAGCCAAACCCGATAAAAGTCAGTATAAATGCGAAGGCTTCACGTCGACTTAGGGTTAAAGCACTATGGGTCTGCAATAGTTTCACGCAGTCGACAAAAGAAAACACAATATAGTTTCACAATTTGTGTTTTCTTTTGTCGACTGCGTGAAACTATTTCAGACCCATAGTGCTTTCAGTGATATTTACAACGAAAACATGGCCAACTATGGTTTCATACGGTCTGTGATCGTCAGGAGGTATATGGCATAAAATTCCTTCAGTTCCTGCATGCATGGTTTCACGCCATTAAATAAATGTTTTTATATAATGAGCTGGCTTTTCCTATATGAAGTTTTAGGCTGAGCTTACATGCACTGAAACATAATCCTGCTGATAAAACCGATTGTTTTTGAGGAATACATATATTGAGGTTTGGATTTTTGGATTGAGTTCAATTTATGTAAGTCAAATATAGAAATGCCATGAGTGTTGCATATTCTGTATATTTTTAACTTTCTTAATCAGTAATACCATAGATATGACCTGTATATCTATCTGTCGGCTATATTTATGAGAATGAAAGCTTAGATAACATCTGCTGGTCATAGAATGTTTTGTACTTTTGAAAAAGTGCCGCGAACCAAAACCCAGTTCTTTAATTTCAGGCCATTGATTGGATGAAACTGGAATTGGTTACATGTATAAACTGAAGCCTAAATGTTGAAATGGATAAACAGAATTCCTTTTAAACCTATAAGAAAATGGCAAACTCGTGTAACTATATGACTGGGTACATCAAACACTCGCTATTCAATCATATATTTACTAAAATCAGATATGAATAGCGAATAATTAATATTCAAATATTACGACGCTGGTTAGGTCAAATGACGCAATTTGATCTATGGGAAAAGACGAAATATCAGGCCCTTCGTTGTTTGGAGATAAGGATGAATTTTGAAGTGCATAGTGACATTGTTATAATTATACGTACTGTCAAAACTGTAACTTTACATGGCCGGTACAAGTATAGTGTGAACATTTACTGTCCACCACGCCCTGCAGTATGGTCAGTTCTATAACGCATGCACGCTTCTCATCTTTTGGCTATATGGATGAGTTCTCATACTATATGGTTGCCAATACCATATCTCATATACCATATGATTGGTATCAAGCAATTTTGTGTTGTCCGATGATGCTTTCGATTGAAAATTTCAACGGCTGTGATGTGGAAGTAGGTTGTCTTACTGAAGGACATGCTTCGCAATATTTACATGAACATGAAGAAGTCGTTCGTTTCAGTGGCACCATAGTTCTGTATGGAATACTGTTTGTGTAATTAGTTAAGAATGAACGGTAGGAATAAGTCAATGCAGGTAAATGATAGCCATGTGGAGACATCATCATTGCATGAGCTGGGTAACTTGGAATACTCGATGGAACACGACTGTATGGTGAATAATTGAAAGTAATTGTTTTTGGTCGTTTAAATCTCTTTCTTCTTCTAAGAAAGCTGCCATTATCAAACATTCCTTCACTTGCTGGATCTAGGGTCCAATAATTACCCTTACCAGGCTGGCCAGGTTCTCGAGGGATTTTTACAAAGCAATCATTTAGCGAGAGGTTATGTCGAATTGAATTCTGCCATTGTGGATATTTTTCTTTGTAATAAGGAAATCTGTTCATAATGTATTCACAAATTTCGCTTAGAGTGAGTTTCTTTTGTGAAGACTGAGCAATGGCCATGGTAATGAGAGCAATGTAGGAATATGGAGGTTTTACTAATTTCCGTTGTGCACGAGTGTCTAATAAGTTCTCACTCTCGGATATTTCTTCATTTCGATCATCTTCGTCATCAAGTTCAGTGGTGTGATATACTGGAAGTCTTGAAATATCATGCAGCGGTTCCTCATCTTCGTAATCTAAGATATGAACTGATGGAACAGCCTGCATCGTACTTCTTGATGAGTTCGTTTCTTTCTCTACACTCCTTGTTTCGTTTGAAGACTTCGCTGTTTCAAAACTCGCTTCAACTTGATAATTTTCCATCATATTGTATGTTTTGTACATCTTGTGCCTTTCTCCTTCTAAAATGCTTTATGTCTTTTCCAAATGAATTTCGCAAACTTAAAATTGTAAGGATGCACTCTCAGTTCGGAGTAGTTGTCTATTCGGCAGTATGAAAACAATGAGTTGAATGTTAAAGTAACAAGCAAAATATATAACTCACCTCCCGTGAAGATCGACGTTATAGTCCAGCAAAACTCATAGCTTCCCACCCAGGCACTGCGTTATGTTCCTGCGTTGAACAGACAGTTTATAAACAACACTAAATCATTTATTTTAGATTACAGTTGATCGGATTAGCTTTCTCTTGTTATTCTTACGACTTGTGCACCAAATGTGTCTTGATTTCCTGGCTATTGTCCCATAGGAAGCTAGCCTATACTCATAGGAGTTTAGTGCGAGGCTTGTAGTTACATTGCTTATATATTCCAGGCGATCTAACAACTTTTTTAACACCCATTGACTGACATGATGGAACTTGCATTAAACTCTAGAAAATATGCATCGGCAATTGGAATATAACTGCAGGGAATCTTGATGTAATATTTTATACACTTGATTAATGCAGCCGAGAAATATATAGCTGCTGCTTTTTAATATTAAGTACTTAAACATATGACAAACCTTTTGGGACCATTCTTGTATCTCACTCCCTTCTTGTAGCATGATGGTCTTGTTAAGAGGAAGAAACAGACAATTATTTACCCAATATTTTATATCACTGAGAATTTTTATTAGTCTAAATGTTTTGCCTGTTTTCTTTGTGCTTATTTGACGCATAAACACATCATGTGCTTCCTTTCAGATCTAACCACCCGCAACGGTCTTAACTGCGAAGGTAAATAAGAGAAAATATGACCCAGCAGGTTAACCATAATATTTGTGTGATCTATGTATGTTTGGAAAACTAGCCAAATGAATGGGAGTATTGCTTTCATTTCAGCTTTGATTGTTTTCGGAAGGTGAAATACCCTGTTTTTTCAGAGCCTTGTTCGTCCGAGCTTAAAGTTTTAAGTTGTTATTCTTTCGGGTCAAAATAACGAGAAGGAAAGTAGATTTTGTTTCGTAATGACACGTTTTGGTCGTATAAGTTTATCGAGAGTTCCGCGTTGCGGAAAAGTTATTACCCGAGAATACATGCGTGTTGTAACAGTTGCCAAGAACATATATCTGCCTCAGCGTGAAACTTTATCAATTTGTACGGTGGGCAGGTATTGTTGTTATTGATATTAAAAACGAACTCGCAAATTTAACATATCACGCATTCTTTAATCGATTATTAGCGCGTCGCAAAAACGCACAACCTTAATTTGTCACTATTTAGCTTTCTTGGAACTTCATTAACTGGTTGATTGCGTTTTGGCAAGCCTTGCTTTTAATCAAGAAATATTCTAACAAAGCGAGATAGCGTCCTTCGTATTCAGATCCTGTGGTGATCTAATGTTTAAAATAATGATGTGCTAATTTTGAGAGAGATTTATTCACACTACACTCCCGGTGATGAAACGTAAACTATCTAAGCGTAGCAGGACATCGGAAATGGAGGCCACAGGAGGACGTATATCTAACTCTATCTCCTTGGTCCCGCTAAGTGATTCAAGAAAGAATAGCAACTCCGCCCAGTCATTAACAAAAACTCGTTATTGACACTCTTAGGGTTTGATTAAGATGCTGTTATTAAGAATGGCATTTAATAAAAACCGCGCTATTGGTCTTTTTTCAAGACGAGATGTATGAAAAGACTCGAGAACATAATGTTTGTTAAATTAATCGACAGTGTTTGCTACCCTACTTTACTTGTTGAACAAAACTCACAAGACAAACTGTGAACATGACGTGCATTTCTTCCCTTCGTGATTGTAAATCGCGTCCGCTGATTTATGGCAGGAAAAAGTCGGACGGGAATAAAATACAATAAAGTCATTTCTTTTTAAAACTTTTCCGACCGCTTCAAAGACCGCTTCAAAGACCGCTTCAAAGACCGGCCATTGCCTCCTGAACATAGCCATGCATGCATAAAATCACGAAAAGTGCGTCACAGATAAAGCCAGAGGCAAAGACATTATGAATAACATTTTGTAATAAAATGTACAAGAAACGCACCGCAAATTGTGTCATATTTCTGCGACTGTGCGCCAAGCAAAAATTTCCACCTCTTGTGTGGGCTTGTCAAGTTCAGTAAATAAACAAAACTTTGTGTATTCGTGGAAAAATGCAAAACATGTCCAAAAACAAGTTTCACTATCACCAGGTTGCGAAGTACTTGTTATTTTACTGTTATTCTAGCGCAAAGGAAATCAAGACGATTGAGAAAATCGCGCGCGTGGATGCAGGATTCAAATGCTATTCTTAAATGGAATTAAATATCTTTACTAATCCAGGAAGACAATTAATGAAGCCACAAGCAGCTCACAAAACCAAAAGATTCGCGCCAAAGTCAACATTAACAGCATTAAATGGTTTTGTGGAATTTTCCCATAGTGGGTGGCTGTATTACATATGCATAGTTGCATGTATATCAGTCTGAACAAAACAATAAGTTTATATACATATCTATATGCCGGGCATGCGAAAATATACTAGTGCACTTTTGTAACTGTATCTGCCATATCTTTCAAAGCCGTGTCCATCAAATGCTATACGAGGTTGAAGGAACGAATCTCATACTTTTATATGCCTCGTAAACCCCGGGTTCCGCTGCCACTGCCAGCCCTTGACTTTGTTGTTACCTACGTTAATCGTTATATACAGGGTGTCCCCCAAAAAGTCCCCCTTTACAAATCACTCTTGTGCGTTATTATACCTTTGGGAATTTAATTTAATTGTACATGAACGGCGGAAGTATTTACAACTTCCCTTCGTCCAAATAATTTAACGCGATGTATAAGTTGTTACGACAAATACTCGTTGCTCTGTAGTCAATTGAACCATTCTTACTCGAACTGACGGTAAGACGAATTTGACATTTTTGTGTTGCTGTTCGATTTAGAAGCTATTTTAAATTCCCAGAGGTATAACAACGCACGTTTATTATTATTATTATTAAGTCTTTATTAAACATAGCCACAACAAACGTGTGACTTTACATTTAAAATTCTTATATACAGGGTTCCAAAAATAAACTTGATTGTTATTATGTATCTAAGTTAATTATTCTTAGGTAGAATTATTAAAAAAGACTAAGACTAAGTTATTATATATATCTAGATTAATTATTTTAGCTAAAATTATTAAAAAGACACCTATTTAAAAACGACCTTTTGAATCTTTCTGTTTTAACCTTAGGTAATATGAAATCGTGTTCGCGTTCTCTTAACGGTCTTTGTCTTTTAGGAGGAAGTAGTTCGTACAAAGGGTGGTCTGGGTTACTACATATTTTTTCAAATAAACTCATGTCTCTTTCTTTAATCAAATCAATTATCTGAACACTTTTTGTTGTGTATCCATATCTGTATGCTCGCCTAAGAAATTTATCTATCCGTTCTAGGTACTTCTTTCCGAGTGCAGAACCCCATACTTCGATTCCATAAGAAAATAAAGACATAATAAGTGCGTCGAAGAGAATTGTTAATTTTTTTAGAGTAGCCATACGATCTACATATTCTCAAAATGTGCATTCGACTGCTAGCTTTAGATATCAAATTATTAACTTGAAGGTCCCAACAATTTGGATCATTCTGCAGTGTAGTTCCCAATAGTTTCAGCCAAGTCTTTCGTTCGATACCCGTTATTGGTTCTGGTAAAGGATTTGTAGATTTGCCACTTACGACCATTTCCCATGTTTTATTTAGATTTAATGACATTCTGTTTGTTTCCGTCCATTTTTCAATATTGTCTACCTCAGCTAGTGCGGAGTCATAATTATTTTTCACTGGAGCGCTAACAGTCATATCATCTGCAAATTTGACTAGTATGTTATTATTTGGATCTTTGACTGTTAGATCATTTATCATTAAGGAAAATAGAAATGGTCCAAGAACTGTGCCTTGCGGTACTCCTTTATTTATGTCTACATAATTTGTTTCTATTCCGTTCACTATTACTCTTTGTCTCCTATCAGTCAAAAATTTCTAATCCAATTTATTACATATGGATTAATGTTGGTTTTCTAGCTTCTTACAAATGATGTGGTGAGAAACGGAATCAAAGGCTTTCTTGAGATCGAATGAAATCACCCTGACATGATCAACATCACCATCCAGCCAATTTAGCCATTTATGGTGACACATAATAAGAGCATCAGTTGCGCTGGTACCTTCCTTATATGCGAATTGGTCGGATTTTATTAAATGTTTTAGTTCTGATGAGATCTCCTTTTTAAGCACTATTCTTTCGAACAATCTCATTATTACGTTCGTAAGAGATATAGGCCTTAATTGTGTACATTCTATAAGGGGGCTTTCCTTAGGTATTGGATTAAGATTGGCTAATTTCCATAGGAGGGGAACGCATTGCTGTTCCAATGACATATTAAATATCTTTGTTATCACTGGAGCTAAATATTTTGCAAAGTCTTTCCATACCCAATAGGGTAGGCCATCAGGACCTGTTGATGTTTTCTTTTGTTTTTCCAAAAACCTTTCTACAGTAGGTATATCAACATTTGGTACTCTAGTCTCATTGGGTATAGGGACGAGTTCAGGATATGTATAATTATCATCAGTGTTTATTGTTTTGAAATAACTATTTATAACACTTGGATCAATATTTATACTGGTATGATTTGCCTTCCTACCGGTGATTTTATTAACTGTGTCCCACCATTTCTTCGATCCCAGAGGTATAACAACGCACGTTTAACAACAAAAGAGTGACTTTTTGGGGGAGACCCTGTATTTAACAAGACGCTCCAGAGAGCGTTAATTAAGTCGCTGGGGCTATTTAAGGGATGGAGAGAATAACCAAGCGTGGCAGCGTGTTCCCCGAGGGGCAAATCACTACAAAAGTCTCGTACACTTCCACGAAAAGTCCGTAAAAAGTCCGAAAAGTCCAGGAGGATTTTCGAAAGTAAAAAAGTCGCTGAATCCGGCAAAAACTCCAAAAAGTCCCTAAAAATCCATGAAAATTCACTCAAAAGTCTTGAAAATCAGACGAACAAGCGGCTCTTACAAATACACGATGTACTTCATGTAACTTCATACTGATTACTGAACAAGTGGCTCTTATAAATACACGATGTACTTCATGTAACTTGAATTATACCATTTTCATACTTGCAAGGCAACAAAAGAGAACGCCAATATTCTTCTGATTATGTAGATTTAACGAAAGCCACATTCAAGAATATAGGTGTATTTGCCAATTGGTTCCAAGGCACGCGCACAATGCAAGAACATTTGAAAGACGTGGTGACTTTTAAACCGTTGGATAGCGTTTTCACTCCTGGATACCTATCTTTGAAACATTATCTTTCAACAATCGACGAAACTACTCCAATTGAAAGCCGAGATCATTCATTTTCGTTCACTGTGAACGTGGTAAAAAAGGTTATGCCACGTTGGCGTACAAAGCTGACATTCGACATAAGTTAAAGTAATGTAAATATTTTTGGTGTTTTTTTCTAAATATACATTGTCCCAACCAACGGCCAATTGTTTATTTTATTTAGAATTCACTCCCAATTAAGTATCCACTCGTTCAGTTTTTGCATTTTTTTTAATGTGTTTTACTGTAGGTATACTTTAACAGAGCATTTAAAACAATTCGAACAACAGCTTTTTGGTTCATACAAAAATTCCAGAAAAGTCCGAAAGTCCGACCATAAATTCCCGGACTTTTGAAAGCCCAAAATTAAGTCTCGTACACTTTTTTTTAGTGATTTGCCTCTCGGTGTTCCCTGAAGTATTAAAATATACGGCCGTTGACTGTTGTGTAAAACTACCTGAAAAATACAATAAGAACTTCGACGTTTCGAGCGAAGACCCTTCGTCTTACTACAAACTTCCAGACGAAGGGCCTTCGCTCGAAACGTCGAAGTTCTTATTGTATTTTTCAGGTAGTTTTACACAACAGTCAACGGCCGAATCTTTGTTACACTTTACCCACACTGGCACCGTATGTTCGAGATATTAAAATATACTGATGTATTTGGGAGCCACATATGGCCAAACTGAGCGACCAATACTTCTCAAACTCATTAATAATTCATGAGCAAAACACAAAGAAAATCACCACCGTATCATTGTCGTACGTCTTGATACCACGGCACAGAATAGGAAATGACCAGAAGGGCCACTCAGCAGTGCAACGTGCAGACCCCCTATTTTTATGCAGTTTTCTGGCCAGAATAATGGCCCTTCTAGTCATTTCCTATTCTATGACCACGGTAATAAACACCCATAAATTAACCGGCTCAACTTTCGCGTTGAATTTGTCTTTAAATACTGGTTTGTTTGAGAAGCTGTATCATACACTCGAAGTCGTTTATTATAGTGATTTAAAAACACTTCAAAGTATGTTTTTAAAAAACTCGGCTATAGCGCCTTGTTTTTCAACACATATCAGATTCACTGCGCATGCTCGATTATGCCTAAACAACTTTGGTCCAATTGCAAACGTTTTGTAGTATAAAGACGTTGTTTTGTGACCGTGATTGCCGATTGCAGACAAATGCAGGCTGAAACCTATAGTCACTGTTGCCCCAGCGCTATTCATCTCTCGCTTCCAATCCAAGGATATCTTCACGGAACTGTATGAAATAGAAAAAGACTTTAATGTCAATTATTCACGATAAATTGTAAAGCCGTCTCTCGTAGTCTAACGTTAATAGAGACTTACGATTTCAAGACGGCAACGTGACGACAACGGCCATAAATTCAATGAAATTTATAGTATTTTAGAATAGAAATGAATAATTAAAATCGCAAGGGAGTTTTAGACGTCATCCTCGCTCTGTTTACAACGGTAAACTACAGATTTTTACGTCTTGTGTTCAACGTCTGTATTTCAAGCTCAGTACTGAAGTATTGGCTCAGTACTGAAGTAGAAATCTTCTAAACCAAAAAGCCCTTTTCTCAACTTCCACAAACTGAAGTGAATTCATACGATTGATAATACACGACAAGTTTTATTTAATTGATTTATTTGAAGGAGTTTGTTTTGGCTGTCGTCGTTCGCGTTGCCGTCCTACATCATAAGGTCTCTAGTATGTATTGATCCGTCAACGCAAACGCTCGAGTTCGATTCTCCACAGGGGATTTTATTTTCACTATTTAATAGTTTCAGGTCTCAGCGATGTGAGTTTTTTTTTCGATGTCTCTATGATGAGAGAATTATGTTTTGTGATAAGGTTTTAGTTGTCTCTGTTAGGGAAGGCATTCCTAAAATTTAATTTTCACTTCCAGACGCTCGCCGTCGGCATGTTGAATTATCTGTGTTAACTATATTACGATTTACACGAAGTTTACAGTTTGTGACCATTCACGGAAATTGCACATTGCACATTGCAGTTGCTGACAAATGCAAGCCGAAACCTATAGTTGCTGTTGCCCCAGCGACTAATGATCAGACTAGTCCCTAGTCCTCTATACGCGCGTTCTATATTTCCGTGACGTCCCCGAATGAAATGCGCAGCCCGAATATTAATGAGAACGCTTAGAGGCCTAGGAACTAGGCTGACTAATAATATGCCGCTTTTAAGACTGGATGCCAAAGTCTTGATAATAAATGCATCATCATTCTTATTTAGAACTGTCATTGTCAACTTCATTGTAGAACTATATATTATGAGAATTGAAAAAGTGAAGGAGTTGTTGTATGAAAAGTCAGTTATAACCTTTATATTTCTACGAATATATATATAAACAAAACGTGCCCTTCTACGAGTATCTACCCCTACGTCTACGAGTATCTACCCCTACGTCTACGAGTATCTTACCCTTTTGCCCTTCTACCGTTTCTGCGTCCCTGCAGTGCTGCAGTATGTTGCAATAAAACTTCGAAAGTATATTTACGATCTATTTATGTTTTATTTATGTTAGGATGCTGAGAGGAGTGAATTGCTTTTCATTTGTATTGTCGGTTGTTGGTCAGAATCATGCTAAGTTTGTAATCAAGTCATGACACGAGATCTTGCTATGATATGAAGAACACTGTGCCGCTGTGGGATCATTTGTTAAAGTTATTCCTGCTATTATATTTCTTTATTTGAACGCATAAACAATTTTTTATCAATTACTTTGCAAAAATCAAGCTGAAAAAAACGTTTAAAATTTATATATGGGTCAAGTTCAACATAAATGTTTAGAAAAGATTTTAAAAATGCCTCGTTATGTTGTTAAACTTGACAATCTTCTTACTATGTATATCTATCGATATTACAATCGTGATTGATCTTCAATATCATGTAATTTTAATGTATAACTTGATCTTACAGTTATAGTATACAGATGAAACAGGATTTTCAAGTTTTGATGGGCCATGATCGGCAAATTCATGCATGGACTTGCTCCAAGCGGTCCATATTTCTCATCTACTACAGTGCTCATGACATGGTGAGCTAGCTACACGTACATGTATATCTAGTAAGATCGACCATTTCGCAAGCACTAAACTATCTAATCTATCAAAGTCTAATAAGTGTGAACAATGACATGTCAATAGCTAGCTCAAAAAGTTAGTTTTCTACCCTTAATAAAGCAGTTTAGCAAAGGTCGTTATTGCTTGCACTTTGTCTTTATTACCGCGCGCATATTAAAATAGTCAGTAAATCTGTAAATGACGACAAGATCGGATCGGATATATTCAAGTTCCGGCCATGATATTGGATCGCAATTTTCCTGTAGAATTATAGATTATACCTGGCTTCATGCATCACGATACGTGATCCGTGTATGATTGCTGCATGGCCATGGCCATGTGCCAATTCCGAATTATGTAAATGGTATATTATTACCCGTATGGTTAACATAAAGCACACCAGGTTCGTAACTATAATCATTGACACTTGGATTGATAGTAAATTGCTACTTTTCTGTTTCCTCTGCTCTGTTGTTTACTACCTGGCATTAAATCAATTTTAGTCATTTTCGATTATATATTAGTTTATAACTTTTATAAGCTCATTTAACAAATGGAGAAACACAACTCAGCTCTCAAACTTGAAGTGGGCGGGGGTGGAAGGGAATGTTTAGCCTCCTCCGCAGGCATCTCTTGGATCCCCGGGGTAGGGAATGTTAACAGTAAGCAATAATTTCTGCCAATAATTATAATGTCAACCCCCAACTATATCAACACGGTTTCAACGTGTACATATATAAAGGTTACCGATTGAAGCTTGCTCTCGGCAACGACGGCTAAATTGGTCATCTAACAGATTTGAAAGAAAAATATTAACGGGATGACGCTTATACTGAATAGCATGACGTCATGAGTGTAACTCTTAAAATAAGCAACAAAAGTCATCTCTTATATCTGAGATGTTGGCTAATCTTCCCCTTCCCCAATCTCTTGAATGTTAGCTCCCGTGCTTGTATAATTATATAAATCCGCTTTATAAATAGACCGATAAGCATCGATAAAACACAGGACGCTCGTATAGTTAAAGCAATATATAATATATTTGATATACATGCAGTTGCCACCAGTACTAAACTTGTCAATATCTAATGACACCATTAGGCGTGGGCGGTGACATTCTCATATTTAGTCTTGCATAACCATATTTGGCTTGGTTGACTTGGTTAAGTTCTTACTCCCTTATATGGAACGCGACCTACTACAGCTTATGTACACATTTACCACACTGGCAGTATACATAACATCAATGCAATGGTAATGGCAATATAAATAGTTGTAAAAGATAATAACAAATAAAATGCTGTGAAGCTATGCCAAGATTTCTCTGTGTCTATGTAAATAAGACAACCACATGAAATGAAGGAGTCGATGACAAATCCGGGATGTGTTAAGTGGGATTGTTAATTCCGTGCAATAACAACAAAGTACCAAAGGTTAAAAATATTCTATCTTCTTCCATGACGTCCAGTTTGTTTTTACATCACATACTGTATGGTCTAAAAAAATTGATATTTTGAATTGTCTCTTGCACTGTCTTTTTATTAGACAAATCATTTTGCATGGTTATTGGTTGTTTGAAAAAAAAATAAGGCTAAAATTTATTATCGCGTAAACGTAGGCGTAGCGAAAAATTGTTTCTTGGAAGCATGGACTGATGTCATTGACTTTTCAACGACAAAAAGACATTTGAAACAAAATTTAAATTTTTACATTGCCTCTACTGTACCAAGAGAAATTAAAATGCCTACCATCCTCATTGGTGAAATTCTAGAAATATTGAGGTCAAATAGTTATTTGATAATTATATTCAACAAAAATGAAATATTACTCATATTCTATAGAAATATGAGTGTGACGAGTAATTCTGATCTGGAACATATGGATCTGGATCCAAGGTGAAGTTATATACAGGTTGATGGACTTTAGGCATGTATGTCATCATTTGGCAGACCGGTATGGGTTCCTTATAACCACAGTTGTGACTACGATTTCCTATCATATTGATTTTAGGACAGCAAATCTCGAAACAGAGGTAATTGTGCATTTGTACTGTACATACAAATGATGTCTCATAAACAGCCTTGATTTGATTAATCACTTTTCATTTGACGATGAGTGGATTGTTTACAAATGACGTCACCAGATATGTCTTAGGAGCACTGAGGCCAGTTTTAAAGACGTTTTTCATATATGTATGTGTTTTGGTTTTAGACCGCGGGTATTTGAGCTTAAGAGTATATATACATGTTGTCAGATGTAAAATTAGACTTGCTCCAAGTCTGTCTCTTAAAGCGTTTTTTATTGGGGAGTTATAAAGGAGTGATGTGTGTGTGTGTATGTGTGTGTGTATGTGTGTGTGTGTATGTTCACTCAAAATATACAAATTTAGCTGTCTAATGCCTATGCTGAAATAGGAAGGGCACCCCTGATTATACAAATAGCATACAATTATAACGGCAAAGTATTGGCTTCATGCAATTCTGCATGCAATTCAATTTACAACCAATATTATTCACAAGGTATTTGTTGCAATTATGTAATTTTACAGTTAATAATTTTGAAGACTTCGTAATTTCATCCGACGATAAAGAAAATTTTTGCCATTCTTTGAAAAATATATTTTGATAAAAGTTTATTAAATACTGGAAATAACAGATTCAACAAGGTGGAAGAAATGGTAAATTAAGACTTTTTAAGAAAGTGAAAATACATTTTGGCTTTGAGAATGATCTCTCTTCAATTCACAACTTCAAACATCGACAGGCGGTTACAAAATTTAGAATTTCAGCTCATAGATTACCTGTTGAAACTGGTCGTTATATAGCAATGTTTCATACAATGTAAACATTGCGATCTAGATGAGATTGGAATTTGGAAACGAAAACCATTTCTTAATGTCATGCAGAAACATTAAGATCACTAATCTCAGAGTTAACTTTATAAATAATCTATGTAAATTAAATCGGTCATTCCATTCATTTAATACTCAAGTTCTTTTTATGTATATTATGGCTATCCAAGACAAAACAATAATGACTTTAGTTGGTAAATACTGTTACGATATTCTCACAGTTTTTGAAAGTTTTTAAAGTGGGTTACTGTAGTTTAGTTTTATATATTTTATACTAGATTTTATATGTATGTAGGCCTACCTAGATATACCAAAATTGGTATTTATGTTGCTGTTGATTAAATTCATGACTATATATACAATTAATTGCATGTGAGTGCTCAATTTCACTTCTTCAGACTAGGTTAGGAACATTCAACGAAAATATTGCTGCAATGCGAAATATATCACTCCAGTTGGTTAGCAAGTTCACTGGTAGAGTTTCCCCCACTGGCTACAATGCAGGGAGATTAAATAAGCACTTCAACCTTTTTTTTTTCTTTTTTTTTTATATGAGTTCTAAATTTGTTTCAATCCTGTAGCGAAGATTTTACGATTTTTAGATAATCTGGCACTGACGTTCTTGTCGACAAGCATATACAAATTTCGACTTAGAGTAAACTTTTTAAATTCAGGCTTTGAAATGGACTATAAGATACGATTTAGAAGCACAGAATAAGATACCTTATTTGTATACCTAGCTGGGCCCTGCTTGTACTTATAAATTCGCACAGTATATTAGCCGGAATTCGCGCAGACCATATAGGTGCGAAAATTAAAAGTGAGCGTAAAATAATCCTCGGGAAAAGGTTTGCTGCGGAAAATAATCCGTATGTAATTGCCCCCGTGACACAAAACACTGATAATTAAAAAGCAAATAGGAAATTATTCTATATGACATTGTGTATGATATTTATTTACCATGAGATTTGTTGTTATAGCTGTTGTTACTACAGCTATAGATAAAGGTACTCTCATGCTTATCTTTCTTTGCCAGTTTCGAATATCATTTAAAACTGCGCGAATACATTGCATTTAAGGTGAGCGAAATCAGTTAAAGCGCCGAAAATTTAGTATACTACACAAATTTAAATACAAGTAAGGTATATCATTATTATTATTGGTTAAGGTTAATGGGCAACGCTGTAAAACGCCCGGGAACGTATTCGTCTCAGAGCTTGGTTTGGTTGCATGACCAATACATTTTTTCCCAGTGGCGTAGAAACCGGGGGCACGTGGCCCCCCAAGTTTTCTTCAAAGTGCCATTTTCTCCAACTAAAACAATGGCAAAAGTGCCCTTTTCTAATAGAAGAGCTGCCCTTAAGACGAAGTGCCCCTCCAACTTGAAGAGTTGAAGTTGCCTCCGACGCCACTAGTATTAGGAACTCCAACCCAGTTAAGCTAACAAATAATCCTATTACATATAAACTGATAGTTGACAAACAATGAATAAAGATTTTTATTTACTGAAAAGAGTACCCTTATATAGACTGGGCATGCGAGAGTTCGCATATATTGGTTAGTTTCAGTAAACATACAGAGCAGTAGATAGTGCCATTGTGATCAACTTCAGAAAAGTAAACAGTGATAGGTGCAAAATTAATCAACTACCAGCTCTCTCAATTCTATTCATTAGCCAAGACTACCTCATATAATGTAAAGAGTTAACTGTCGAGTGTCGGCTAACCATCTGCTGCATGATTTAACTTAATCTTAGACTTAGTGAACCCACCGCTATATGAACAATATCCACTAAATTTACATAAGAGACTATGGTACTGTCTCTACGCATAATCTATAGAATTATCCAAATCCTACTAGCAGTTTTATTGCTTCAACCTCTAACTCTGTTTTGCTAAGTTCTAAAGTGTGATCGCTGATTTCCTCTTGAAATAGATTAAACATTGTCATTTTTCAACAGATTGTACTTTTGTTTTCTTTATTTTGTCAACAAAGTCAGAAGGTCAATTTATTTAAGAACTTCCTAATTTTCACCACGTATTATCATCAGACCACCCAAACGAAATATTTTAACATGTAAGATGTACGCATGCGCGGTTGCGCGCTAGTTTGTTCAGACGTGGTTCGGTATATACTGATCCGAGACAATCGTCTGAGCAAAGTCTCGTTATAGTTTTAGAATTAAGCTCTCGCATGAACTTTTCCCGAGAGCGCGAAGGTGTCTCTATACTATCTACTTTACGTAATGCTATACAAACGCTAGTTTTAACCTTCTGCATGCATTAAACCAGTGAGTTGTTGACATGTTCGTGTTTATTCGTGTTGACATGTTCTTTGTTTATTATTGTTATGAATTATTTTTTGACTTGCTTTATTATATCTAGTGATTTAACCGTATCCTTTTAAAGTTGAAGGCAGATTAGTAGAGCTATAATAGCAGGATCTCAATTACTAAATAAACTATTTGCCAGAATAAACTAAAGAAACATATAACGATGTCAAACTGTGTTTGTATTAATAATTCACCCCCTCACAGATCTTGATATGATCTTGAACGGTAATGATTTAATCTGCATTTGTATATCTTATATGATATACACTGAGGAATATAAGTCTTTTTCATCAATTGGATAATCTTATTAATATGTTAGTGCTATATGATGCATGATATTTCTGGTTCCGCACATGGTGGTCAATCAGGCCGGGGCTTAGGAAGTTCGGTCCCCCCACACCCCATAGTTCGTTTCTACTTCGTGCGAATTCTAATTAAAGTCATTAATAGAAGTGCTTCGAAAGAATCAAGTTTATACTTTGTAATTGAATTATCTAAGAATTTTTGCCCCAGGGACGAGGTTGAATTTTTGCCATATTTTGGAGTTTGTTGCCCTGCGAGTCTGTGACTCAACATAGCCTATCCAGAGTCATTTTAATCAAAAGTGACCAATCACAAAGTAGAACAGGGGCTAGTGCCTGGTTATACAAAATTAACTATCAGAGTAATTTGTCTTTACGTTTAAAAGATTCAGACAAAACCTAGCATAGGGGAAAGGCCAAATTCTCAGCTCATAGTTTCTACTTCGTGTAAATTCAAATTAAAGTTATTTATAAACGTGCCTCGAAACAATAAAGTTTATAGACCTTTATACTTTGCAAGAATTCAAGACTTTGTAAGATCTAAGAATTTTTGCCATATTGTATGGAGTCGGGTGCCTATGGCCTGAGTCCTGCTTTATTTAACAATTATTCGCCGAAGGCGAGGTGAATATCGGTGAATAAAAACCGAGACGAAGACAAGTCGAGGTTTTTATTCACCGATATTCACCGAGCCTCATGCATGAAGTGAATAATTGTTTTAGTAAAATTACATAGGTGATTATTTGGAAATTACATAGGGAATTATTTTAATTGAATATTTACGATAAATTAAAAGCGGCTTAAAAATACTTTAGGTGATTATCGCGTAAGGGGGTCCATTACCAAAAATATTTTTTTCTACCGTTTCATAGTATTGAAACTTATCTATTATTAGTATGTTGTTAGGCTCGATTCTCTGACAAAAAAATATGTTGTTGCAAAATATAGTTTCCATGGTTTCCATGATAAAGCACCCCAAACGATGAAATTCATGCAATTTTATAAACATGATTATTAGATCATCCTTAAGATAAAATTCTGGAATAACGTTTATTCTCTAACAAACAACAATATCTAGGAGTTGAACTAAAACAATCTCCATTGAGGCTTTTTCAACAGTTTTACAGACCAAATATTAAAAGAGAATACGATGATTCCCACGAAAACTGTCACTGCTTCGAAACTATTCAGTAAAATTTAATTATTTTAGTTTCATCTCCTATAGAGGTAAATATGCTGAGTCTATCCTGTAAGAGTGTAAATTTAATCAGGATAGCTTTGAAACTTCATTAGTTATCTTGCATGCCTCTGTATTTATAGAAAATATTTTGTGGTTGGGATGTGGGAGCAATATTGTTGCACAACTGCGCATGTCCATCTCGACGTTTATGAAAATTATATTATATACGCTTGTAAAAGCACAGCACTCTTATATACAAGTTTATAAAAGCACAGAAAAAAGAATTCACGAGTCGTGACAAGAAACTGCTAGAATTATTAAATGTTGATTAGTTAAAGTACGGAAGCCCAGCCCTGCCATCCCCAGACAAGTAATCCGGGATGCAAACGCTTCCTATTTCAAACGATCTAAAACATGAAGCGGCTGCACCGCGGGCTTCGTGACAAAAGCTAGCGTTTTCCATCGAGTAGGGACGAAGTCCTGAAATGATCACATCGCGCGCCGGAGTATGGGACTAGGGTCCACTTCCGAAGAACGGGAGAAATGTTTTGACGATTCTTTCAGCAATCGTTTATTATACTACTTTCCATTGCTCATGCACAATCTTTCCATTGCTTCCGCGTGCAAAAGCGCAAAACAACTAAACAAGCTCATCAGAAGCCTGTGATCAAGTCAGTAGATCTAGAATCTAGAATTAATGAAACTAAATAGGCCACTATGGCGCAGTCTGAAATTTTTAGGCGGAAATCAGGCTACCACGTGTTAAAAACTTACAGTGTTACTACTTTGTCAACTTTGATAACATGACATAGCTAATGAAATATTCATGAAGCGCGTGAACGAAGACGATATCGATCACTCTAGTGACATTGGGCATGATAAAATTATTTTTAAAATCAGTCCGCAGTCCGCAGTCCGCAGTCCGCGTTTTCCACCAAACCCCCGGTACAGGTGTATGTACCACAGAATACCGCAAACATTTCCATGTTCCATATCTTTTGTCAAATATATATAATGTGGCTTCTTAATATTTTTTAGTATAGTTTATCGATATATTTTTTCTTCCTGGGGGTTTTGGGGCTAGATTTCATAGACTTAAATATTATTTTTTAATTGAACATTCTGTGGAACAAACTCTAATGTACCACAGAATACCAGTGCAGAGATAAATAAGCAACGGTTTATCAAATTGTACCAGGATTTGCTGTGTCATGTTGTGTGATAATACTGTAGGATATTGCTAACTTAATTTCGTGAAAGGTAAATACTAAAATCAGTACAGCCTACCAGTGGTGTAACCAAAGAATACCAGGTTTATCAATAATTTTGAAAAATTCAGTTTTTCAATGGTAAAATTGATTCCTCCGTGTGATTCCTGTATAGTAATAATGTTGTGTTGCATAGAAAAGAAGTGATCAACATAAATTATACTGCTTTGCAATGTTATTTTTGGTTAATCCTGATTATTAGTTTTAAGAATTTTTATGAAAATATTCATTTTTTGTTTTTTATATGTCAATTAAAACTAAAACTAATATATATTCACAAAAATAAAGTATATAGTATGTTTCCGCCAAATTTTATTGAAGATCAATAAATAAGACTGGTATTCTGTGGTACCGTGGTATTCTGTGGTATATACACCTGTATATGATTAATTTATGTGTTTTTCAGCGCTGTGAAGAATTAAAAAACAAAGTGATTCTGATGTGACCACACTTGACGAGTAAGTCGTATTTATCTTACCAAGAGATCTAAATAATATATCAAGTGATGCATTTTGTATTCATTGGTTTAGTGAAAGATTAAGAACTGACCATCAAGAGGACAATGATGGTTTGTATAATACATGTTTGTTTATGTATTGTACATAAATCGTGGAGATTTAGAATTTTAGATTCAAATTAATTTTTTTGTGTGTTAGAAATCCCAGTCATTCCAGATCTAGACCTTGCAAACAAAGTTGCTGCTCCTCCTAGGTTTGTTTGTTTGTTGATGATAATAATTTTGTATTTGTAGCATATGTGAACAGTGGTTCCAGCATGACTCTGAGTCAAAAATGGCAGGTTTTCGCTGGTTTCCTCCTGTGGAAACACTGGAACAATAAATTATGTCCCTTACTGGACGTCTAGGGAGAACAGTTTAGGACTGATAGATTTATCCAGTATACATAAAGTTAGTTTAGTTGACATTTTGTGCAAAATGTTTTAGCATCCAAGTCAATCGTGTGGCAACTTATAAAGAATTAGATAACGATTTTCAAAAGCATTCTTATCTTATGACTTTGGTATGTGAAATCATCAATCATGTTGCTATATATACATCACTCATATGCTTGCTTATTTTGCTGACATTTCTTTTTTTTTTGCAAGGATGATGAAATTGATTTGAAGCTTTTGGGAAAGGTTTTAGCTCCTGAGTCAACACTCAACAGTCTTTGAAGTAAGAATGATAAGACACTGTAACTCCTAAAGTTTCTCTAACATCGCATTTGTCAGGATTTTGTATACTTAACTTCATACTTTCTTTTATAGGAAGACAAAGCGTGGGATTGGGACAGGCTTTTCACTAAAGTATCGTCTGAGTTGCAAACAGAATGGGAGACGAGAAAGACCAACGAAGAAAACAGACCCCAGCCGACAGTAGAGTGATACCTTGTGTAAAGTGTTTAAAACACTCATAGCAATGTATGATAATTGTAATAGCTAAATGATGTGTTTCAGTAAGCATTATGTGGAAGGATATACTGGTCAAGTTCAAAAATGTGGATGCTTAAGCAATTATTACCTAAATCTCTCAATTCTATATATTTGCCTCCAAATACAGGACTACTACATATATGCATGAAAAGAAGTCATAGTATTTTTTCATTCTGATATAACTGCTTGTTGATGACCATATGTTGTATTCGCCTCCTCCGCAGGCAACTGTGTGTTTATACTATACTATAATTAGGTATGTGAAAAATTATAGATTCATGGCCATGGACGTTGTCAGGGTGTCTGATGTTGCCAATACACACTCACACAGTTTTAAAAGCCTTTTTAAACATATTGATACATAACGTCAACATTTCTGCAGTTGTTTTAATATATAAATGGAAGTATTTCATTTTAGAAATGTGATAGTCAGGGTTGAATGAACACAATTGAACTGTTTATAATTTTCCAAGTGAATGTAAATAGGTAATTGTTCCTAATTGCTTTCCTTTATGTTAACTGTTAATTTGCATTTGTATGCAAATTTCAAAAAAGAAAAGATTCTACTTCTTCAAAGCCAAAGGCAATGAAACTTTCCAACAATATTCCTTTTTTAATAAGCTATTGCATGACGCGTGTCCTGTTGGAAGAGACTGAAACACGCTAGAGATATCAGATATTTACATTTGAAACAACTGATCGTAAATTTGAAACAACTGACCGTCGGTCGGGAAAGAGTTAAGATCTACAGACTACAGGCTACAGGAGTTGAAATTCACTTAAGCACTTTTAACAAGCCACTATTTTTGTGTCTTTTGAATGTTTCCTTCCTGGTCGCAGGAATATTTCTGAATTCTGTGGTTGTAATCAGTATACGGAGGTCGTCACAACTTCGAAAGAAACCATGTCACTTTATGATTCTTGTTTTATCTTGTTTTGATCTGGCTGTAGTCGCCATCACTCATCCACTCATAGTATTATCAATAATTATCTGGTCTAAAGAAGACTATGATGAACTCCGTGTACAAATAAGGAGGTACATGTCTACTTTTCTTTATACGTTTTCAATGCTTGCGTTATTGCGCTGAACATTGAAAGATATACTTGGGCTTAACGTTTCCAATTTTCCATCAAACATCCGTGACAAAGAAAAGGCTTCTCTTTCTTCTGGCATTTTTGATGATTTTACTATTCCCGGGTCTGATTGCGTCGTTTTACATGCACACGAAAACATCTGGTCATATTTTCGTTGTGGTTTTCATTTCTATTTTACTGTTCTTGTTCATTTACTTAAACTACAAAATGTTTATCATTACCAACTCAAAACGCAGGGACGCCAAAAGGACGCAAGTTAAATTTCAAAAGTATATCTACATGTTCCTTGGCGGTTGCCTGTTTTTTCGTCTGTTCTTTTCCACGGATTATATATTCTGGTTTTCGTTTGACATCAGAAACGCCATGGTACGATAAACAAGTCTATTTTTTTTTTTTAATATTTGGTCGCAAACATTTCTCTCCATGAACTCGACATTTAACTGTCTGATATTTTTCTGGAGGAATTCAATCCTGCGTCGCGAGGGAATGAAGATAGTAAAGCGTTTTAGGGTTACAAGATCTTGACTGGATTGCTTTAGTAGTCCAGAAATACATTATTATAGTTCATATGTAGTATAGATAAAGAAAATTTGTCTCTATGAAAACTTCCCAAATTTGTTGGCTACTGCATGGCTGACAATGAAAACTACTAATTTACAATGGTCACTTTGACGTCAGCTTTGAGTTCAAGCTATTGTTTTGTGTGCTCTCAAGCAAATACAGAAATGTCTATTAAGTCCATCTTCTGCATCGCAAAAAGAAAAGTGACTTAACTAGCTTGGGTTGGAAACTCGGACTAGAAGAGTAATATCACAAATATTATATGTATTTTTTGTAAATATCGGTGCCGCAGCTGTCTATTCTTAATTGGTGTCGCGGCCGCCCAAACATGTTTGTGTGTCCGGGGCAAATTGTAACTGTGCATGGAGCCCTAGTATTATGTTCTTTTGTCTTAAACATTTAAATAACATTCCCATTGCGCACTCAGGATCTCAGAAATGGCGAATTCCCGCAGTCTAGAAGACTATTTGGCAATGATATATATCTATGCATATTTCACTTTATTTATATTTGGGGACCCTTTGCAAGCTTTGAAGAAAGTAGAATAGTCAACACGGTATTCTTGTAATTGCATGAACGGCTAGAATAAATTTACTTTTCTTGTTTTAATTTTGAGATTTAAGGATTTAAGAACATTTTGACGGATTTAAGAACATTTTGACCGCATGCATTTAACATGCTATCAAGCTAATTTCGAAACGAGACTCCTGAGGACAAGGAAATACGATTCAAAGGTATGAAAACCCCGACAAAACTGTTGAGGCTGGTCGAGGGGGTTTGCATTGTTTGAGGGTGGTAAAGGCGGGGGGGGGTACCGATCACGTTTCACGTGAGGTAAAACAGTCATTTCACGTTTCACATGTAAAAAATGAGCTATTTCATGAAAATTAAAAACCACGTTTCAAATGTGTAAATTTTATGTTATAAAGTGAGTATTTAATGCCGTTCTTAATTATAACCTTTTGCCCAATTTTTACGTTTTCGAAACCAATTTCAACAATTTCTATAAAAAACAACTGATATATCTAATACAAAATCAAGAAAATATACGCAGTAAAATTGTTGCATCCATAGCATCAATTGCTCTTCTTGACGTTGTCACTGCTCGTTCAGGGCCTGTTCATATGATCCCGCTTAGCGAGACGTCTCGCCTACCTATGATCTCGCCTCCTAGTACTTTTACTATAAAAATTTACATCGTGTTCATATGAGAAAGCGGACTGGCCCGCTTGGCGAGATCTCGCCTGTGAGAGCCGAGATCATAGGTAGGCGGGATGAAAAATATTCCATATGAACACGCCAGCCCGCCTACCGGGATGAAATCGAGAAACCAAATTTCCGATTTTGCCGCTTAATTTGACGATTTTTACGTAGTTTTATGTTTGTTTTAGAATCAAGCATGAAATATGTTGCTAAACCAATGCTTTTTATTGCAAAAAAATAAAAAGCAACAACAAAATCGTTAAAATATTTGTGTTGCGTGCATGAAATGTACATGTTTTGCAACGCTAATTATAGAACAACATTGTAATTTCATCTCGGCAAGAGGGATGAAAAACTCCATATGAACACACGGAAAAATCGGAAAAATCGGAAAAATGAACACACGAGACGTCTCGGCAAGTGGGATCATATGAACAGGCCCTGAGATGTACAGGCCTCAAGTAGATTCTCGTTTCGCGGACAAAAATTATCGACAATCACGGCTCAAGGCTAGGGATATGAATCACGTTTCACGACACTAAAATCCGTCATTTCACGGGAACAAATATTGGCAATTCACCGCTCACGAAAATACACTTAGCTTTACCTAAGTATACGACCTTTTTAATACCACCCTCTTGTTTTCCATGCATTTCTAGTTCTTAATTGTTCTTAATTGAAGTATGCAGTCTCTCAGCGGTTGCTGTGGGAACGCGGGCGTTGTGGCTACTAAACAGTTGTCAAAAATCTGAACTAGCTAGTAGCTATTGACCCACATATTGATTTAAAATGTTGATATCATAAACTTGGAACTTGTTTATACTTACTTATACTGACTACTGTATATACAGATTTACTTGAACTGTAGAAGACATGAGCTGGGAAGACAGATTTTCTACCATGGTAAAAGAGAGTAGTGCCAAGATAGATGAAGCTAAAGTAAGAAATATATATTTTTGTTTCTTTCCATGGTCATTGGTCAATGGACAGTAATATAAATGTAGCACCAGCATTATTAAATATGCACATACAGATAAAACACATGAGTACAGATAATGCACAATGCAATAATGCATAACATTGTGATGTATTTGATAGATTCTTGCCTTTCTTGGTGTATACAGAGGTGCATATTAGGGAGGTATGGGGAGTGTGACACCCCCCCCCCCATCATTTGTGAATTTTTCAAAAAAGTCGGTCCCAAATTGTAAAATTACACTAATTATTCGGTCTGAGTTGGTCTGAAACATCCTGTCTAAAAAAGTATAAACGATACACAAATGTCAATAAAAGAAATCGACATTACAAAACCCAGAGAGTCTTGCATGGGGCTTAATATGTTGTGCACCAATGTCAAAGACCTAATTAGCCTGTGAACAGGCTCCCAGAGAGATAAAGGGATAGTGGATCTTCAGAGTAAATTTCAAAATCTACAACTCCTATTGTATAGTAGAAACAAATAAATAGAAACACATTCTGGTCAGTAACTCAGTCATGCCATTGAAGTCAGTCAGCCTGTCAGTCATGCAGTCAGTCAACCAGTCATTGAGTCATGCTACCAGTCATTGGATCAATGATAAACGTATAATTGGAAGGATAATTATGCCTAAGGAATGCAAATAATTCCTGTTAGGCCAGACCTTTCTATTAGTTGGTTTACGGATTTGATTTAAAAAAATAGTAGTTGGTAGGTCGGAAAAAATAAAAACAACACTGAGTAAAGTTTATAACAGAACCAAATTTAATATAACAAGACACCTGCTCAGGCGTTCACACTGTCTGGCCTTATAATACGTGCTGGTATGTGAAAACTATACGACCCTATGATAACTGTTGCAAAATTTCTATGTCTCGGCAAGGCCTCCAAGTCCAAGTCACAAACTTTCAAGGATTTTAAAACGTCAGTTAGACAGGCTATAGGGTTCAACTAATACGCAGGTAATATACTACAAACATTCGAGTATGTTTAAAAATTCAAAGAAAACTACATCAATAGTAATAAACAAACAAGACAAAAAATCCAATTCATAGTTTCCCCTCCTTAATAATAATACCCATAGCTCAACACTGGGCCTAGACTTGCTCCAAGTCAACCTCTGCTGGTCGAGAGCAAAATCGGGCGCGCGAGCGACTTCAGCGCGAGGGCAGCACTGGCGAGGGCGAGCGACGAAGTTGCGAATACTTCCTTGAAATTCCTTCGTTATAAAGACGATTTTTGCCTAATTGTGCAGTATAAAACACGTGGAAGAAAGTAGATGTGTCTAACACTTTTAGGATTTAATTGTGTCGCAATGAACAAACTAAGCTACAATCAGTGACAAAAAGGTTTTGGATGGTAGTAAGCTAAATATAGATAACTACACAATTTATAATGTTGTTGGGTATATAAACACACTATCTCTCCCACCCTGAACAAGGTTACTCGCTAGTAAGCAATATTTTGGGAAATTAATTTTCCACACAACATTGAACGAGGGGTGCGGGAGTCAATTATGCAGTTGTACGCAGACATTATTTTTATATTTTGTCCAAAGTGTTTTGTTACTGATTGTAGTTTGAATATTGAAATGTCTTTTATAAACTTACTGTAAACTGTATGCTAATGTTTTGTAAGTGGGCTCATAGCATTTTGTGCAGTGTGTTACAATTTGTCTTGTAAACCATTTCTTATTTGACATACCTGTGTTAAACTTTGCCCAAAAATTAATGTGAGCCTGAATAATCACATACTAGACATTGAAGTAAATAGCTTCCTTGCAACATTGACCTTGAATGTTGTTTACGTGACCTTGAACAGAAGATATGACATATATTTGTGCACACGCCATGTGGGTATTGGAGCATTTGTGATTTTCTTGTTGAATCACAGTTAATTCTCTGACTCTGTTAAGGCCCCACTGTCTCCCAGGAAGGGGTAAATATGAGACTGGTGGAGGGCTCAAAATAGATGGCCAACATTCCTTTTCTTTTTGGCAGGTCAAATAGATTATTGCCTGCAATGTCTAAATTGTTGAACCACTCTCCAATTTTATACAAGTATCGACATTAATGTAATTTTTCATTTCTATTTGTTTGCATCTGCCTTCACAACGGAATTGCGCATTTCCAAAGTTCTGGCGAGAGAATTAAACGACAGAGCATTGAAACATACTCACTTTGTAAAACAACGTAGTACTGGTGTCACAGCGGATAGTGCCCCCCCCAGAAAATGTTCCCCCAGACATTATTTGCTAGCGGATAGTGTCCCCAGACAATATCTGCTAGCAGATACTGTCTCCCCGGACACTATACGCGACGCGGATTCTGTCCCCTCCACTCACAAATCTGAGCTTTTGTTTTTTACTTTCACGTGGGGGACACTATCCGCGGGAATCTAATTAAAGGGGACACTATCCGCTAGCGGATACTGTCCGGGGGACGACACTGTCCGAGGGACGACACTGTCCGGGGAGGACACTGTCCGGGGAGGACATTGTCCGGGGGGACACTATCCGCTGTGACACCGGATAATGCATGTCCGAGGCTGGTTAAAGATTGAGATGTAATGTAGTAGTTTTCAGCTCGAACAGTTCCGTCTAACGGTGCTTCGATTAAGCGCTGCATTGTTGTGAATAAGTAAGACGCTTATTCGGGAGCGGCGTTCTTTAATAATTTTGCTCTCGGGGTTGCCATAATGAAAGTAAAAGTCGCTGAAACTCTTAATTAAATACTTTTTTCATTTTGATTATTTAGAGACGACTTCATAGCTTTGATAACTCCAGAATACCCACTCTAAAAAACAGCAACATTTCTTCAGGTACAGGCTGCTTGATGGTTACATACATTTTATTTACTTTAAGGACACGGTCACACCAGAGTGTAGACTGCAGTATTGCTACATTTATTCAAGCAGGTGAAAAGGAGGCCTCCACAATGAACTTCTCTCTATTCCTCTTAACGTTATTTTCTGTATGCATAAACCTACATGCAAATATGGAAAATGTATTTTCCATATATGGGTGGAGGTTACTTACTGTACAGTGTGTTGTATAAACACTCTTTGTGCACGCAAAAGATGCCAAAAGAAAGTTCGTTCACAGGTATCTAAGTCTAAGAACCGCGACTCAAGGTCTTTCTTACAGGTAGTGCAGTTCACTGTTTTTACTCTGGCCAAGTCTCACACAACTCTTGTGCTTGTTTTGCTACCTTATATATGCTACCATTGTCTGCCACATCATCAATTTGACCAAACATTAAGCTGTTCACTAACCTCTGTTTCTGTTCTCTGGAAGATGTTCACCTGTAAATAATTTCTTTCTTATACAGTATCCGTCATCAGTTTTGTTCCCCACTCTTGTCATGTTTCTTGACATATTGTACAGTACATCTTCAGACTTCACTTTTCCTTGTTCCTCACACGCAGGAGATAATAAGTGTAATACGTCTTACTAAACTCATTTTCCAGCTTCTCGATATTCACTCTAATGCTCGTTTGATATAAGCCTAATATGTCTTTTGAAATAAGAAATATAAGGTTTTCTTTGGGGTACTTATGGATCTGTGATACCATAATTTAATAATAATTGAAATTAGTAAAATTACACAGGTGATTATCGAAAATTCTCAACGCTGCATGATTGGTTGCGCTACCTCGAATTAATACGCGATAATCACCTAAAGCGTTTTTAAGCCGCTTTTATCGTAAAATACTGTAAATATCACGATAATTATTCACATGCAGAATTTAGTGAATACGTAATTGTCGTTGCTTCAGCAATTATTTTATATTTACAAGTCAGCTTATTCGGATCTTATTCACAATTGACACAAATCTTCTATATTCATAAACCCTGTGTTTAGAGAGCGACTGTAACACTACTGATTCTTAACATTTTATTTTTAGTACTATCTCCACCTGCTTTTCAAAGCACTCCGCAGACCAGAGTAAATCAATCTGCATCATTGCGTCCAATCAGAACAAATGGTTTAGACGATTCTTTGTTGGCATCACATGGATCTTCATCAGTTGCATTACTTCATAGTTTGTATGAGAAGATTGAACGACAAACTCAGGTACATGCACAGTAAAGTAAAAAGGGCTGAAACGCTAACGAGTGCAGCCGTTTAAACTCTCTGTAAGGGCTAAAATGTGAAATGAGAGTGATGTTTCGGCTTTGGGTTGGGTTATTTGAGAAAATTATTTTGGAAATTATTTTGGAAAAGCAAAAGTCAATTTGGCTCCTATTCATAGGCATATCAGCCCCGAAAAGCATTCATTTTCTTGCTTGCAGGGGGCTGTTTTGTGCCCCTTTTAATACCCCTTTGGACCCTACTTTCGGAGCCACTTTAGACTTCATAGAGCTAAAAAGCTGTGTTGTTTCGAGGCACTTGAAGGTTCGATATTTCTTATTTTATTAACTTTGCCATCATACGTACACATTTCATTTCATGCAATAACATAAACATTGGGACAACTGGCTGGGCAATCGCAACAGCTATTGCCAATTACTGCGGCCCCAAAAGTACAGAAACAGTTAACAAAACAGTTATATTATACATGGTAAACAATATTTGGACAATAGTCATTACAGAACGTCTAGAAACAACATCCTAATGAAAGGTTCGTCAGACTCCGAGCGGAATTGCATTTAATGCACACACTTTTCCATGTACTTGGAAGGCCAATTTTTTTCTAACATTGCTGCCATAAGCTGTTTCAAAGTTTCAGTCCCAATAACGTTAACAATGCATTTTTAGCCCCATTGAAAAGGGACTTTAATGACTATTTGTTGGCACACAGAAGGTCAACTTTGCTACACATCAGAGATATAACAGACAAACAAGAGCCATATGGCATATCAGATTCTAGCTTTTTACCTCTCTGTATAACATACCCACTACTGTACCTAAATAATAATTATTTATTTTTCAGACTTATTTTCTCTCTTTAATTTTTTATTTTTTTAACCATTTTGGGCACTTGTTAACTCCTGCGCCCCTTGTGTTTGTTTCTGTGTTCGTAAATATTTATTCTATTAGCAGGCATCAGTACCTCTTTATACATCCTAATATGCATCCTGTTTACTATTTAATATATACAAGGCGTATACGTACTGCATATATAAGTAGTATCATCGGTAGTATAAGATTGCTCATTAGGGAATACTTCAATAAATATTGTGGGTGTAAATTCGGTTCCCAACCATGTTCCCAAGCTGCAAATCTCAGTTTCTGTAATTTCAAATCTCATCAATACTTTTTAGTTCAAATTTAATGAAAATTTGCATGGTTGAATAAAACCCTTCGTTGCAGGAGGAACCTTACGCGTCCTGATGGAGTATACACTAGCCATCCTCCGCGGGTAGACCGTCTGCCACGCAGGCTACATACCACTCAGTTAAGCGCACTTGTTACTAGGGCTAGAGCCTGGAGTGGTCACCACGAAGATCATTATACTTCATCTCCTCCTGTGCTTTCTCCCAGTTTTCTTTTTATCTTATCAATGAGTAATCGAAATCGACTGGAATAGTAAATCGATGTGCTCCTAATGCTGTAGGCTGTAAATTTGTGCCTTATAAGCCACTCTTTCTGCTTCCAAAGTTACCCGAGTGTATGAGCTAAGGTGACGTCTGTGCGAGAGAGTGGACATTTCATGAATGTTATTATTATAAACAGGGTTTTGATTTCCTCAAATCTAAAGTGGAAACACTAGAGACAGCACTAAATGATCAGCAAAGAGAAATGCAACAATTTAAAGGTGATTATAATTATATAACTTTGTTATGTGAAAATAGTTATATTACGGTATGTACAATTATATAACTGAATTGTTTTGGATAATATTATAACATATAAATCTGGATTTCTTATAGAACGCCTTTCCCAACTTGTGCAAAAAGTAGAAAATTTTCAACCACTTGGAACTACGTTGGAAGAGGTATATATAGTATTGCATCTTTGAAGTGACATTTTCCAACTCTACGGTCCTAGTATGTTGCTAAGCCGGCTGTATGCATGGTGTCTTAGTTATTGAAGTAAAATTTAATTTAACTGATTTTATTCCATCTTGCAGTTTAAGACTGAAATCAGATCTGAACTAAATAGGATCAAAGATTGTATACCAGACTGCACAAAAGATGAAAATGACAGACGTGAATGGAATACAACAACCTCTGAAAGGTGATACTCCATGCACAAAATAATGCTGAGTAACGTGTATGTATTACCAAACAATAACCCTGGCGTAGTTACGGCACAGGAAAGACGTACACTACAGATCCCCCTCCCTCGGTTCTCTCTATATTTTGAACCTATTAGTAATTGAACTAAAAAACCCAGGAATGCTACAGGTATATCTCTTCTCTATGTATATTCCTGTAATGATACTTCCAGTGCGGCATGTCTGAAGCTCCAGTCTTCCGAATGCAATCAAAGAACGCGGCCATACTACAAAAAACACCACCAAATAGACACGAATCGTAATGAAGACAACTTATATAAAAACTCTAGAGTTTTAATTTTATTTATTTTGTTACCAAAGGTTGGGTCATCATGAAAACGAAAGCGGACACGTTTTAAACTCTCTGCATGAGATTAAAAGTAGACTAGGTAATACCACTTTAATAATATTATTAAATGCTCAATTACTAATAGTTTTACACAATATCATGAAAGACATTGACATGCTGATGCGTGATATATACTGTATATTACAATATACGAATGTTCTTCTTTAGTTAAGTATATAGTTTCCTCTTTTTTTCAAACTATTATTTTAATTTTGCAGATAAAATCGAATCAGATTTATCAAGCAGTCAACATTATGTGGAAAATAATAGTAAAATGGTTGAAAAGGTACATTAACCACCACCGCACCACGACATTTTACTAATTTACTTACATTTCTGGAAAAACCGCTGAAGCCCTGGGTACGAGGTTGAGTCTGAAATTGATTTCCTCTTTGTTGTTCTCCCCAATCTCCCTGTATCACGCACTGACAAACAAATGCTTAGCATGTTTTTCTATACATCTTAAAGGGCTTCCAAAAACTTGTCGTTGTCGAACACGCATTTCTCGTAACGCGCCATATTGGTTATTTACATAATTATGAGCGCCTCCTCATATTTAGCGTTTTAATTTTCTTGCATAAATTATTTCCCCTAAAAATGGCAAAGCAAACTTTTCGCCGTTGTTGCCAATCTCGTACCCAGAGCCTGCGATCCTTTTGGTCATCGCAGGCTCGGGGTACGAGATTGCGTTGTTGCACACTCCCTCACCTCGTCTCGCGAGGTCTGGGACTGCATGCAGGCTAATCAATGGAAAGTGAATCATTTCTTAGATATATTTTATCCTCGATAAAAATACCACGCAAGAAGAGCTTGCGTGCTTAGATCGCAGTTCTCCGTTGTAACAAAATATTGACTATAGTCAGACCATCATATCCGCTCATTAAAAATCTAGATCGAAAACGAAAAGAGCGTTTTTTATAAAGAACTTTAATGGTGTATTGGAATAACCAAAAACCAATTTACCTGCATGTAGGTTTATTTACCGCACTGTAAAATTTCACATTGCGAGTATTGTATAACAATGGTTGATATGCACTTTTCTAGAATGTAACGTTATTAGCAGACTGGAAGAATGAAAATATAGAATCAATGAATCGACTTTGCAAGTTACAGGATTTGTCCGTTGATGAAGCTAAACATTGGAGGTGAATTTTCCTCTGTTAATTATTGTATATTGTCAGATTGTCTCGTTATTTTTTTGGAGGGTCAGAATAATAGAACTCGATAGATAAATTACCTAATCCTTCTTCGATATTCTTGCTTCTTTGAAAGATTTTACTAGATTAACGAAGCAAGGATAGGATAATCTCTTTGGAAACCAATACAAAAGGCAACGCTTGGGTTGGTTGGTTGGTTGGCTGATTAATTATTATGTTTTTTTCAGATCGAAACTTTACGATGTTCAAGATAAAATTCACGAACTTGAGACGAGTTTAAATGACGCTCGCGTACACAATGAATTCTCAACAAGGCGAAAATCAAATAGTTTTCTTGGCATTGAGGGTGATTTTATATTATTTGCTTGTCATTTACTGATAGTAGTGTAGACTGTAGTTCAAGTAACGTGCGCATATATACTGTACTCTACATGCACAACCCTATATTACTGAGTTCAAAGATCTTCAAGGAAGAGGAGATAAGACTGGATGCGAAGATGTGTAGGGATACTATCGAAAATAGTGTCTCCTAGACAGCCACGGTCTTCAAGAGAATCTTAAATAATTGGTAAAAAATTTCAGCTTTGGTCATTGTTGAGCTAACTTGCTGTATAATGATTAAAAATGGACACAGTTTTTCCTTGTGTATGTCCTGGCGCGATGCGAGATTTTGACTTGATGTGAGTATAACAAGACAACAGCTTACTTGTCTTGTTTAGATAATAACGACATAAACCCGAAAGTAAAGCACAGTTACATCTCGATATCGAGCGACGAGGAAGAAAGAATTAGTTTGACAAATTCTTCTGTCAATTTGGACGCAAGCGATAATGGTGATTTATCAAGCGATGGTAAGTACATGTCGAAAAATGCTTCCAATTAAGGTTTTTCTAGCTTCATCCAGTCGTAGGACTGAATCAAAACTTTAGTAAATAAGTAAAGAATAATTATATATGAGATGTATAAAATAATATTTTTCTTTGTTTCAGAACTTAACCTTGAAAGCAATGATAGACAAAGAGCAAAATCTCAGAGCTCCGGATCAGATTTACTTCATTCATCCTTAAACTCACTAACTGGTTCTGAGGACTCCTTTAGCGAGATATGATCTGTGGCGTGAAAGGCAATGCTATGTTGCTCAAATGATAATTACCTGCATTCAATGCACTGTCCATTCGTAAACGCAAACGATTCAGAAATGCAAAGATCAATGAAGTGCATGGCCAGATACCGTACCTTGAGCCAGCGATATCAAGAACGGAAATAACGTTAGCATCTTCAAAAGGTTCTGTTTTCTTCAAAGATCAAAAGTAGGTATAACTGCTATGGATGCCGTCTTAAAAATGTTCACTTGGGCTGACTGGATTGATGTATGTCTAACATAATGGCAAAAATCTATTGAAGAAAGGGGAAGCCATTGCTTGTCCATTGGACATTTACTGTCGATGCATTCTTTTCCTCAAGTTGATCAATTCATTTGATAGAGAATTGGTCAACTTCCTGTTTACTGGCATACTTGTAACTTGTTCCCAATTGGTCAATCACTCACTGAAATGAGACGCCATTGGTCGATTCACTATTCACACACACAGGAAGTTGATCAATTTTTCAACTAATGAATTGATAAATTCTAGGTAATGAATTGATGCAATATTTTAGCAACACTTCCATTGCAACGACAGTAAATTAGCTATATGGTCTATATGGCAACTCCTTTTTCAGCTGACACACAAACTATGCACAAACAAACAAACCGAAGTGAAATCATAACCTGCTGGCAGAGGTAATGAAACAACATGTCAAAAACACACCCTGACTTATAATACCTGTATACAAGAAATAGTATGGTTAATATACCGGGTGGGGCAAAAACAAGTACGACTGTTTGATATAGTATAACTTAAAAACTAAAAGAGCTATTACACTTAAACAAGTTGCTTTGCATTCAGCGATGTCTAACTTAAATGTTATGTGCCATGTGCATTTTCATGCAATATTGACCGAGATAGTTGCGTTTAAACTTGAGTAAACATTTTTGGAAGTGTCGAGAATTAGCTAAAAATGGCCTATTAAATAATTTGATAACCATTAGCATTTTACGCAAGTATTCGTTTCAATGAAGTGAAGTTGAAGTTAGAAGGCCAAATGTTAGAATAAAAGAGCATATCTATTCAAGAAACATTTCTAACTTCAACTTCAATTCATTTAAATAATATTTACGATAAAATGGTAACGGTTATCAAATTAGTTTAATAGGCCGTTTTTAGCTCATTCTCGACAGTTCCAAAAGTGTTTAGTCAAGTTTAAACGCAGCTATCTCAGTCAATATTGCCTAAAAATGCACATGGCATATATCAAAATTTAAGTTAGACATCGCTGAATGCAAAGAAACTTGTTTAAGTGTAATAGCTCTTTTAGGTTTTAAGTTGTACTAAATCAAACAGTCGTACTTTTTTTGCCCCACCCGGTATATATTATTGTGTTACTTGGTTATTATATCTTTTACATAAGTTTGGTAAATATCAACTAATCCATGATTTTGAAATATCTGTTGAAATTCTTTCAAACTTGTACATTCAAGTAACTGAAATCCACTGGCAATGCTGCAATACAAAGATAAGCAAGTTAAAACCACTTCAACATTCTGAGTGAGCGATTAAATGCTTCTCACCAACATTCATGGCATATAACTGTTAATTATAATTACGGCTCATTTACTGTAATAAAAATGAAATAAAAGGACCTACCTCTTCTGAGAAGTATTTTCTACTTGACACAAAACATCCATCATTCTTTCCTTGCAAGCTCTTCCTCCTGAATCAACATCAACTGTACATGTTCTGACACGTTTTAAATATTGATTGATATCTGATCTCAATCCTTCGATTATTTCAAAAATATGCTTTTCCCAGAACAAAATACAGCCATTTAGATCGAGTTCTTTGATCCAATTCGAAATCGTCTTTAAATATTTCTTACGTGATCTCATATGGTCAAACCTCAACACACAAATGTACATCTTATCATCTTTTAATTTTGTACTTTTGGTGCTGACTGGAAATTCGGTTTGAAGACATATTTGTGATATTTTATCCTGTAACCATTCTACAAGCTTTAAAACTATTGGTTCTGAAAATTGCACCAAACATTCATTTGCGTAGACTCGCAATAAGTTCTGTATTTCGGCTGTCTTCTTTCTTATTAGCTGCGTAGATAAAACCGATATTTCTGGCAAAGAATTCGGGTAATTTTTGTTAAGTGAAACACTGAGCGTCGTTTCAGTATTTTCAGAGGGAATCTTGACGGACAATTGCAAAATGTCTATCTTCCCTTCTACCAAATTACGGCAGGATGATTCAATATCTGTATCAAGTAGACTTCCATTAACAAGAAACTCGTCCTTGCCACAAAAAATCGAATCAAGCACTTTAAGTTCGTCGGAAATAAGCTGAACCCGCTCCTCAATGTCCGCCATTTTGCATTTTTCTCAAATGTAAATTTACTCCACTGATTTGCTCCCTTCCATCAAACGCATACCCCGAAAGCTGCCGAAAGTAGCAAAACCGTAGCGACCATTTCCCGATTAGTGACGAGAACATAGTTTGGGGTATGCTTTTACCATTTTGTTTTGTAGGTATACATGACAACAAAAATATCATGGAGAAATTAATAGTAAACGAGTTGTGTATTTCTGTGGTTTGATTTGTTTAAAATTTCTTCAATATAGAAATAAAAGTGCGATGTCCGAAAAGAGGTAGGAAATTTTGAAGCGTCCGAAGTGCCAAGCCCTACAAATATTCTACAGTTTGACTTAGTACAAATTTAATATAATAGTAATACAGTACAAATTTTTATTTTGTTGTTCAACTACTCAATTATCACTTATATTTCATAATTTAAAAGTAATGTTAGTATATTTTAACTTAGGTCTGAAAGGTCCTTGTGGGATATTGCCATTGACATAAGAAATGACAATGCAAATAAGAATGGTATGGTATTTTGTACTATATAGTAATCAACTGACCACTGTCGTTTAACCTAAAAAAGGGCATGTACATTATGTATGGGTGGCATGGCCCTCCAAAAAGTCAGTGAAGTCTGTTGAAGAGCTCGCCTGGAAATTATCCATGGGGATCATTTCCCAGTGTTCCATGCTGCTGGTTTGAATGAAATATTGTGTTAAGGCAGTTAAGCCACCTGACTATAAAGTCTATATGCCCCAGCTTATATATATATATATATATATACAATGCAGTAGGTTTACTCACTACTAAAGAGAAAGAGTGTTCTTACAACATATAGTTTAGAGATTATTATAGTTTTTAACCCAAAAAAAAACTGGCAAATATGCTTGTTTCCATCTGTAAAAGGCAGATCAGGCAGAATCATCAGGCAGAACATCGGGGCAGAATCAAAAACTCCTTTGATGATTCTTGTATTTGAACAGTTCGTTGCTTGCAGACAAGTTTAGGTAAGCTAAAACTGAATATATGATCAAAGCGCATGTGTCTGAGTATTGTACCACGCGCTGGGTGAGGGTGCAAGAGTATGGTGTATAAATACGGTCAGTTATCTAGATCGCGCACGTTGCGCGCTCGACGAGCGTTGAGCAAACAAACATGCATATCTATATATATATATATATATATCCTATGCTGAACTCTTTATGGACGAACCATCTTGAGTGATCAATGCTTTTGCTGTGTTATATATCTTTGGTTTTAAGCTAGGAAGTGGATATTTGTCTGTGACCAGATACTAAGCGCAAACACCATTTGTTTGCCCACAACTATTTTCCTCGTTCTTTCAACATACTAAAACGATGCCACATAAATTTCTATAGTTTTCAAGCAAATCCTCAGTAATTGAGTGGACTCCTTGCAAGCACTCTCACATATAGGTTAGAATCCCCAGCTTAGAAAAAGGGAGAAAAAACGAGTTCCTGCAAATAGGGGACCTACTCAGTTAGGGTTAGTGAAGGTGTTGGGAGTGGGCAAGAATCAGGTTTTATTGTCTGAAACAACCTGACCATTTGAATGAACCAATTGAATTAAATAGCCAAAGCTTGAGGGTTTCTGTGACTGGACAAATAACAATTTTGTTATGCTATGTACAATGGGTTAGATAGCTCATTGCTTTTGTCCACTCTGTATAAATTTGCTATTTTTTGAACTTATCAACCTGACTACAAGAGCTTTCGACTGATTTATGTCAGTCGATAATGTAATTTAAATTTTGCTAAATATAAAATGAAATTATGGCAATATAGCATACCGGTTGTGCTGTGACATGCACAGAAGAATGATTTTGTGTCTGACACTTTCAGAACTTAATTGTCTCGGCCATGAACAAACATTGTTTGGAATGTTTGAAACAATTTTTTACATTCAGTGTGTGGTACATGTGCTTGTAGCGTTTCGTGTGATGTGTGTCATTCACTTCACTTTAATGTTGTTCACATGACATTTTTAATTATCCTGATGTTAATTGATCAGAAGACAGTAAAATGCGGTTAATACATTATTGTTCAGCATAATGCATTTCAGTACCTCAAGGCTTAGAACTACTTTTAAATTTTGTACACCCAGGTGAAAGTGGTGAAAAGATTCCTAATCAACAATCAGAAGAACTGAGCATTTTAATCATGGGCAGTAAAGGATCAGTAAGAAATTTATATAAATTTTCTCAGCATACATTTGACAGAGAATTATGTATGACTCTGTTATTAATTTTAAATATTGTAATTGGTAGGGAAAATCCACAATTGTCCTGAGATTTCTAGACAAGTAAGTTTATTATTTTGTACTTTCTCAGCATAATTTGCTATTTATGGTAACAGTAAGAGTAAATCACGCTGCAAAAAGTTTTAGAAATATTCATTTTAAACATTATCTGCAACATTACTGAGAAACCCAAAAAAATGTATTTTCAGAGATGAAAATCCTAAACCTACGGTTGCCTTAGATTATACATTTGGAAGAAGAGGAAAAGGCCATAACATGGTAATTTGGTGTTTCTGATTTAATTCATTATAAGGCAAGCTGATTTACAACTGAGTTTAACTATCCTTATACTAAAAAATTAAACTTTGTTTGCCTTGTTTGTGTTTCTGTTTGTTTTTGGTGGATGTACTTATGACACAAATTCAATCAGACTGTACTACTATTGACAATACTTAATTGACTTGTGGAAGAATTTAATTAGAAAAATTGACTAATTCATTGTGCAACTTAATGCATTTTTTGAAACCCGGCATTCTACCACACAATAACTATTTTAAATGAGAGTTGTGCATCGGATTGAATTGGGTAAAATCTGAAAAATGATCGACCGGTAGTTTTGAATCCAGATCCGATCCGACATCAAGAAAACATGCTGATCCGAAAAAAGTCAAACAGAAATTATATGCTTTCCCATCATTCGAGTGTTTCCTATAAAATTCCCATGTCTCACTAATTCTCAGAACCCATTAACTGGCAGTACCGTACCACTGACGAGTAAAATCGTCTGGCTTTAGACAGAATAAAATACTGAAGTAGGGCGCATTGCAAGCTTATGGGTTATTGGGACAAGGTAATATAATAAATAGAAGTTTACAAAAAATAACATACCATTATTGGTTTCAAATTAAGACAGTGCCTTCATAGAGTTTGATGAGAAGAACTAAATGTGTCTCACTCTTACAGCCTCGCCCATACAAAAATCAGAATTCCAATTGGAATTTGGGACAATTTCCCATTGGATTGATGTTTTCTGTCCGAAGCTCAATGAATTCCAATTGGAAAATTTAAATTCCTATTAGAATTTTGGCAAATTTCCGATTCTAGCCCTATAAATTCTATTTCCTATTGGAATATATTATTATCATGTATATCCGACACTATATCTTGTTTTTAGCAAAGAGATATTGGTCATATTTGGGAACTTGGTGGAGGGGCATTTCTTTCAAAGCTTACTGAGGTTCCCTTGAAGGCTGAAACAATCAGGTAACATTATCTTGCTGTATAAAGATTTTTTAGTGCTAATAATTAAGGTACCTTACTTTTTTGTGGTCTGGTATTCATGAAAATCGGGCAATCTAATTGGCTAGCTAACAGTACCGGCTGGGAGATCAGGCACGTGTCAGCAGGGACCTTATTGGAGGGGAGAGACTAGTTAGTAGAGAAGAGGCTTATTGATCTAGCTTACTCTCGAAACATCTAATGATCTCTTTCATAAAGTTCATCCATCTACATCTAGCATGGTAACTTACTATAGATCTATATAGGTGCCTTCCCCCCCCCCTCCTTTGAGACCATGTCTTTAAACTAGTTCCTTTATTTGAAGTCCCACTACACTGTTGGTGTACTAGATGAGTCCTTTTATATTTTCAGGTCAACATCGGTACTTCTTGTTGTAGACTTATCTAAACCAAATGAACTTTGGTACACAATGGAAGTCCTCTTAAAAACTGTGAGTTTAACTATTGGATACATTTGCAATAACTTGCAAGTGGTTATTAATGTGATATAATAATATCAATCGAATTCTCTTCAGACAAGAGCTACTGTGGATAAGTTGCTGTCAGATTTAAAGAAGGAAAATTCCAGGTTTGTTTAAATGTGACTTACTTAAGTAGTCTTACTTCTTCTTAAGGACATCTCACTGATACGGACACCTCTCTATTACGCGTTCTTCGTTAAGAATGTGTTACATACTTCCAGATAGTTACTATAGCGAAGAACGCTCACTATTGAACATATTGTTGAACACTTGAACACTGCCTACACTGGAACCACATGTTCCAACTACAACTAAAACTTGGATGCAACAAATATCTCTGACAAAATATGCAACAAAACGAAACTTAATTTCTGGCTAATGTTGAGAGCAAAGGTGGTGGATGCGATTAGGGCACATAGGGAGGGAAAGGGATTTTCTTATAGCTCGGGTAACTTCCCTGCCTTGAAAACTCGTGTAAGTTTGGTTGGTTCTCTCCTGTGCTTCGAGAGTTTTTTGGTTGGAGGGGGAACGAGAATCAATCGAAAACCAAAAACTAACCCTTAGTTGTCGAGCGCGTGTATCGTGAGCCTCTGTCTTGGGTGATTTGGGGAACCACATCGTGTGTAATCGACATGTGAGGAAATGAGGAAATAATAAGTCGACGAGATAAAGATATTCAGAAAAATAAAGTTTGTGATTTCAAGGAGATAAGTGTGACTACTGCGGACAACGGCACAAGTGGTAGTAATAAGGCCGTGTTGTATTGAAGGAAGAAGAAAAACTCCAGGTTTGTTTGAGTATTACTTACCTAACTACTGGAACCTCTCCTTATACAGACACTTCTCTATCACACACACACCTCCATTACGTGACCCACTTCGACGCACATTTGCAAGTCATAATTTCAGTCCAGTGTCATGTTAAAATGATCGGAATAATAAATCGACGTGAGAAGTTCAGGAAAATAAAGTTTGTGGTTTCAACAAATCAAGTGTGACTACTGTGAACAAGTGTTGCAGTATATGAACTTTATCCAGCATACATGTTCAGCAAGGAAAGAAATTCGAGGGGCAAATCACTGATTTAAATCTCGTACACCGTCAGAAAAATCACAAAAAAATTCAAAAAATCACGAAAAAATGAACAAACGAGGCAACCAACTCAATTCTGTAGTATTAGTGTTATAATGTGCAATATTAACATGTATTAATGTACATTATAACTGTATTGAGTTTATTGCCTTCTTTCACCGAAGACATAGGAAAGTAGCGATCGGCTGTCTGCAAGGCCTTGAAAATCCATGAAACAAAACCAGTACAGCTGAGGAACCCGGGCAGGCCATGAAGAACAGTGTCAACAACCACCATTCCCTGTCCGCGCTGCCAGAGTGTGCCGCGGGCACAAATTAGACTGACCAGCCACACCCACGACACCCGACCAACTCAACTTATGGATGACTAGAATCTAGATGGTCTTCATCGTTCCGACGGTCGAACAACATGCATGCCATAAAATAATTTATGCACCGTTCTTATTCATGTATATTAATAAATGTCAAGACTTAAACTCTTTTTTAATACATATGAACATAATTAAACTATATATTTGTAAATAAATTTACCGATTTTAACTTTACTTACTAAAAAGAATGAATAAGAGTTTCTCAGTTGATAACTTTATTTAAGGTAAAATAAATTACTGTTTCTCTGTATTGTAATATATTTTGATTGTATAATGAGTGATAACGTAGAAAATCGTACAGCTTAAATAATCGTGCCAGTAAAATATGTTAATTTATGTATTTATGGAACAGCCTGGTTCAGGAGATTCAAGACGAATCCTGGAAACGATTTGGAGAAAATCATGCGGTGAGTTGATTTTGGTCACGGACCAAATAAGTTTTAACTAATATTTTGCTTTCACAAATTGAGTGTTTCTTTTTACAACCATTATTTTAACAATTAGTTCGACAAGATTTAACGAAATGTTTTATAAAACCTTATGAAATGTTTCTTTAATTCAACCAAAATTGGTCGACAAATGATTACCTATAGCAAGTTATAATTATCTATATTTTACTTTCAGGATAAATCTTTCCTTAATCCATTTCCAATTCCACTTGGAATCGTGGGAACGAAGTACGATATTTACCAGGTAAGAGCGTTTTCTGCAAGACGTGTCTGTGTCTGCCTCGTACCCAGGCGCGATAATAGGGGATACATGAAGTATGGCAGTATCGCAATGGATGAGCTACGCGCGAAGGGCCTGTTGGGAAGAGTGCATCCTGGGGAGCATTTCAAGTGCACCCTCCCCAACAGTCCCTTCGCTCATTATTGCAATACTTCATGTAAACTCATCATACGTGCGTCGCTCGTCTCGCTCTTTTCTATACAAAACAACGCTAAATAGTGCTCTGGAGACGCCTGGGTGCGAGGCAGTGTCTATGTCCAGACGATCTGTTACTTCATTAAGAACGTTTTCCCGTTTAATTATTTAATATTTCGTTTTACTGGTTTGTCACTACATTGTTCTTGTCGTGTAGGATTTTGATCCAGAGAAAAGAAAGATGATCAGTCGTACTCTACGTTTTATTGCTCATAGCAATGGCGCACACCTACAGGTACTAATTTCGATCAACGTTTTTATATACAGTCTGTCTTTTACTGGTCGAGAGCCATGATCTATTAGAGGACAGACGCACGGATGACGCCATTGCACTGAAGTAATATTTTTAAGCCAATCACAGCTCTCTTGAGAAGAATCCAGGAATGGATTTACTGGGGCAGTGCAGGGGGTGCGCACCCCTCCTAGCCTTGGCCAAGGGGGGTGCAGGAGGGGTGCCAATTCCCATTTCCATATCATTTGGTAGGGCATTTATCAAACAAAAATAAAATATTGGGCCATTGGGGGCCTCTTCGACCATCCAGGTAATCTTATTTTACAAACATTTTCTGACAACAGCCCCTGCCGGGGGTCCTCAGTGATGATGCACTTGGTCGACAGTCACACCCTGCTTTATAACCAGCACCCCCTCCCCTACCCTACCCCACCCTACCCTACCAGATCAAGCTGGATCCATCCCTGGAAGAATCACGAGCCAATGGCGTACGTTGTTTTGTATATATCATGGATCACATCAAATGGCGTGTAAATCTCTTTCCGTCGCGCTTCAAAGCCCCCCAAACTTATATAAAACAAATAGATTTTGTGTATTCAGTTATCGGTACATAGAGAACGTCATAACGTAGTACAACATCAGTGATTCACTCGCCCCGGCGGCTCGTGAGCCACTCTTTCTCACCACGTTATGACGTCATAATGTACGTATTTCTACAACTGAACAGACAATGATAAATAACTTTTTATTAATATACATTTGACCTAGCCTTGTCTGCAGTCCATGCAAGCACGGTTATGTATTGTGTATTAGATGCCACAACAGTATTAATTTAGTGGACTGGACTGGGATTGTGTATCTCTATATTTTTATACATTTACCAACCAAGACGTTTTTTTAAGACTATTAATAATTTACCGACAAAATAACTCTTTGAATAACTATAATCTCCGTTTCACCGACTATTTTTGGGAACCCCCCTGTTGGTTGGTTACCTGTTGGTTGGAACCCCCTGTTGATAGGCAATTATAGGTGCCTACTTTCAAAGCTTTAGATTTACCTAATTGGGCACACACTCAGTTTCATAACCAAAGAGAAAAATAAACCCTTCCGTCTCCTTTATTCATGACCATGTCTTAGTCACTGTGAGACAGGCAATTTTCCTGGGAACGATTTTTTCAAATATATCTTGTATTTTGGGCGCAACGTTCAGCTCTGGTTCGGAAGCGCTTCTAAAGCTCAAACATTACGTAAAACTTTGCAATTTATATTACGACCAGTGAAACAATGCTGACGTTATCTTGTTCGTTGTTTTTCAAGTATTTTAGCTCCAAAGCAGAAGGATTGATAACTCGAACAAGAACATTGTTTGGCAGTTTACTATTCCGTGCAGCAGCAAGGTTATTCTCCACTTGATTTATATTTGTATTCATAACTAAAACTATGGCTAGATGATCTGTCGTGGTTTTTGTCTGAAATACCTGAAAAAGATACTTAATCGAGCAACCTGACGAAGCCCCTTCGCTCAAAACGTCGAAGTGCTTTCATTTAATCTTTTCAAATAGAACACAAACCACGGCTGCTTTCTGTAATACTGATTTATTTGTGAAAAAATAATGCGAATACTTTAATACTAAGTTAATTCCGAAACAAAAACCACTGCACCTTATTGTAGAATATACTAACATACGTTTGGTCATGCGACGTGAAAACATGCAACTGTGGTGTATAAAAACGACATTTTCTGATCTTCGCATTGATTAACTGGTCAGGAGTAATATCTTCAGTATTGCGCAGTGAAATGTTATTAATATGAAGCTAAAAAAGGCGGATTGTTGAATGCCAGAACCAAGTTTTATATATCACGTGAATTCTTCATATCCTAAGAGTACGTGCAGACCTGGTAATACTTGTACATGAGTAACCTTTTATTTCAATTAGTTGTGCTCACATTTTTTAAATATCATTATAGTAAAGTTGTTTCGACTGACCACAACAAGCCAATCATAGTGCCAGCTGGTCAAGACACTTTTGCAAGTATCGGTAGGTTGTACGTGTACTTCGTTACGTACTTCCCAGTATTACTTTAGCCAGAAAAAAATATTGGGTAAAGCCTCATGTACGTTATCTACCCAGCCTTATTCCACGGACACTTTTTCCCAGCAAAAGAAGGCTTCTCGAGGAAATAAACAGCTCGGTAGAATCATCCATGCAAAAAGCAGGCTTAGTATTGAGTAACAAGACGGATATTTTCTTTTTCCAGGTGCTCCACCTGTACCTACGGAAGATTTAGCAAAATTGACTGGGAGGTATAAAACTTTTTTCATGTATTACCTTTGGTGGAGAAACAGCGAAATATGCTATCGCGGATGAGAAGTTCATCACAGAGACAGAGGATTAGAGCATATTTGTGTTGTGATAAGATTAAAATTCTCGTTGGATTCTCCGAGGGATTCTCACATGAGATTTTATATATTTTGTCCATTATGGATAAAATGTTCTTTTGAATACAAAGATATTTCCTTGTTTAGACGTCCATATGACTTGTGGAAAGCTGCTTATGCGTCTGTTTTTCCTCCAGAAGTAAGTGATCTATTATATATACGGGTGATTCTGCATTAAAATATCAATTGTAGCATAAAGTCGACTGTATTAGTATAGATAGGAGAAAAATGTTTTTTTGCACTAACTTATAAACAGTATACCTTTTCAGAGAAAATAATCGCAGGCGTTCGTTAATGTTGGTTGTCTTTAAGTTTGTTGTTCATTTTTCTTTCAGAACCAGCAAGACGTACTTAAGAATGAAGATATTACCCATAATCCTCATTACGCTGAATCGGCAATTGATTCAATGCGTGCACAAAAAGATGAGGTATACTTGATAGATTTTGAGTTTGGAACGCGTAACCTTTAAGGATAGCTTGCTTGAAATCAAGAAGTGATCTTTTCAAGCAAGAATCTTAAACGGTTAAATTATATACACGTTACGCTCGTGTTTACAACAACGTCGCACGCTCAAGTTCTTTGGCTATCCTCTTTTTAACTACGGATCTATGTATAGGGATTGCGAAGAATCTGACACCTTATTAAGTTCTCCCATGCACTCTGATATTTTTAAGAGGGGGACATATCCCCCTCACTTCTGCTCTGCCTCCAACCCTCCCCCCCTGATCCGCCGCCTATGCCATGTATAATTTATATGACCTGTATACCTAGAAGTCAACATAGGTTTCACTATCATTTTTTAAACGTCTTCATACGTCAAAAAGTCTCACAAAAATTAAACATTTCAATATTTACCTCTTTCGTGAATATTTCCTGCAGGAGCTCGAGAGATACAAGAAACAAGCAGAGAGGAAAGCAAGAATTTCCACTCGTGGCAAAACGACACAGCCTCGAGAAAAATGAACTGAGAAAAAGTTTAAATACAGTCATCAAGAGTAAAAGACTGAAACAGGTGAAATAAAAACATGGAATGTGTAATATAATTATTAGTCAATATAACTGTAAATAATCGTTTGTATAGGTTATAGGAGACGTTTTCGATATAATTTTGCACGTTATTTACATAACAGACATGGACACCAAGTCAATTAAGGGCTTGGGCTTGGAACAACAAGTCAATGTGATAATTCCACATAAGTTATAGAATTTTTAATTTATTCATCAGACATCAGTTATTTATTTTGCAAAATAGATGAAGCTTCAGTTGGTGATTTTACAAATGTAGTGGCTTCATTATGAATGCTGTATGTCTAAATGTTATACAGCATCGTCAAAAATGAAGTGTCTTTATCAGGGCATGTGGAATATAACGTCATGTGAAATATGCACTCCATGCAGAAGTAAATATGATTCAATGAAATATGTTTATCCGCAGTATGCATACGCTAATAATATTTAGTATTTTCCTCAGTGAATCTTGCGTAGTAAAAAAGGCACGCTATAAAAATCACGCTATAAAAATCACCAGGAAAGCGACGCGTTTTCAAATGATCAAGTTATCATCTCATACGCTTAATTAATGTTCAGATCAGTACAGAGTGGACAAAGCGTCAAACGTTACTCAGACCTTCAACTGGTTACCATAATACATTTTTCTGTTTTTGCCTATATATTTCCTTTAAAGAAAAATATCAAATTTTAACAGCTACGCTTTGATTGCAGCAACAGATATAACTCACCTGAGTGACCTGACTATAAGACTTTGACTGTCAGGTAAAATGCGCACATGTACGAGTTCAATGTACGAGTCTGCAAAACAACATGTACCGTACATGTGTGTCAATCAAATATATTGTATTTAATGACGTATATCTACACACTATACTGTATATATAGTCATTAACACCTCGGGATTTTACAGCACAAGTGTTGTGCTAATGATATCAATTCTTTTGTTGCAAATTTTGATATACAGGTGTATGTACCACAGAATACCACGGTACCACAGAATACCAGTCTTACTTATTGATCTTATAAAATTTGGAGGAAACATACTATATACGTTATTTGTGTGAATATATATTAGTTTTAGTTTTAATTGACATATAAAAAACAAAAAATGAATATTTTCATAAAAAACATTCTATGTTTTTGATACTTTTTTCCCGCATAATGCCTGTAAAATTCGAAAGTTTAAAAATAAGTTTGCAAACCAGTATAATTTATGTTGATCAGTACTTTTTCTATGCAACACAACGTTATTACTATACAGGAATCACACCGAGGAATCAATTTTACCATTGAAAAATTGAATTTTTCAAAATTATTGATAAACCTGGTATACTTTGGTTACGCCACTGGTATGCTGTACTGATTTTAGTATTTACCTTTCACTAAATTAAGTTAGCAATATCCTACAGTATTATCACACAACATGACACACCAAATCCTGGTACAGTTTGATAAACCGTTGCTTATTTATCTCTGCACTGGTATTCTGTGGTACATTAGAGTTTGTTCCACAGAATGTTCAATTAAAAAAAAATTTAAGTCTATGAAATCTAGCCCCAAAACTCCCAGGAAAAAAATATATCGATAAACTACACTAAAAAATATTAAGAAGCCACATTATATATATTTGACAAAAGATATGGAACATGTAAATTTTTGTGGTATTCTGTGGTACATACACCTGTACTCAGACAGCTAGCGCCTCGTTCTTTTTAGGTAGGATCAATACACACACCACTTTCATAATTCAGATGAGTTTAAATATTCTTTTATGTACATCTTAATAAGCCTCATTGACCTCGTTCAGGTTAATAAATTCTATTCAATTTCAGTCACAGAGTCAGAAACGAGGCTGATAAGGCTTATTAAGATGCACATAAAAGAATATTTAAACTCCTCTGAATTATGAAAGTGGTCTATACAGTTATTTTTGTGACAAAAAAGACAAGAATAATTATTTTGGAAAGTTTTCGATATGGCATGATCCGAGCTTAGGATCGAAAGCTTTGACGAATGGGAAAAAATCGCGGTGTGTTTCACAAAGGAAATCGATTTCAGGCGGCAAGATTGAATGAAACCATGAGACTGAAGACGTTAATTTCCGACTAATCGTGTCATGTAACTATAGTTCATTCGATATTATTTATTAATATGCCTGTAAATTGAGCCGTGCGTGTTTTAATATTCTATATTTATTAAACAAGTCTCGTGCAGGCCGATTTGTCACGGAATATTTTTGAGAGAGACAGTTTCACAATGTTATAAAATTCGGTCGTATTATATCGTAATCCAAGCTTCCGCGATTCCTTTATTTAATTGTAGTCTTGTAGACAGTAAATTTTTCATTATAAATGCGTGCACAGTAAGGACAGCATATAGTAGTTACCTGTGTTTAATATCTTGTTACCATAGCAGAAACAGCGCCAGCTGCCGTTCACTATGTCTGCCAGTTTCAAAATTGAAAAATTGTGGACCGCATGCAACCACCGCAACAATTTTTATCACTCAAAATTTCAAAATTGTTGGTGACGTTTAATACAATTTACAAAAATGTTCTGATTATGTGCCTGAATTTCCAATCGATTTAAAATATATTCATACATACAGGCGCTTATTCTTATAATAAATATTTATGTTTGCAAGTACCTGTAAGAAACTAAGTGGAGCCCTGGTACAGAGCACTAGGTGATAGATTATTATCCACCAAACGGCTTAAGCCTTAAAATAAGCCTAGATACTTCCAAACATTCTCATACTCATACAAAAGTGTTTAGTACTAAAAACGTCTTTAGTTATTATGTTTCTAAAATTTGATCCCAAAGGCAAAATATATATAAATGACTAATGTTGAAACAGCTGGGCGCTGATTTGAAGTAGTCTAGTGACAAGCGATCGATAAAAGTAATTTAAAATTCTACTCTTGATTGTTTTATTTTAAAATTGTCCCCAATGTGAAAACGACGTGTTTACTATATGAAGAACCATAAATAATTACAGACAAATGACGATATTAATACTCGTGTGCTTGCCATTATTACATGCAAACATGAATGTTTAATTTCTATGACCGATAGGCGATAAAGAAAAATACCCCGCATTTAGCCCGCTCGATTTCAGATATTAACTGATAATACTAAGCAGCGTATGTTTTGACAGTTATAGGATATAACATGTAGCTAGAATAAAGAAATAAATTATAAAATGAAGTGATGAGTAATCGCGTGATATTTATCATATTTTGTTGCTTTTCGAGACTAAAAGCTGCATCCGAAATTTGTTACTAATTCCATATCACCATGACGACGTATTTGTTAATAATTGAAGAAGCCGTCCGAACAGTAACATGGCGACATGAACTTGCTCGCTATGTGCTGGGAAATAGCCGCGATTTCACCAAAAAATGACAACAGATTCGTCTACAACAACACCAGCGGCCAAGAAAAATGAACCGGACAAGGAGAAAAAGCTAACTACATATGAGAAAGTCTGTAACGATGTGAACAACGATGAACGATATTTAAAGGAACTTGCTCTGGGCAAACGGATAGGGTTTTATCGATTACGCGGGGATTTAGGAAGCGGAAATTTTTCCCGCGTAAAAATGGGACTTCACTGTCTAACCAGAGGTGCGTATGTTCAGACTACATTCACGTATTAACATGCATGCAGTTATATAGAATGCTGTTTTATCTATATCCTTTAGATAAAGTTGCAATTAAAATTTACGACAAAACAAAACTGGATGGCAAAACACAACGGCTTCTATCTAGGGAAATATCCTCGATGGAACATCTACATCATCCGAATATAGTACGACTGTACGAAGTTATAGAGACGCTCACGAAACTACATCTTGTTATGGAGTTCGCGAACGGCGGGGAATTGTTTACAAAAATATCTACTGAGGGCAAACTTGCAGAGAAAACAACAAAACGAATTTTTTCTCAAATAGTTGCCGCTTTAGATCATATGGTAAGAGTTTATATGTAACATACATATACCCTACATTATACTATACACAGATACAAGCGATTTATAGTCGCAATTTTTCACTTCCTGATGAATGCGATTGAGTCGATGCCGGTACAACTTATGCAAAGTACTTTTGGTTTGCATAATCATTTACTATGTTACCGATGCTTTAGAAGAACCGTAGAAACCAACGCTTTCTGGAATGTTTTCTTGTA